>OY282641.1:77246871-77710654 GCA_958299015.1 Tetanocera ferruginea | reverse complement strand
CATTGAGAGATATGAATAAAAAAACTTCAAACGACTTTAAATTAACCCCTTCAATACAAAGCGTTTAAAAATATTTTAAATGTTAGCATTTAAAAATATCAATTAAATCATTTAATAGAAGCAATATTTAAATTTCTTACTTCATAGCATTTTGCATGCTTCTTGCCGAAATAATAAACACTGAAAAAAGGAAGAAACAACAGCTGAAGTTTATTATTTACGCCATTTGCATTTTCTGCATACGTGGTGGACTATAAAAGCTTTTTAAAGCTTTCAAGTTGTTAATGATTTGTTAGAATATGTATATTCACATTACATAACAAGAATATTAACTAGAGGTTCTTAATAACAGCGTGTTAAGTTAACAAGCAGAAAAGGGCGGTTAACTAAGCTCACCACATTAACAAAATAGTTAATGTCTCTTTTCTTTACAATTTTGTTAATGACAGAAATCATCTTAACAACGAGTTTTATTTCAATGTAATTTACAAAAAATTCATGTGAATATGATATACTAACAATATAATATTGAATTATAATACAATAATGTAACAATATTGAAGAATGTAAAAATGTTCACTTCTTTTCAGCGCTCACACTGAGAAGTATGAATGAAAAACTTCAAACGGCTTTCAATTAACGCCTTAAATCCAAAGAGTTAAGAGAGATTGTAAATCTAAGCATTTTAAAATATCAACTAAAATATTATATATGAATCAATCATTAAATTTCTTACTTCATTACATTTTTATCCTTCTTGCAGAAATAATAAACACTGAAATAAGTAAGAAACAATAGCTGACGCTTAATATTTCCGCCATTTGCATTTTCACTATGCGTGGTGAACTTTTAAATCTTTCAAGTTGTTAATGATTTGTTTGAATATGAATATTAACATTATATAGCAAGAAAGTTAAGTTAATAAGCAGAATAGGGCGGTAAGCCCTAGTTTTACGAAAATGTAAGTAAATTAAGAGATTTTATAACCATATTTACTTAATTTATTCCAAAATCACAGTTATTATTTAATTTTTCAAAACTGCTCTTAAATTTTTGTTTCGAAACTACGATTCAAACAATAACTGTAAAATTTGATGCTAGTAAACTCTATCGTTTGGTTTGTTCACGTAGTTATTTTTTTTTATTTATTTATTTGCTAAGCCTTAAGGGCCAACTATAATAGCCACATGCTGGCATACGCTTATGCCAATAACTGAACGGAAAGTCAGCCGGCTGTTGTCAAAACCGAAGTATGCCCATAATTGCCTGACATTGGCTTTGAGAAGTGTCACAAAATTATTTTGTTTTGTCTATGCTTATTTGTCAGATATTTTCAAAAAATATATAAAATGATATAAAAAAAAATCAACAAACACTTTTTGCTTTGCTTGAACTGTATGAATTTTTGTTTTCAATTTATTTCTGACACTTGCCTATGCTGTGAGCGATTTGAATCGCTCTCCAATAAGCCAATGATTGTCAACGAAACTGAACGAAACTGTGGCAATTCCAATTATGGGTATGCTCATATATTTATATGAGCTCGCTTTTATTTTTTTTTTTCCTTTAGGCTTTCTAGCACTATAATAAATTAAAAATACAAAATTTCAATACTATTGTATAAAGCAAAATAAAATAAGGATAAGTGAATTATCAAAAGAATACAAAACACATTAATAATAGAATATAATATTTAAAAATTAACATTATAATATGTACAAATAAATTTTAAGATATTTTAAATTATTGAACAGCGAATAAGATTGTGGTACAAGGCAAACATGGTTATGTTCGCCCCCACTTAAAATAGCATGGTGTCGGCCTAGAACGGTGGGAGGTATCGAGACAAACAAGGTCTGTACGCCACACTGATAAGCATTTGCATATATATAATATAAATCGTTCTGTCATTGCTAAAGCCAATGAAAACCTGGCTAAGCAAGGTGGTATTTCGACAAACTTGGTCATATGTACCACACCAATTTCACTATATACAACGAAATGGTAGAGACAACTAAGACAACTAGGTATCATTGGCCAGTTATATCAATATATATACAATACAAATCGTTCTTGCATGGTTGTAGGAAAAAATCCAAAATGTACAACCAGTGCGGTACGGCAGAAAAATGAATTAACATTCACCAAGCATTTTCGATAAGAATAATTGAGGTCAACCGCTTCAGGTCCATTCATATTAGTGTAGTTTAATGTAGTTTTATATCCATCACTAAGTGAAAATTATGCATCCTTGGAAAAAGCGTGATCAGACTCAGCGGCGGTACTGCAGGTAATCTATAATTTTATGTTTAATTGAGTACATGGATTCATTTAAAGAAATAACATCTGAAACGAAATTAAAGTCTCCGCAAGCGCTTCTTAGTGGTTCATTTTGTAAGTAATTAGTTCTACAAAAGTTCATAAAAAGTAGCTCAAAAGACCTAGGACGAAGAGGAACGTTAAAATAAATTTTACTAAGTAAATATGGACTGTTAACATATCCATGAAAAAGTTTTATAATCCAACAAACATTTAGCATAATACTCCTATTTCTTAAAGAAGGAAGATTAATAAGCAGCAATCGATATTCATATGAAGGAAAATTAAAGTTTGAATCACAATATAGATCGCGTAAGCAGAATAGAAGAAATTGCTTTTGAACAGATTCTATATCGTCAATGTAACACCCATAACGAGGGCACAAAACAATTGAAGCGTATTCTAGAATGGGCCTTACTAACGATGTGAATAAGGTTTTAGTTATAAAAGGATCATTAAACTCTTTAAACCATCGTTTAATAAATCCTAGAGTACTATTAGCTCTGCTAATAGCTTTATTAATGTGAATGTTAAAGCGAAGTTTGGTGTCCATAGTTACTCCGAGATCAACGAAAACCTCTAAGAACTCAAGTGTATAGTCACCTATTTTGTAATAACTTCGAGAAGGTTGCCTCCGAGAAAAAGTCATGTGTTTACACTTCTTCAAGTTGAGCTTCATGCAGTTAATTTCGCAACAGTTAAAAAGATGGTCAAGATCGGTTTGAAGGAAAAAAGAGTCGTGCTCATTTGGATAAGAAAGAAAAAGTTTAACATCATCAGCGTATAGCAAGATATTACTATGCTTTACCACAGATGGTAAATCATTTACATAAAGTAAAAACAATAAAGGACCAAGATGGCTTCCTTGAGGTACACCAGAAGTAACAAGAAACTCATCTGAATTTACGAAGTAAAACATAACGCTTTGCGTTCTATTTAATAAATATGATTCAATCCACCGCACCAAATGCGTTGGAAAACCAAGAAGAGACAGTTTTATAACTAACAGCTTATGATTTACAACATCGAAGGCTTTACTAAAGTCTGTATAAATAACATCTGTTTGTAGACCTTTTCCAAAATTTTCTACAGTTTTAGATGTGAATTCTAGAAGGTTAGTAGCAGTAGATTTCTCATATAAGAATCCATGTTGGAATGGAGATATTAAAGATTTAACGATATGTGATAATTGTGAGGTTACAATAGCCTCAAAAAGCTTAGGAAGAGCACTGAGCTTTGCAATTCCCCGATAGTTGTCTATCAAAGACCTATTGCTAGATTTATGAAGCGGAATAATAAAAGAAGATTTCCAAGCCACTGGAAAATAGCAAGATTGCAACGATGCTTTAAAAAGCATAGTAATTGGAACTACAAGTTCTTCACAGCAATATTTCAATATACATAAAGGAATATTGTCAGGCCCACTTTTATAAGATGTCTTAAGATTTTTCAAGTAGCTTGAAACCGTGTTAATATAAATTATTGGAGAACAATAAATTAATTGGAATTAAAGAATAACTTTAACTATCATAAGAAACAAATGAATAAGTAGTCTTGAAGAGGTCTGCAAAAAGGTTACATATAGTTATATCAACATCCGACTCAAATGTTTTATATTTACTAAAACATATAATAATAATAAAACATATTCATATAAGGATATGAATTTATCTTACGTTTAGTATTAACAAAGTTCCAAAAAGATTTTGCATCAGATTTGATATTTAATTTGACTTTTGTTAGATATATGTCATGACATATGTCATGACGACAAAAATGCTTTTAAGCTTATATGCAATGGGCTTTGCGGCAAATCCTATCACTGTACCTGCGTACACGGAGAAAACTGTTTGCTAAATTTGTGTGGAGATTAAGCAAAACTTGAGCATAATTCTCAGCCACTTCAAAATATTGCTTATTTTCAGCAAAAATCAAGCAAATTTTGCTATTTAAATTAATAATAACTTAGCAAATGTTCGCTTGAATTAAATCAAAGTTTGCTGTTTCGATTTATATTAACTAGTGTCCGACCGATTATTCGGCTTCGGCTTCGGTAATCGGCATAATCTGTTTATTTTTCAATAACCAAGCAACTTTTTGCTTGAATCAATTCAAAATTTGCTATATCAATTTATAATAACTGAGCAAATTTTTGCATAAATTGAGTCAAATTTTGCTTTTGCCTGAACACAATAACCTTATAATAAATTAGCAAAGTTTGGCTTGAATCAAATCAAAATTTGATTCAATAAAAATAAAGCAATTAAATGCTTAAGCGATACACTTAACGCGATCCACTCTGAGCAAAAGAAGCTACAACACAAACTTCCCAGTCTTGATATTTTATCAAACTTTTCTGTTGACATGGACAAAATTGAATCTGTGTGCAATGCCAACAAAACAAGCATTGCAACAGTGTCAAAAAAATTGCACTGCATAAACATGCAATAAATGAAAGCAACAGGAATTTAACATTTGAATCCGCGCTAAACGAACTCAAAATAGAGCTTGCGAGGAACTTAGAATCTCTCAAAATAAATAACCCTACACGGAGAAAACTGTTTGCTAAATTTGTTCGGAGATTAAGCAAAACTTGAGCATAATTCTCAGCCACTTCAAAATATTGCTTATTTTCAGCAAAAATCAAGCAAATTTTGCTATTTAAATTTATAATAACTTAGCAAATTTTCGCTTGAATTAAATCAAAATTTGCTTTTTCGATTTATATTAACTAGTGTCCGACCGATTATTCGGCTTCGGCTTCGGTAATCGGCATAATCGGCCAATATTTTGACCTTCGGCTTCGGCTTAGGCTACGGCCGAAATAGCCGATTATTTTTGCCGAATGTTTTTGTTTTTTTAACAATTTTTTTTATAAGTTTTTAGAATTTTTTAAATTATTCAATGAACTCCATTAAAAGTTCCACATTTGACACATTTTCATTGCTCGTTTTGTGTTTCTCTCCTTTTCTGTGATTTCATGATAATTGGGGATCACTCGTTGAAAATTTTATTCATATTGTAAATGCAGCGAGTCCGACTGATTCATTTTTGCTCTTGTTATGGACTGAAGTAGGGATACTTTATCCTGACTTCAATTAATCAATTAGAGAAAAATCCGAATTTTGTAGGAAAATTCTCGAGTTTAACTCGAATTTAATGATTTCAGTTCCTTTTTTTTTGTACTGAAATGAATAAAAAGGGTTTAAGGGCCGATGTTGAATGTGAACCACACCTAAACGTTAAGTTTTTTCTGCATTTCATTTGAAATTTCTCAATTTCAGACTAAGTCAAATTGAACCATGGAAAAAAACCAATCGAGCAACGCGTTAAAGTTATTCAGGCTTATTATGAAAATGGACGTTCAAATCAAAATGCATGTAGTGCACTTCGTGATTTTTTCGGTCAATTTAATCGTCCAAATGAGCGTACAAGTTAAAATAAAAGACTTGTCCTTATTATTTTTTTGAGTTTTAATCTGGCACTATGTGCCAGGGTTATTCTTCGTTGCACGCTTAAGACTAACTTAACTTTAACAAAGTCAAGCTTAAAAATACCTTAATTGTTGTTCTTGCTGTTGTTGTTGTCACTGTTGCTATTGCTATTGCCGCTATTGTTAACGTTGTCGCTGCACTAGTGCTGCTGTCGTCATCGTCGTTGTTGTTGTTGCGCCTTTAGTGGCTGTTGCTATTTACTGCTACTGCTTTTGCATTGGCCGCACTGCTGTTGTTATTGGCTTTGTTGTTGTTGTTGTTGTTGTACTTGTTGAGTCAGCTGTTGTTGTTGAAGCTATTGCTGCTTGCTGCTTATTGCAATTCGGGTGAAATAGCAATAGCAGACGCTTACGTTGCAGAAAAGTTTGGAGCGGATGCGCGTGCATAATTGTTAGCTGACACCCGTTTACTTACATTTGGATTATTCTACAAAAAGGCGAAATGATATTTATTTATTTAAGTCTGGAGAATCGGGAGCGGATGCGCGTGTTAACTTCCCCCCTTCTTAAGAGCGGCTGTCCTCAGTCGCGCCATGAAACTGTGGTTGACTTTCTGCTTTGGTCCTTTCGACCAATTCTACTATAGCGAGCTTCCTTCGTTTATTTCTCCAAAAGAAAATTGCCATCGTCATAACCATGATAAGGGCAATCATGCAGAGCATGCCTAATGAAATCTGAGATTTTGTTTTTATTTCTGTACGTAGGGCTGCGATATGGTTTAGATTTCTTATGTTGACCTCATGCAAGTAAGGTAGGGATAACGTAATTATATGATCGGTGAAATTTATTTCTTGTGCCATAGGCAATTCTGGAGTTAGTTGGTATTTTCGTTTTTGGTTTTCAAAGACAGTACCATTTATTGTTACTTTATCGTTAAATGTTACCAAATATGTTCCATTTACAATCACAAGAGGTTTGTCATCTTGACGAATTTCCGACACGCAATCATTGATTATAATCATGCCTTCGTCCACGACTTCCGTCATCGCCATATCGTGCGCCGAAATTGTTTTACAGTTAGCGGTGTAATTATTAAGTAGATGTTGTAGGCAAGATCCATCCGAGCTGTTTATCTCCCTGCAGAATGTTGATGTGGTCGCTCTTTCGCAGTTTCCTACTAATTTATAAGTCTTGTCACACTTTGCTACTATCTTAGATTCAAATATAATTATCTTTGAGTCATGTACTACCGGGTAAATTATGGTTTTATTACAAACTGACTGAATTTTAGGGTACTTAATTAAGAAAAGTATAATTTCCTGATTTTGTAAGATTTTTAATTTAGAATTAAGTATAATATCGCTTACGCTAATGTCAGTTGACTTTTCATTTTTAACAATAGATTCAATTTCTTTATTATCGAGTAAAATAGGATTTATAACATTCATTTTTCCAAGCATAATAGACAAAACAATATTTCTTAGTTCAGTTATAACAGCTCTATTCCTGCTGCTTATAAGTCCGAATAAATGAGCCGTGTCAAGGTCTGTTGTCTTAGTTTTGTTCAATAGCTGATTAACGGCGTTCGTTATTTTATTAATTTGGGTTTGCATTACGGAGTTTATTTTTATTTGCTGTTCGTTTGACTCTAGTAAGATCTCATTTTTAATTTTTATTTCTTGAAAATCATCAAAATCTGGGGTGCCCGCTACATACTTGAGTGCGGTACCTATAAAATTAAGGCTACGAGCGTAACGATGATGGATTGTAAGTGTTTCTAAAAGCTGAGTTATTTGTTCTATGTCGAGTTCCAGAAGTTTCCTCATATGTGA
Source organism: Tetanocera ferruginea (assembly GCA_958299015.1). Classification (NCBI taxonomy): domain Eukaryota; kingdom Metazoa; phylum Arthropoda; class Insecta; order Diptera; family Sciomyzidae; genus Tetanocera; species Tetanocera ferruginea. The sequence continues at coordinate 77,703,070 of OY282641.1, read as the reverse complement.
GTGTGGGAGAAGGTCCATGTATTTTTCCGTTTCTTTTATAATTTTATCAAAGTTTGTTAGATTCGTACGGTGCGTAAGGTAGTTATAGTCGGAGTAAATTGCAACCACGCCGTCTGCAATGGGTATATAGTTGGATTTTGAGTAATCCAGTAATTCGCCCTGAATTAGTGTTAAGAATGGTAACCTGTAAAGATTTATCTGAGATTACTTTTGTGAATTCGACTGTTTCCAACTAATATCGTAGTTCCCAAGTCTTTATCCACAACTTTTTCTATATAAAGTTTCCTGAACTTGTTTCCTATGCGTTTGTTGGTTCTAACGAATACCCTATCGCCTGGCTTATATTTTCTTGTATGTCTACCTAAGTTATGGCGCTGTAATTCTATTCGCTGAGCATCCGTGAGTTTTCCTTTTATTTTTTCTTTAAGTTCATTCGGTGCTGCGTGAATTATGTCTATCGGTCTGTAGTTTGTTATTGAGTGAACTGTTCTATTGTACCTAGTTGTCGCTAGAAGAATTAATTCAGAGGTATCAGAGATATCTAATTCTATTTTCAGGCAACGAGCTATTTCAGTGAGTGTGCTGTGAAACCTTTCCACTTGTCCATTTGTAGTGCTGTGGAAAGGTGGCGTTGTATAAATTTCTGCTCCGAAATGATTCATCAGCATTGATTTTATGGCTTCCGAGTTCAGCGATTTTTCGTTATCGCACACTATCTGTTTAGTTTTATTGTAGAAATTTAGAATTTCGTATAGGGGTTCTTTAATATCAACTATGGCTCTCGATTTTATTGGGAAAACTATTGCAAATTTGGAGAATTTATCAATGCTAGTAAGGAAGTGCATTTTATCGGTAGAATAAATATCTACATGTAAAATCTCACCTGGATAAGATGGCACGGGTGTTTGGCCTATTTCTGTTCGGATTGGGTGTCGTTGGTATTTGGCTTCGAGGCAAGTTTTACAATTTGAGGTAATCTCTTTTAGTCTTTTTCGAATTCCCGGAAAGTAATAATCCGTAAGGATTTGCTGTGTATTTTCCCTCGCAGATCTATGTGCACGGTTATGTTCTGTTGCGAGAATTTCAACCTGATCGTCTTTATTGATCACATCCATAACTTTTTTCTCAGTATGGCGAAATTTAACCGAAGGGAACATTTTAATTATGTTATTTTGAATTTTTCCTAGCACAGGTAGTTCGCAATAGATTCCGTTAATAACGTTAGGGTTTACGGATGTCTTAAAAGCATCATAAATATCGTTCAGTGAAGAGAATGTGATTTCATGCCTAGTTTGTGTTTTAAATAGGATCTTAGATGTTTTTTTAATTTTGGGACCTTGGTCAAGAATTATCTGATTTTTAAAACAGTTTACCGGATTCTGCACTGTTGGAATAGTTGGTGTGAGAGATTCTTCGCTGTGAGTTGTCATGTCGTCTGAGATTTCTCCTTCATTAAGAGCATTCATATGCTGCCTTGAGAGAGCATCTGCAACGAAGTTTTCCTTGCCTGGTTTGTAAAAGAATTTCGGTGAGAATTCTTCCACAAAAGCTTTCCACCTTTTGATCTTGGCGTTCGAGCTCTTATCAGATATGGCGAAGATCAATGGTTGATGGTCAGTAAAGATGTTAAGCTGTTTTACGCCATATAAATAGTTACGAAGCTTCTGTAATGCCCACACTATGGCCAAAAGTTCACGCTCATTGGTTGCGTAGTGTTCTTCCGTGCAGGAAAGTGTCCTTGAAATCATTATAATAGGTCTGCCGTTTTGAGACAAAACAGCTCCTATTGCTTGAGAGGACGCGTCCGTCGTAAGGTCAAATGGCTTTCCAAAATCGGGATACAAAAGTAGTACCTCCTCAGATGCTAAAATTTTCTTTATTTTGTTAAAGGCTTCAATTCCCGCTTCATTTAGATCAATTGTTGTCTTTTTAGATTTATTGGCACTTACATGGCCATTGTCCCCCCGCAGAAATTTGGTTAGAGGTCTTGCAATTTGTGCATAGTCTTTAATGAATCGCCGGTAATAGCCGGCAAGTCCAAGAAATGATCGTAGGGCGCGGAGGGTTTTGGGCATTTTAAAGGTTAGAATATCGTTGACTTTATCTGGGGACGTTTTAATGCCACTACCCGATACCAAGAATCCCAAGAATTCAACCTCTCGCTTGAAGAACCTAGATTTTTCTAAGAAAACACGCATATTTGCCTCGTAAAGTTTTGAAAGAATTCTGTTGATATCCTTGAGATGCTGCTCTTCCGTTTGGGAGAAGATTATTACGTCGTCTATGTAGACGTGGCAACATCTACCGATTTCGTCCCTTAGGATATCGTCTATTGTCCTCTGGAAGATGCTTGGGGCGTTCTTAAGCCCAAAAGGCAGTCGGCAAAATTCATATTTGCCGTTGTTAATCGAAAAGGCAGTTTTTTCCCGATCTTCTTGAGCTAATTTTATCTGATGGAAACCTGACTTCAAGTCAATTGTGGTAAAGTATGACGAATGGCCGAGATTTGCCAGAATAACTGACGTATCCGGAATCGGATACTTGTCGCTTATGGTCTTTTCATTCAGCTTCCTGAAATCAATAACAAGTCGCATTTTACGATTACCATCCCCATCAATGCCCTTTTTATCAACCACCCATATAGGGTTGTTGAAAGGTGACCGTGAAGGTCTGATAATACCGGATTCTAGCAGCGATTTCACCTCGTTATTAACAAATTCGGCCGCTGCCATAGGGTACGGGTACGCCTTAGAGTAAACCGGTTCATTATCAATGGTGCGAATGCTGGCGACAACCTTGGTATTATAAGGTAATGACTCTTTGGGGTCGGCGAATACCCTTATTGATTTCTAATCATAGTTGAAAATTGTTCAACAAGCTCAGAAGGAACGGTTGAGTCATCAATAATAAGATTATTTATTTTGCTAGAATAGAGGTACAGAAATTCTTCCTGACCACCATCGTATTGCAAAATTCCTTTCCTGACATCAAGTTTTGCGTTTATTTCAAACAGGAAGTCAAAACCAACTATTCCGTCAAATTTTTCGAGGTTTGGTAAAATATAAAAATTGGATGTTTTATTAAACACATTCATTAAACATTTTGAATTGACTCTGGTTTCACCGTGTATTGATTTAACCAAAAAAGGAGTTTCTGTGGGTTTAACAGATTTTAAAAGGCTTAGGTTTCTTACGTAATTTTTTGACGTTCCAGTGTCGATTAAGAATTTTAATTCATTCCCTCCTAGTGTCCTGCAGACGAACGGGAGGAGGGATTTCCCTCTAAAAAATTAATTTCATCTTTAATTTCCAAAACATCTTCTGTGTGACTGTCGTTAAAACCTGAGTTTGCGTTTTCGTAATAGTCGCCGTAGTCAAAGTGATCCTCACCGCTAAGGCTTTCCTCTTCAGGCTCGATATCCCGATGAGCCAGATGATTGATTCTCTGTAACTTTGCCATGGGTGCTCTGTCTGAGTCCCGATGCCTCTTAAACGGTTTGGCTTGTTGGTCAGGCCCCAAGGGCCTTGGTTCGTTAATGTTAACACCGAAAGCAGTTCTGTTGTTGGGAGTTGCTAATGGTCTACGATCCAATGGGTAGATAGGCGGAGCCTGTGGGCTTGGCCTATTCAAGACAAATCGAGAGGTGGAAGCATCGACTTCCATGGGAATAGGTCGCTGTGGTCTCTGTTGTCTTCTATCTAAGGGAATTCCACGATATTGTGGAATAAAGGGTTGTGGAGCAAACGATTGTCGTTCATGTCTATTAAAAGAATTGGCGAATACCGATCGCGCTTGGTTGGCTTCTAACTCCTGAGCGAGTGCCAGCGCTGTCGGCATATCATCTGGCCTGGATGAAAATAGTATGTCGCACAATGGCCGGTTTAGGCCAGAGATGAAAACGCGAAGTGCGTCCTGTCTGTATTTTGTGTTAAGAGACTCTATGAGTCCATTCTGACCGCTATATGACATTATGGTCTTATTAATTATTAATGTCAACTTCTTCTCTACCTCATCGTAGAATTCTATAATTGACAATTTACCTTGCCGTAACGTTGACATCTCCTGTTCTACCAAGTAGACAGGTCTTTTGTCAGCGTACGTAAAGTCTAGCCTGGCGATTATTGCTCGAAAATTCAGAACCGTATTAAAAGAAGCCAAAACCATGTCTGCTGATCCTGTTATCTTGTTCCTTATTATGGCTACCGCTTGGTAGTGCTTTGAGCTACCAACATGGTTTTCGAAAATTTTGTAAGCGGTGTGAGCCGCTTGTCTCCATGAGACATATCTCGCCTGATCACCAGAAAATTCTGGCAGTGACTTCACTAGGTCTAGTGATTCATCACATGTTGTGCCTGGAACTATTGTTACATCCCTAAACTCCTCGACATGGGAGGGGGTCTCTAACAAGGTCAGTTTATTCGTTAAGTCGTCCAGTTTCCCCTGAAATTCACGTCTAGTTTGTTCGGTCGCGGCCCTTATTGCTGCATTAAGCAGGGTCTGCATTGTGTCTGCGTCCATATTAATACAATTGTTAAAATTGAGAAAACTTAATATTTTATAAAAATCTTTATGTAGAGGTATTCAATAATATAAATTTTAATATAATCGATAAAGTTGCTAGAGCTTTAATATTTATACAAAAATTCAAACAAAATTAAATTAATAAAATAATACTAAAATAAAAATATCTACAGTATTAACACGTTCATGATCCTTGCGTCGTTTGTCCACTCGGTGAATTCGATGGTTAGAGAATTTTTATTTGATTATTTTCTATTTACTGAAATCGTCTTTTAGTAATTACACAATTTATAACTGTTTTTTATTCTTTTCACGTAAGAGTTTTAACTCATTTCTTCTATTAAGAATTTTGATTTTTAAGAGTTTTTTTCTTTTAAATATCTAATAATTTTTTCTTTTTATTTTCAGGTAAGAATCGTTTTCCTCTCAGGTAAGTTCACTTTTAATTCAGTTTATTGAAATAAATTTCTACGGCCTTTATTTAGAACATTCAACTTGTATTTTTAATTTTATATCTCTTTTGTTAAAAATTCACTTTAGTTTATTTTTTCCTCATAGAAAAATTTTATTCGAAGATAGAAATTTTTGTTAAAATTTGCTCAAATAACTTTCGCAACATAGAGATTTTGTATTTATAACTGTTCACATATTCTTTCAACACAGAAAAAATTTTTTAAGTTTGTTCACATAGCAAATTTTATAAATTTGTTCAAATTTTTCACAACATAGGAAATTTTTTTATTTCTAACTGATCACATATGTTTTGCTAATTATGTGCAAATTTTATGCTCGTAGTTTCTTTTAAATTTTCAATGTTCTACGCATTTACTTGTTCAGGGTCCGAACCCTAGCTACGCACAATAACTTCTTCGCGTAGCCCCACGTTGGGCGCCAGTTAAAATAAAAGACTTGTCCTTATTATTTTTTTGAGTTTTATTTCTGGCACTATGTGCCAGGGTTATTCTTCGTTGCACGCTTAAGACTAACTTAACTTTAACAAAGTCAAGCTTAAAAATACCTTAATTGTTGTTCTTGCTGTTGTTGTTGTCACTGTTGCTATTGCTATTGCCGCTATTGTTAACGTTGTCGCTGCACTAGTGCTGCTGTCGTCATCGTCGTTGTTGTTGTTGCGCCTTTAGTGGCTGTTGCTATTTACTGCTACTGCTTTTGCATTGGCCGCACTGCTGTTGTTATTGGCTTTGTTTTTGTTGTTGTACTTGTTGAGTCAGCTGTTGTTGTTGAAGCTATTGCTGCTTGCTGCTTATTGCAATTCGGGTGAAATAGCAATAGCAGACGCTTACGTTGCAGAAAAGTTTGGAGCGGATGCGCGTGCATAATTGTTAGCTGACACCCGTTTACTTACATTTGGATTATTCTACAAAAAGGCGAAATGATATTTATTTATTTAAGTCTGGAGAATCGGGAGCGGATGCGCGTGTTAACTTACAATCGGAAAAATCGTGCAAAAATTTGAGCAAACCGGGTCTGTAGGAGATGTGATAACACCAGTGCATGCTCGTACAGCTCGAACTGTAGAAAATATTGCTGGCGGCATCATCGGGCCGTATTTATTCCAAAATGAGGCCGGTCAGGCAGTTACTGTGAATGGTGTTCGCTATCGTGAGATGATAACGAACTTTTTATGGCCCGAATTGGTAGATATGGATGTGGACAATATGTGGTTTCACCAGGACGGTGTCACTTGAAAAACAGATAAAGAAACAATTGCTCTTTTGCGCGACAAATTCAATGGCCGTGTTATCTCAAGTGGTGGCAATGTCAATTGGCCGACAAGATCATGTGATTTGACACCGTTGGACTTCTTTCTTTGGGGTTATTTGAAAGAAAAGGTTTACGTCGATAAGCCAGCAACAACTCAAGAGCTAAAGGATGAGATAATTCGGCACATTAACGGCATAGAACCTCAATTATGCCTCAGCGTCATCGAAAATTTGTACCATCGGATGGAGGTTAGCCGCCGAGGTCGCGGCGGCCATTTGGCCAATATTTTGTTCCATATATAATTGAACCATACCAATATTGTCATAATAAAAAGAAATGACAATAATTTCCAAAATAATTTGTATTCTATTCCAAATCAACATCGGCACTTAAAATGTAACCATCCTTTATAACAATAGCAAACATTTGTTTGTTATTCGGCTTCGGCTTCGGCCTTCGGCTTCGGCCTTCGGCTTCGGCCTTCGGCTTCGGCCTTCGGCTTCGGCCTTCGGCTTCGGCCTTCGGCTTCGGCCTTCGTCTTCGGCCTTCGGCCGATTATTTTTTTTTTGCCGAAGAATCGGCTTCGGCAAAAATTCACATTCGGTCGGACACTAATATTAACTGAGCAAATTTTTTCTTGAAACAAATCAAATTTTGCTGTTTCGATTTATAATAACTGAGCAAGTGTTTGCTCGAATCAAATCAAAATTTGCTATTTCTATTTATAAATAAATAATAAAAAAAAATAAAAAAAAAAAAAAAAACAAATTGGCCATTTCGACTGGGAATAGAACTCGGGCTCCGAGCATGCTAAGCCACACACTTAACCTGCATGCCACGGTATTTCTATTTATAGTTCGAATTTTGTTTTATATTTCAATAACCAAGCAACTTTTTGCTTGAATCAATTCAAAATTTGCTATATCAATTTATATTAACTGAGCAAATTTTTGCATACATTGAGTCAAATTTTGCTTTTGCCTCAACACAATTACCTTATAATAACTTAGCAAAGTTTGGCTTGAATCAAATCAAAATTTGCTATTTGAATTTATAATAAGTAAGCAAATTATTGCTAAAATTTATCTTAATTTTGCTTTTTTCAAATTATATGAGAAGTAATTTCAATTTATAAAACGTTTTATAAAATCAAACCGCTATTGAGCAAAATTTTGCTGATTTGCGTTTAAGCAAAGTAATGGCTTGATTCAAGCAAAATAATTTTCTCCGTGTAATCAAGAGATTCTAAGCAACATTTTTTCTATGCGTAATGATATGGATATTGCGCTTCAATCAGTCAGCGAACCAAACAACAGTCTCAACAACCAAATCCAATACTTGAAATCTGATTTCAAAAAATGAATGATATCAGCGACGATTTAGCGGTGTTTCGCGTTACGCTCGCCGATATAGCTGATGAAGTCAGATCTACGCACGACAGAGATGATTATACACGACATAATCCAGATTCTCCCCGCCGTCACTCTTCTTCTATCCTGGAGGAAATATCGGAAGCAACGCTTACAACTTCACCAGCTCAGTCTCCTCCTTCAACTACCTCTCCCGGAAAAACACAAAAGAAACTTCAGGATAAAACTCCAGCTGCTGCACCTCGTAAGATGGTTCATCAATTTGGAACAACATGGACCCAAGCTGATTGGGAAAACAGAATTAATAAGCTTGCGAGTGGGAAAATTATTGAGAAGACCGCATTATTTGTTAAAGGTCTTCCTTTAAGAACAAGTGTTTCTTGGGTCTGGAAGCTTTTCAAAAGAAAGTACAGAATTGTGATTCCAATTGAGGATAGCCGGAAAACGTCCACAAACCGCAGGAAAAAAGCACAAATTTCAAAATTTACATTCCTTCTCAATTCGCCTGGCTATTTACCCAATCATCAAGTTTAAATGATAGTAAAGCTGAAGTTTTAACATGGGTTGACAAATCAACGAGGCCGCCTAAAAGTAAAACTTATAACTCTAAATTTAACATTAAGTCTAGTTATAATAAAAACAATAGTTCTAATATTAGCAATAATAATTCCAACATTTCTCATGCTAAGAAAAGTATACATAAAAATATTCCAACTTTACCTAATCCAAAAAACACACCTTCCGAAAAAAAAATTACCTTACACCAGTCCTAGCTCTGATCCTAACTGGAAACTTAAAACTAATATCTTTCCAACTTTCACTCGGCAGATCAATCACACTACAAAATCTCCTAAATCGAATCACACACTTCCATCATCTAACCCAAAACGAGTCTCATTTAATCTCAATCCTAACTCGGATGTACCATAAGATAAAAATGAGAGCAACATTCTCCACACACTCTATCCTAACTTTGTTCATTCCCATACTATAAATCCATCTCCTTCCGATTTAGTCACGAATGAAGCCCATAACCAACCTGGTAGCCCTACTTCTATATCTTGCTTATATGCATAAGGCACCGGTCTCCACATGTATAGATGGTAAAACCAAGACAAACCTCAAAGTCTTGATACAGTCCATCAAGTCAAAGAAGATCTTGACACATACGGTGCTCATGTAAGGTCAAAACATGTCTCTTACCTTCAAAAGTATCGTAAAGAGCAGCAACAATATTATTCCTAACCAGCTTTCGCATAATCAAAACTCTATTCCAAGCCCACTATTTGTATCTCTGTTGTCCTTCTTGCAATTAACAATCGCTTCGACCTATCCTTTGTAAAAAAATCCCATACTGCTAATATTGAATTTATATGTGCCAAAGTCTGTATCGCAAAGCGGTTCATATTCATTATCTGCTGCTATATTCGCCCTACTCAACCAGTGAATGGTTATCAGCTCGCAGAAGACGCAATTGATTCACTTTTTGATCTTATTGACCCATCTGACACAATTATATTTCTGGGGGACTTTAATCTTCCCAGCCTTCAATGGGTTCTGTCAGATGACGAGTGCCATTATTTCCATTCAAATGCTACATCTGAAAAAGAAATTCTCTTAACTAGCTGCCTTTTAGACTCTGGCCTTTACCAGTTGAGCGGAGTAACAAACAATATAGGTAGACAATTAGACCTTGTCTTTTCTTCAGATTCAGATAACTGTGTAGTCTCTGCGAGTAATCACCTTCTTTCAACACTCGATCACTACCATCCTCCTCTATCTCTTACCCTTTCTTACAACAATAATATCATAAACACACACTTTGAGCACGCGTATAGCTTCAACTTTCGAAAAACTGATTTTGTAAAACTTAACTAAACTTAACTAAACTAGATCTTAATCAGTAGAATCGATTTCCAACATCTTTTCGATAACGACCATGAAAATGTTGATAATGCTGTTGCTCTCTTCTATGACAAAATGTTCGACTGCTTCACACAATCTGTCCCATTTAATAGGCAGATGAACTTTTCGTCATCTCCCCCCAGGTATAATAAGGAATTACGCTCACTTCGTAATATAAGAAACAAACTTTGGCGCACTTATTTAACTACTCGTTCTTCTATTGACCTCACAAATTATCTTCACGCCTATAACCATTTTTTTGCACTCTGTGAACATCTATATGAGTCTTATCTTGCTCATATTCAAACAAAATTGGTGTCGGATCCTAAAAGCTTCTAAAAGTTCATTAATATTAAAAGAAAATCTGAAAACTATCCATCTACCCTTACTTTTTCAGATATCTCCTCAGATAACCCGAAAATAATTGCAAACCTATTTGCAAATTTCTTTAGTCAGTCATTCACAAGTCAAAACGATGAACTAGACTATGAATACTTTTCTTCACTAAGGAATTGTGCTCAAACCTCGCTGACTTCTGTTGATATTACACTAACTGATGTCTTAGCAAAGCTACATAATCTAAAAGATGATTTTTCTTCTGGACCCGATGTGTTGCCTGCTATTGTCATCAAAAAATTCGCGAACTTTTTGGCTCATCCCCTTTTGGCACTCTTTCAACTTTCGATTTCTAAAAATGATATTTCTAATTACAGACCTATCGCAAAACTGTTATGTGCTCCTAAAATTTTTGAAAGTATTATCTACGACATTCTCTTCTTCCATTGCAAATCTATCTTTCCCCCTAGTCAACATGGCTTCCTCAAGGTAGATCGACTAACACCAACCTCACAGAATTTGTTTCAAACACTTTATGCTCGTTGGAAAATGGTTACGAAGTTGATGCAGTTTCCACCGACTTAAGTAAAGCGTTTGACAAAATCTCACACACTATCATCCTTCTTAAGCTTAAAGCCTTTGGTTTTCCACATCTGTTTATAACATGGATTAAATCTTATCTCGAAGTTATAATGTCATCTTTTGATTTTCCAATTCAAAATCTTTTACAGCTACGTCTGGTGTCCCTCAAGGCAGTCACCTTGATCCTTTGCTATTCGTCTTAACAATTGCTGATGTTGATGATATCATCAATGATTCTAATCTTTCTGTGTATGCTGATGATATGAAAATCTATCGGCGCATACAAACCAACGTCGATTCTCGCAATCTTCAAAACGATCTGGGCCCTATTGCACCAACAACTTTTCACTTTTCACTTTGCAACTTATCGTAATATTTGATAATTTTGTGTTGCACGAAACAAAAATTTGATAATTTTTTTTTTGAGTTATGAAAAGTGAAAAGTACTCAATTTAAAAATTTTTGTTTTCCCAAATTGGATAAGTGAAAAGTGATAAGTTTTATTTTGAAAAGTGGTAAATTTGTCAAAATTGTATAGAAATGAAAAGTTTTTGTTGCACCAAAAAATTATTGAAAACTTATCAAATAAAATTTTGATAAGTTTTCATTATATTTGCTAAGAAAAAATATACTTTTCAAAAAAGTGTTCCTAACAAAAAACGACCTTAAAAAGTGATTTTATTCATCATTATTAATATTAGCTACACAGAGTGTCAACAATCCAAAATATCTCAATTTGAAAGCATTTTTGAAGATGAGTTGACGTTACAACGATTAAAATAAATTCTCTTCTGAGAATGGCGAACCTACATAAACTATCCTAATCGTTCGGAGCCCTCACGTAGAAAATTAACTTATCAGAAAGTGTTAAAAGAACGGATCTCTATCACCACATAGAAATAACCATGGTAATCCAACATAGTGCTTATAAAAACTGCAACTATTAAAAACATTCTTTAAATAAAAGTACAGTGGACTCGCCATAATCTGAACTATACAAAATCTGACTACTAGAAAATGTGACCCCTTTTTTCTCTCCCATTGAGTATTCTAAAATATGAACTTACTCTGAAAGCTCTAAAATGTGTCCCAAAAATTATTAAAAAATTTTTTTTTCGAGCTATTTAGTGAATTCCCCAACTATTCATTAATATTTTCAGCAGTTGCTACCTAAATCATCTGCGTAATTCTACATACGTACGTCTCCTTTCAATTGGTTGATCAAAACTATCTAAAAGTATTGAGAAGCCTTAGAGAAAAGGCTGTATTTGAAGTGGTTTAAAAAAAAATAAACAAAAATAGATAACAGATTTTTTTTCAAATAATTTATAATTTAAAATAATTTCAGTTTTAGTTGATCTGAAAACAACGTGTACTGAAAACTACACGTTATGCTATGTATGTGTGTTTATAACTTCATAGATATGTATTTATTTTTATTAATTTTTGTTAACATTTTTATTTTTTACTTTTTTAAAGACATTTTGAGACGAAGTGAGTTAAAAAAGTTTTTTTAGCAAAATTTTATCAATACAAATTCTTTTTTTAACTGCATTTACATGAGAATAGTTTTAATTGTTAAGAATCATTCAATGTGTGGCCAATTGATAGATTTTTTCCCACAATCTCGTAAATGTGACCATCCCTTGTTTTTACTAGTCCGTATTATCGAGAGTTCACTGTATTATCCATTGGATTAACTTTTGCAACACAAATTCATGTTTGCAATGTGGGACCACAGCCAGTCATTTAAAACAATGAATATAAAACAGGGAATGGAAAAAACCTTAACGAACGGTTCCTTTTTGTTCGGTTCGAGAGAGCGCAATCTTTATTTGGCTTTATTCGAATTCCGCTCTTCTACTTAAACACAAGCACAATCACTACCACGCAGAAGCAAGAGAGTGCAATAAAATTTTAGGGATTGTGCTGTTTAATACAAAAACATTATTTGCTTTGTTGTGCTTTTTGATCATGATAAAAAAACCGAACCTAACAATTTCAAGAACAATATGTTTTTTAATTTTTAAGTAGATTTCGATGTTTAGGTTATAGGAAAGTTAAAAAAAGTATTTAAAAAATTTTGGACAAGAGGACGGGCAGCTGTAGAAATGTGTAAACACTTTTTGCACTATATCTTAGATTTAAAAAAGCTACAATAACGAAATCAAAGGAAAACACCTAACATTTTCAAAAAATATATAAAAATTTAGCGTTATTGGACTAGTGGGAGTGGCAGCAATGGCAATGTGACTTAAACATATTTTGCGCTTTATCTTAGAATTTAAATAAGCTACAATATCGAAATCAAAGACATTAAAAAAAAAACGTAAATAAATGCGGCGTCTTTAAAAAAATTTTTGCAAGCGCCAACGAATTGTTCTGCTGTTGTTCAGCAGCACTGACATTCGCTAACATTCGCTACATAAGGTTCGGTTTTTTGATCATGATCAAAAAGCACAACAAAGCAAATAATGTTTTTTGATCAAACAGCACAATCCCTTACATTTATTCCGCTCTCTTTCTCATGCATGGTAGTGATTTTGATTGTGTTTGAGTCGAAGAGCCAAATGTGGAATAGAGAGAGAAAAATGTTTAAGTGCGCGCGATTTTATGCGGTACTTTTAAGTTACGGTTTTTTTCCATTTCTGATATAAAATATCACATCCACACTATGCAAAACACCTATCGGTCTAATTGTGAAGTTTTCTGTATGAAGAACATAAGACTGATAGGTCTAAAAGATTTTGGATTACTTTCCAAGCTAATGCCAAACTAGGCAGGTATTTTGCTACCAATTTTCTCCATGCTACAGGTAGATTGCCATAGTCTAAGCTGAAGCTGAATTGTCTGCAGCAAAAGAGCTGAAAAAGAACCATTTACATCTTCTGGCTGAAAGGAGTTTATAGCCCAATTACCTCTATTTTTAAGATTTATCCGTTTCTTAAGAAAAAAGGGTTGGGATCAGAGTAAGGCCACCATAATATCTCATATATTGGGCTATCAAAGGATTATGCTCTGACGATTGAAATTTTCTGAAGGTGACAACTCAAAGAAACATGCCCTTATTGAACCACAAAAGGTCCTGATTGATTGTTACTTCTAAGGATTGTGGTTTTCTCAAGACATGCCGCCAAAAAAAATAAAAGTTGCTGAATTGTTTTAAATAAATAGTTTTGAACGAGTTGTGTTAAATTATTTGTACCTTCTTCTTATTCTTCTTCTTCTCCAAAAAATCAGTTTTTTTCCAGTTATTTTCATAACATATATCACGTACAAAAATATTTTTCAATTGTTTGATAAGTAAATTTATTTGAAAAGTTTTTTAAAAATTTTGGTGCAACGCTTATCACTTACACTTTTCAAAAACTAGATAAGTTGAAAAGTGAAAATGAGTGAAATCCAAATTTTGATATAGAAAAAAGGGTATGTTCGAGGCACTCAATAAATGCGGCAACACTGCGGCCTTTCAACACGCTTGCAACACTGTTGCAGATGCTCAGCTGATAAGTTGCTGATATTTTGCGCGTATTTTGCACAGTTTTCATAAATTAAAGCAAGAATAGATTTTTGTGCAAGTTTAATTTTGTATAGAATAGAAAATGATAAAAGTTTGTAATTGAAATTGGAAAAAGCAAGAATTAAGAGACTTAGAAGAGAAGAAGGTTTTTTTAAAAGCATTCAATTATATCCTGGTGATATATTTTTCACGCATTTCCGATTGAATTATTAGTAAATTTATATACGTGGCCAATAATAATAATTAAAAAATAAAATAAATAAACATTTGTCTTACTTTTCTTCATCCAGTATTATTCTGCAGACAAAAATTTTGTGTTGCCGCTTTTTTGCATTTCCTGCGCATCAAATGTCAAATTTTTGTTCGCTAGAACGTTTTGCTTTGGCCAATGTTGCCAGAAATTAGCATAGAACGTGATGCTTTGACAAATCATGCAACACAGCCGCAGTGTTTGCAGCTCGAACATACCCAAACTTATCACTTACACTTAGCAGAAAAAAACTTATTTGATAAGTTGAAAAGTAATAAGTGATAAGTAGTTGGTGCAATAGGGCCCAGGTCAGCTTTTCCACTTGGTGTCAAAAAAATCTTCTGGAGCTCAACGTCAGCAAATGTAAGGTTTAACATATTCTCGTAAGCGACTCCAACTTCCTCTGAGAACGTATTACATTCTCGGCAAGCCAGTTCCTTCTGTAGACTCTTTACGCGACTTAGGTGTTATTTGTGACAAGGAACTTAACTTTAGGCCTCTTGTTGATAATATCATTAGTAGAGCCAACTCTGCACTTGGTTTCGTGAAACACTGGTCCAGAGAGTTCTCCAATCCTTACGTCACTAAATCTCTCTATCTTTCCTTTGTTAGACCCATCCTCGAATATGCCAGCCAGGTTTGGTCTCCCATCTACAACACCCATTCAATGCGAATCGAAGCCGTTCAACGACGATTCATTCGTTTCGCTATTCGTGGTCTTCCCGGTTCTGACAGTTTCAACCTACCACTTTATGCCAACCGTCTTAAGTTGATTAACATGCAAACACTAGCAAAACGAAAGGAAGTTGCCGATGTTCTCTTCATTTATCAACTTGTATGTGGAACCATTAACTGTCCAGAACTACTCCAATTAATATCTTTTAATACCAACCCACGCAACCTTAGGTCTATATCTTTCTTTCACCTTAACTTTCACCGCACCGACTATGGATGCAGTGAACCCATGACCAGAATGCTTCGGGTAACCAATAATTTGATCAACGAATTCGATTTTCATTTGAGCGACCACTACTCCGAAATATCCTCCTTAACTCTCCAACACCACTTCATCCGCCTCTCTAATGTATTCTTCCAGTACAAGATATGATACAATTGTAAATTAAGATACTCCCTGTTAATTATAAATTTTAGTTTTTAAGTTTTTATTTTAAGTATTTAAACTGCTTGTATTAAGCTTATCAAAATAAATAAATAAATAACGTGATGCTAAATTTTTAGCATTGTACAGAATGACCAAAGAAAAAACACAACAAGTTGGTGATATAAATTGCAGCATGCTGCGTTGCATAAAACTTATCGCAAACGTGTTGCCAACTAGTTTTGAAAATGTTGCTTCATATGAAGGTTTCGGTATAGTAACGTGGGTCAGCAAAATTTGTTGCAATTGCATTACCTTTGAATTGCTCCGCGAGGAAATGGCCTAAGGCGTCGGACTTCAAATCGGCGAGACAAGGTATCGAACCCTGGCAAAGGCAAATTTTAAAAAAAGTTTTTAAAGAAGAAAGAAAAAGACAATAAAATAAATAAACTAAAAAAGGACGAAAATCAGAAATAAAACAAAGAAAATATTTATTTTTAAAAAAGCTTTGCCTATTCCAATTTGGGCGACTATTAGATCTTTGAAAATTTTCGAAGTTCGATCAGAAAGCTGCTTAGCAGTCTATGCAACGTACTAACCTGTACCTCAAAGTACAAAAAATTACTTTAATTTGGGGCTGCTTACTTTGCAAAGCATCTTAGAGAATTAGCTAGATAAGCCTAATTTTGAAAATTCCTTGCTGGTTGGGTTCCACGTAGGAAAAACAAAAACTGCCTATTAAATGTTATTTTTTTGCATTGACCTATACATATTATTAACTATATTATTAAAATGTATATAATATATAGTTAATTTTAGGAAAACAGTAATTGTTAAACTTAAAAGTTTCATTATTAATTTTGTTTTGTTTAACAGCTGACTTCATTGAAATAAATTTCTGACTGGGTTTTTTGTTCAAATAAAACATACACACAGCGGACCCGCCGCACAGTGCTTTGTTCCATAGGCAAAATTAAAATAAAATAAAGTGCTTAGAATATTTAAGTAATATACATTTTTGTAAAGCTAACAAAGTACCTTAAATAAATTCGTTAATAGGATTTATCATCTCGTCTTTTTGTTAACAGTAGAGGGCGCTAAAGTCAGAAAACGTTTGAGGTAAAACTGTTGAACGGAAAAACTGTTTTTACTGTGTTCCACATTTTTTTTTTTAAATTTGATTTTTTATTGTATTGCTTTGAAACTTTACAGTTTTGTTTATAACTATAGGTACAAAAAACTAAAAATAATTATTTGTAAATATTTTATATAGAAAAGTTTTTGTGCCATCAAAAACTTTTGCGATTTTTTGTTTGGAATTCCCAAAATGCAAAAGTTTAGAAGAGTGAAAATTTTTTTTGTGGAAGAATAGGTAATTTTTTATTCTTGATTTTAGTACACTTGAAAGGGCTCAAATGGAATATGTAAACAAGTTTTAGATTTTTCACCCGGAAATGTAAAAATGATATGAATTTTTTGAGACATATTTCCAAAGTTTCAGAAAAAGTTGCAAAGACCTAAGTTTATGGCACTGCCAAAATTTTAAAAAAATAAGTTTATGCAATTTTTTTGTTTTAATTACTATAAAAAATAAATCAAATTTTGATGTAGTGTATAAATTTTATTAAATAAAGACAAAAACTTACCAAAAATTGAAAGAATATTTTTATTTTTTTTGGCGGAAACCCTAAAGTTTTGCAAACTTTGAAAAAATTAAAAAAATATATAAATAAAAAGTAGGCGATTTTTTATTTTTCATTTATATACTTTGTTAACAAATCTATTCGCTAGTAAAAAAAAAATTTAAGATTTTTAACCGGAAATTTGAAATTTTGTATTTTTTGAAAACATCTATATTTTTTAGTTTTACAAAAACCAAAAATATGATTATATAATTTTTTCCAAGTAAAGGGATCCAGCGACGTTAAATGTTCAAATCAATTTTTGCAAGCTGTGCAATTTTATTGACTGTACCTAGGTCTGTTTGAGAACTTTTCGAGTTAAAAATATAAAGTAACTTTTACTGGGAGAGAAAGAATGATTTTACTCTCTCAATATCACAAATATCACAAAAAGTAAACGAACGACATCCAGTAAAAAGTATCAAGTAATCAACATTTGTTTGTAAACAGCTGATTCATGTTTTCCTTTTTGCTTTTTGTTTCATTGGTTTTTCTATGTTTCAACTCATTTACTCCGTGAATACTTCTTATTTACATTTTGCTATTTTCCGTTATTTTTTATATTTGAGCAAGAGATGAGAGCGTGTTTATTTCAGTTTAACGTGATTATTTTCTAATAGTTTGCGACTGTTTTGAAGTTTTCACCATTTTTGTATCAATAATATTTGAATTAATTGTGGAATTACCACTTAAGTAGTAAACCACACAAACTCAGCAAGTAGGTGCTTTATATGTAATGCAAGCCCTACAGATATGAATAATATAAACATTATTAAGGACCCCTGTATTAAATATTATAAATATGGACTTTCTACACTCCACTGCTGGATACGCTTTTTTGAATGCATATTGCACATTGCTCACCGTCTTCCTTTGAAAGTTCGGAGAGTCAATAAGGAAAAAACCTCAGTTTTTTCACAAAACAAAAAAAGAATTCAAAATGTATTCATAACGCGGACGGGATTAATAATAGACCAAGTAAAAACGGGATTTGGAACTACTAACTACTAACGACGGAAACGGAAACTGATTGATAGAAGTCTGATTGATAATTTTGGCATAATATTAAGAGTTTTATCTTGCGGAATCCCGGTTAATGTGACAACGTTTAAAGAGCTGCTAAATATTACTAGAAACTCATATTTAATACAGTATGGCTGGTCTTACATGCCAAGTACTGTTCATAAGGTTTTAGTGCATGGGTGCGATGCTCTGGAATACTTCAACTTTCCAATAGGTAATCAAATATTAAAAAAACGTTCTACACATTTTTTTAAACTATGTTTATTCTAGGGTGTTTGTCCGAAGAAGCCTTAGAAGCCAGCCATAAAAATATAAGGAATGTGCGATTATCCCATTCAAGAAAAACTACGAGAGAAAATACAAATAGAGATTTAGTGGCTCATTTGTTATTAATGTCGGATCTGGAACTATCGTCACTTAGGTCTACAAAACACATAAAAAAAATAATGAATTCAAAGAAATTGAGAAATACATTTTGAAAGAAAAGATCATAAATAACAATTAAAATTAATTATCTTATTTGTTGAGCAAATTTAGACACAAATATATTTATGACCCTTTTTAAAGAGAATATTAAATTATTTGCATTCTGATCACAAATGTAGCTAAAATTTAGTTTTTGGTAAAAAGGATATATGGGAGATGGTCATGTCCTTGTATCAAATGAAGCGAAATTTCCCAGAGAGCCCAAAAATATAGTTTTATAAGTTGTTATAAGTTTTCAGTGCATTCTGATCACAAATGTAGCTAAAATTTAGTTTTTGGTAAAAATTATGTTTGGGAGATGGTCATGTCCTTGTATCGAATGAAGTGAAATTTCCCATAGAGCCCAAAAATATAGTTTTATAAGTTTTCAGTGCATTCTGATCACTAATGTAGTTACAATTTAGTTTTTGAGAAAAATTATATATGGGAGGTAGTCATGTCCTTGCACCGAATGAAACAAAATTAACCACTAAGCTAAAAGACATATTTTAACAGATAGTTACCAACTTTCGATTTATTCTATATACAATTATAGCTAAAATTAAACTTTTAAATTTAAAGGTGTATGGGAGGTAGTCATGTCCTTGCACCGATTTTTCCGAAACTTCGAATTTTTCTTAATTAACATATCTTGAACCAGCACACCAAATTTCATTTTTCTGCGATAACTTCTCTAATTTTGCCGATTCACTATATGGGGACAAAGCACTGTGCGCCGTGCTCAAGGTCAGCTTCTAAATTCTGAAACCTCGAAGGAGCTGAGTTGAACATCACTAGTCTAAATGATTTTTCTGGGTTAGCCCAAATAACTGATTTTTTTCAAAGTCGCATCTTATGCTACGGTGACGTACTAAATTTTCTTTAAATCCTTAACAAAGACTACTTTTAATTTAGGACCTTTAGAAAAGTTCTTGCCTTTAGTTAAATTCAGTTTTAGATACAATATTACCCCTTTAATATTCGCACAAGCGGTCAAAACCCCCTTAAATTAAATAAAGTAGCCTTTCTCGGATATTTTGTGCGCTATAACTTTTATTCCTTCCAGCAAAAATTGTCATCATCCTATCTACAATTTCTGAGAACACCAGAATTCAATATATCCTACCCTTCTTTAAAAAATCGACACTGAAATATTTCAGTGTAATTTTGTTTTATAATTATCAAAGGGAAAAAACTGTTAAAAATATGTATTATATATATAGAATATAAACACTTTACTATAAACTTTATTGCATCATGAAAATATCTTAATAAAAGTGTTCAGAAACTTAATAATAAAAACTTATTAATTAAAGCTAAAAATGTTTGTTTAAATATAATATAAAATTACGATGAAAGCAGGATATAAAACGGTACTTCTTTAGTTTTATCGAAGAAATAAAAATCAAAGATTCAATTTTTTCTATAATGTATCAATCAAAAATGTATGCCCCTATTATGATTTACAACTGAAGCATAAGTTGAGTTGTAAGGCACAAATCGGTATTATACCATACTCTGTTTTTCACAACTCAGTTGTCTTTCCAGTTGAGTTGTAAGAATTTTTGATATTATGGAACACAACCGTAACAAATTTTAGTTGTAAGAACTGTCAATGTTATACAACTATATTTTTGAGGTTGTCTTGAAAGTTTAAATGGAAAAAAGCTTTAAAATAATCAAAAATATCTTTGAAACACCTTTATTAATATATAAAACAATATTTAGAAAAATTTTAAACAAAAAACAGATCGAGATGATGGTTTCATTGATGGAAAAGAACCCATTTAAAGTATCATCTAAAAAATCAGCAAATGCTTCCTTGCTTAGCCTAAATAACCTTAGACATCTGTCTAAATAAACTTGAAGAATATCAATAAAAAAATTGCTTGCTGTGCGGCACATGCAAAAAATTTTTATTATCTAGAAGAGATTCCATTTTAAAATTCCTATATCCTTAACTTTTTATTTCACCATTTCATAAAAACCAGCTATTTTGTATTTACATTCGTTTGTCAAAATGTCCATTAAATTCTATTACAATTTGGAAAACATTCCATACACTGAGAAAACTACATTTTCAAAACTAGTAGAAGCGTGCTACTTTTGAAAATGTTTAACCCAGTTTTTTCGCCTCTAACGTTTATTTTAATTTTAAAAACGCACATTTTAAAAAAAGCTTCTAAAACGTTCGTTTAGGCTAATTTTAAAATGTCAATTTTAAGACATTCGTTTGATATTTTAAAATAAACATTTTGAAAAGAGATTTAAATTGCCTTGATTGCCCACACACATTTTATAACACATCTATTTTTGATATATTTTGATATATTGTTTTATGATTGTAAGCGCGAACTTATTGCGAGGGTTTTTTTCTAACTAATGAGTTAATGAAATAATTCGAATTAGAATTGAAATTATTCAATTAATACTTTTGATACATACAGAGTCAGGATGCGAACCTACGTCCTCTGCATGCCAGTCCATCACACTTCCACTGAGCTATTGATAACGATATGTTGACTGACGCACAACATATTGAAAACTGCTCATCTTAAATAGTGTCATAAAATCTTTACATAACATGATTTCTTCATAAAATTCTTGTTTTCAGTGAATTAAATATGTTAAAACGTTCATTGCTGTTTCTAAAACGTTTCATTCTACTTTTGTATCTTAAAACGTGCGTTTTTATTTTTGTATGGTGTTGAATGTTTTTGGAAAATATTCATTTCAGCCTATATTTATCATTTTAAAACGCTCGTTGTGGTTTCTAAAACGTTTCGTTTTACTTTTGTTTATTGAAATATGCTTTATCATTTCTGTATGGCGTAGAATGTTTTTGAAAATATTATACCTTGCTATATCATAGTAAAACGTTTCATTTTACTTTTGTATGTTAAAGTATATATTTTAATTTTTGCATGGCGTAGAATTTTTTTAAAATATACATTTTACTAACCGTTTTTAAAGTTTGCGTTTTACTTTTCCCCTTTTACATTAGTCAAGAATTAGAAGCAATTTTTCGAGTTCGAAAAACTTGCCAGTGTACCGTCAATTTTTTCCTCTGCTTTCGCTTCCGATTTCCGGCGAATTGGCCTACAAGCTCAGAAAATTTACTTCAATTCTTGACTAATTAAAAGGGATAAAACAACTGAATTTAAAATGGTTGTAAGCCATACTACCAAAAAATATTCCAGTGGAGTCCGAAGTTGAGTTGTGTTGAGGACAACCCAACTCAGTTTGGTTCTAAATCATAATAGGGCTAGTAACTTTCATCGGACGAGCTTTCTCCTACATCATTTAACATTTCTGCAAAGTTATCTATTTTGCCTGAGCCTTCAATATTAATTTAAACCAATTATTTTGGTAAAAATCATTTCGCTTTTGGACTTTCGATATCAAATTAATTTTTGATATAATCCCTAGATCAAGTGACAAAATTAAAAACCACATAAGATATAAATCTTCACGCCTTGTTTTTCTTGTGTGGAAAATTCTAGCATTACTAATAATTTTATGAGTTGCTTCCAAAGCAGAAAGGAAACCTGCAAAAGATTTTTCCAAATTTTAAGTATATTTAAAACTTTGTTAATATATCATATTAAAATAACTTCTTGGCAAATCGAAGTACCTGATGAATTTTGTTCCGTGTATTAACACCTTATGCACTGAGCTGGACATGTAGTACAAACTATAGTTTTAAGATAGGAATCTCTCATTCTCAGCAAGAGCAAATCAAATACTTTAATATTAATACTTTTCAATATTAAGGACAAATTGTTAATATTAAGTCCTTATCAAAGTTTGTTATTCTTGCTGCAGTTTTCACAGGAAAATAATTAACGAGCTGTGTGTACATCGTTCGTAGTACCGTTTCCTTGCTTGACTTGATTGATAATCTGTCACATTTTTTCTTGAAATTCTCGCTGAATACGATTTGTTTTCTACAAATGTTTGTTTATTTTAATTTCGCACTTGCCATTTTTTTAAAGGAAGACGATATGCAATATAAAGCACTCCAAAAATCGAATCTAACAATGAAGAATATCGTTACCTTAATGTAGAAAGGACGTAACTCATAATTTTTCGAAATCGTGTTTTTTACATTTTCTGTTAAAATACCCCCAGTGAAACCAAAAAAAAAACTTAAATATGGTTTTAAATACTGAATTTGTTGGCGATTTTCATTACAATCTGCATTACATATTTTTTTAATTACATAACATTTTGTGATGGCTTAACCTTATCTCATGTTTTTTTTGTATATAGCTTAGGGTAACCCTATACAGCTTTCTAAACGCACTCCAAAAACAAAAAAAAAATATTTGACAGGTTAAGAAATACGCTTTGAGCAAACTAACCTTGAAAAAAAATTAAAAGAGAAAAGTATAATTTCCGGTCTTTTTCGCCTAACCTTCGACAAGACATGTAGTGGCTAAAGAAATCCATACAGAAATAAATGAAAGTAAAGCAAATTTCACCAAACCATTAAAGGGATAAATCTGGTAAGCTAAAGTAAACATTTTTAAAGGTTCCAAAGAAAAGCTTTATAAAATATGGATTTTTTTTAGATTAACCTATTCTTTAATTCACACTGCGCGAAAAGATCCAACGTCACTCATCGAAACCACAGCAGCATATTTTCAATCCTGAGCTAGCAAACAGTGTTTAGCGTTCACGCTGCTTGTCAGCAGTTCATGCACGACCCAAGTGCAATAGAACATGCTCTGATCCTCATGTTTGGAGATCAAAGCGTGAATTGGGACTCGAGTATTATAAGCCTCCAGTAACTTGCAACCACTGAACCACACCTTGCGGTCTTGAAAATACTGCAAAAACCTTCGCCGCAGCTTCAAAACACATGCGTAGCGTTTTTTCTTTGATTTTTTTAACGTCATTAAAACCATAGTAAAAAAAAAGAAAGTAACAAAAATCATTAACAATAACAAGAATACAGAAAACATGAGAGAAAAAGAAACTTTTCTTTAAATTCTAAAGATCAATTTCTTATCTCTTAAAAGAAAAAAAAAAAATGACATTTATTTTTATTAAAAATAAAAGAAAAGTAAAAAACAACAAAAAATATATAAGAAAAAATACAAGAAAAAAGGAGGAAGAGTTGGAAATAAAAATAAAATTAATCTAGATATTCAATCATACAAAGCATAAAGAAGCAAAAAAAAAACAAGAAAACTACAATACTTTATAAATTTTCATACCGAAGCCCCCAAAAATATTTGCGCAAACATAGTTGGACTCAACACACTCACTTCTTTATAAAAAAAATGATAAAAACGAAAACAAAACAATAAGAAAGAAAATAAATAAACCAACACGACCTTGCTTTATTTATGCTTAAAAAAAATATCTTTTTAGATACATACATACTTTTTTTAAATTTACCATTTGCGCTCTATTTGAACAAAGAAAAAATATCCAAGCATTAATTAAAGTAAGTTAATAATTTTTTTCTTTGTTTTTCATGCATCTTTTTTTTGCAACTTTACTACTTTAGTTTACTATTCCATTGATAAAATCTGGTTTTGTTCCTTATTCTTACGTAAATTGTAAAGTTTTTTCTCTCTTTACTTCACTTCAATACAAAACAAAAACATTAAGTAAAAAAAAATAAAAGGAAAATTAAACCTTTGACAAAATGTTCCGTTTTTATTTGTTCACATGCACTCTTTATATTTTGTTGTTATTATTGTAAACCTTAAGTAAGATCAACGTGTATTTTTTGGAAAAAAATTAATAAAGTATCGTTTTTCGCCACCCGTTAGTTATTGTTGGTAAGGTTCTGGGAGAGTAACATAATACTCTCAAAGCAATGGTTGGGTATGGAAAGAGTCAGGAGATAAACTGTCATCTATTGTCTTCTTCTTTGTTTTGCTGTCAATGTTTCGAAGTTTTTTTTTGAAGATTATTTACAATTTACGTTTTCTTTTTTATTTTATTTTCCGCAGCTTTCTCTCAAGAATGCTTAAAATTAAGCGTTTTCTTTTTATCAATCCAATCGGATTCTATCTAATTTAATTTTCCCGTTCGTCCGTACTATCGTTTATTATATCTTGTTCAACCATTTTCGAGTTTGCATTTAGCTCGACTTCAGTTGAAAATACATTTATACTTTTTTTCTTTCTCTTTTGTGCATGATTATAATTTTATGATCATAGGGCTTTTTATAGGGATAAGGCAATGAGCTAGAACATCGACATATTCTGACGAGCTTAGACCTGGAATCGCTAGCATGCACGCCAGCTCAACGCTCCCTAAAATTCGGTCCATGACAATTTTAAGAAGTTATCAAGTTTTTTTAATTTTCCTGTAAAATTATGAATTTATGATCTACGTCCTTTCTATATTAAGATGACGATATATAGCCCAAATTTGTAATGATCTTCGTTGCTAGAAGCAGTTTTTGTCAAAAGGTTTTGGGAGAAGCTTTACATATGAAACAACGAAACTATTTGTTTAGATTCTTTTGTAAAGAATTTCTTTTGTAAAGAAAGTAATGATGAAGGTATTGGATTTTCCCATAGAAATTCATAGAAATCAACATCAGAAATTGATGTATCAAAAAAAAATTAATACTTTTAAAAAGCGGACGAAAGCGGTTTTTTATATCTTGTTAGAATGAAGTCAAGACTAATGATATATGAGAAAAAGAAACAGTTTCGCTTTTATCGTAAGTGTAGTTGTAGAATATCGTTTAAGTAGTAACCTTTTCTGCTTTGTCTCTTTAGTCCGATTGTGTTTTCTATTTTTCACATATTTTTATTTATTTTCCGAAATTTAACAAATAAATTAATAACACTCAAGTTATGGACCTCTTATCGAGACCAGAACACAGAAAAAGTTCAAAGTAAGCATGATAAATAAAGCAAGCAAAATGTCAAATTCTTTCGATAATTTTGGCTAAGCGAATGTCCTTTTCATTGGTGTCACTGTCGTCTCTGTCTGATGTATAGTTTGCGAACTACACTTAATTTTACTTCAGTTTAATTTTAAAATAAAGTGATTGCCCCAATTTTTCAAGAAATCGGGTGGTGGTTATATCTCAAGCTGAGTAAATGGCCTTTCCTCAGGTGCCACTTTCGTCTCTGTCCGATGTATAGTTTGCTAGCTACACTAAAATGAGTAGTGGGATGTATATGGTTGATCATCGAAATTAATTTGCATTGAAAACAAAAATTTATCTAGAACGAAACTTGGTTCATTTCTTAAATAAAAAATAGATTTTTCATTTCACATATTTAGTTCTGCTACTTTCTACTAGACGCAATAACCAACGATTGCCAGCTGCATTCATTATGTCAGCCGAACAGATAGCGCCATCTATTGGGTTATAGCATCAAACGAAATATGATGCAAGTCATTTTTTTCATAAAGCCTAGTACTATGTTCCTTTGCGTGAAATTTCACTGGCAACAGCCATTTATTTGTTGCGTGAAAATTTTTACACATATTTTGTTGCGAACGAACAGCTGATGTTCAGCTTAAAAATGTTGACAAAAAATAAATAAACGGCAAGATTTAATTAGAGGCAAAGCATAAAATCATATAATCTTACGTACAAAATAAATATTTTAGAAAGCATATAATGCTTATGGATGATGTCTTTTGTTGTCACAAGTCCTTTGTTGATGTCCTCTGTTGGCACAAGTTTTCAGTTATCAGTTTATTCCTGCAAACTGCGAAGATTTGCGACTACCACACCGCGGAAAGGTACATTCATATTTCATTTTCCATCCACTGGCATTATAATTGCAGTATTTAATTAATTAATAATTATTAATTGCAAAATTTTATAAAGAGCACACAATATACACACAAAATAGAAACTTTGTTCTTTTGCTTGCACTTTTTTCTTTAATTAAATGACATCTGTAACTTTTCACGGCAAAATAAATGGTCGGTTCAACTAAATTGCCGTGAAAACAATGTTGCTAGATGCATGTTGCGGAATATAGTACTAGATTTTCCGCAGCGAAGCATAGTACAGCTTTGACGAAAAAGTTGTGAAATGTTAACGCTTGTTTCACAGCTGTCATTTTTTGTATGGAGATTTGAGTGAAATTTCACGTGAAGCCGAACTGAGTACTATGCTTAAGAGTTAAATCTAATCGGATCACCCTCTTAACGTGGAGTAGAGAACCAATGCTGCCAATGTCGTAGAGTAGAGAACCAAGTTCGTACAAAAAAAAACCAACACAAGCAAAAACAACGAAACAAAAACAAAGAAAGTAGCAGGCACAACATACAAGCAGCTAATGATTGATTTTCTTATATAAAAATCTAGATGTTTTTTCTTATATTTTACTATTTTTTGACTTTAATATAATAGTGACAAAATTGGATATTCATTCAGCGCAGGCTATATCTGATATTTTAGTATATGTATTATCTTTGAACGATGAGTATTTAAGGCCGTAGGTATACCCTAAAGTATTGGTCTAAACGTTTCATGGCCTTGAAAAAGTTTGTTAAAAAGACCCCATACAAGCCGCGCTGTAAGACGTAATTCTACGTCAAAAAATCTTACCGAAGTTTTTGCCTTTATTTTGAAGTTACATAAAATTTTAATATTTAAATTTTTTATAACAATTTAAAAAACTTAAATGAATTCATTTTGGATTCATTGATTTTTAGAACTTCCATAAAAGAGTTTACAGCTGTAAGTTTTATTTTACGAAATTGTATACCACATACGGCCGGTTTGTTCTCAGAGTTATGAATTTGCTTATAACGCGTTATATCTAAAACCAGCTATAAAATAAAACTTCTTTATAACATGTTATAATTTTTTTCAATGTGTTTGTTCAATTTTTTCTATCGGTTTGTTACGCGTTATTAACTGGTGAAATGCTTTTATAACGTGTGAAAAAAGTCAAAGCATCAAATATTTATACATTTTCTAGCGTTTTGATTGAACTGTCCTTTGATTCATAACCAGACTATAAAACTTGTTACAAATTTAAAACCAATTTTTTTGGGTTTTAAGCACTAATGAGTTTTTATTTATAACAAGGTTAAAAGTACATTACATTTTTATATATAACGATTCATAGTAAAACAGTAACAGAACAAGTTTTATATTTATTGCATCAGAAAGCAGTTTGCATCTTGCTTTCTTAACGTTCAGACGTGTTTAAATAGTGTTTCTTCATTTATTTTTAATAAAGTTTCTTGCTTTTTCTTAATCATTAAATTTATAAACGGATTTAAAACGGAAAACATCACGGATCAGCTCTAGTTTGGTTTCTTGAAGCGTGCTACAAGACATATTCATCCTTTTGCTACAATAATATATTTTGTTTATCTCATATATATATATATATATATATATATACGAATTTTGTTTACTTTTTGTTTTGCTGCTTAAACTAGTTTTGATTGTTGAAGAGCAAGAGCGAATTATTGTTGTCTCTTTGCACATCTGTTTTAAAGCGAACGCAACAATTCAAGCGCTTTATTTCTTCGTTTTGTTTTTAATCACAAACAGGTGCTTGTGTAAGCTAGTGAAAGCATTATTTTTAATTTATCTTTATATGCTTCTGTTTTTGACCTGTTTGTTTTGATTACAAAACCAGGGCTGCTCCTAATATCTTAACAGTGCTTCTTAAACTGTTTTTCTGAAAAACAGTGCTCATAATTTATTGTGTTTTTTTTTTTTGCATTCATATTTTGTTAATAGCATTTTTAAACGTATAATGTTCTGCAATTTTCGCAACTGCGCTGGTTGCGATTCGTTTTTCCACTTCAAGTGTGCAGCGTTGAATGCTAGAATTTTCGATGCTCTAAACGAAGGCAAAGGACTTCGTTGGTCATGCGAAGATTGCAGGTCTACGGATGTAGACATTCTTAAGCTCATTAGACAATCTAGGATTTAGAGGCGGCTCAGACAAGATTAGTCGAATACGAAAATTTGTTTATAAAGTTTAAGGTTTTGGATGAAGCTTCTGTGTCTCCACAACAAAAATCTTCGAAGTTCTGCTAAATCGACTGCAGTAGCCTCGCAACTGACCTCTAGCATTACTAATCCAATCATTTCTGATCCTATCCTGCCTAACATAATTTTACAACCTAAAGATTTGCCGACAGAGTCTTTGACTGCAAATCAGATCACACTTAATAACGCTGTTGCATCTGCTCATAAGGAATTAACTTCACCTTCTATTTCAGTTCCGACATATAACGCAATAAATAATTCTCCTTCTGGTGCCAAAAAATCTTATGCCCAGTCTTGCGCTTCCAATATACCTTCTAATACTGATCCACCCACCTCTATTTCGGTTTCTACTGGAGCTATACCGAAACAAACATCGAATAGCAGCAATAATCAGCCAGTTCATAAAGAGCTTGTAGTTATACCGCCAGCTAAATGTTTATTTGTTTCTCGCTTTGCAGCTGATACGTCCGAAGGGGATATTTTATACTTCTTAAGCTCTAAGTTAAACCTTCTTAATGAGAAAATTTCGGTTTACAAACTAAGATTTTCATATCAGCGTACTATTGCTTCTTTCAAAATAACTTTGTCTAGTGATCTCTTCTATAAAGTTATTGATCAAAGTTTTTGGCCGGAAAATACTTTGGTGCATGCATTTATTTAGAAATCACCACCTCAAACTTCACTGGCTACCTTGCCTGTTCGCAACATGAACCCAAAAAACTAGATTGTTGCTTTCAGTTCTTTGTCTTATACTAAAATGTTCGAGGTTTAAATACTAAACTAACAAACTTATATATTTCAAGCCATAGTCTTCACTTTGACATTATTGCTTTAAGTGAGACTTGGCTTAAACCTAATACGTTAAATACTGAAATTCTGGCAAACAACTTTAATATATACCGTAAAGATAGAAACTCTATTGTTGGTAACTTTTGCAGTGGTGGCGGCGTTCTTATTGCCGTTAAATCTTCACACTTCTCACAAGAAATAATAATATCTGAGTCTTTAGATATTGAATTTTGTTGCGTTCTTGTGAAGTTTGGCACTTTTAGAATTTATGTAACATGTTCGTATATTCCTCCAGTTTCCAATGTTGAGGTGTATGGGAAACATCTGGCGTCGATAAATAAAATTTGTTCACAACTTCAGCCTTACGACCACATTTTAATAACTGGTGACTTCAACCTCCCTAATGTTACTTGGAACAGGTGTTCTGAAAATACTTCAGTATTCCTGCCATCTTCAGAACATTCATTTGATAACTCATTTTTAAATGAGCTTTCGAGTCAAGGAATTTTTCAAATAAACTATCACTATAATAGGAATAACCGTTTGTTAGACCTTTTATATTTTGATGATAGCAATATTGTTTCAGTTAATAGGTCTGATCCGCTTGTGTATCCTGAGGATTCACACCATCCGACTATTGAAATCACACTGAATTTTCCTAAACAATCTATATCAAATCGTTTGATTCCTCCCTCAGAGTTCAATTTAAAAAGAACAAATTATGTAATTTTAAGAAATCATTTGTCAATGATCAACTGGGCATCAGTACTTAATATCAATACTACAAGAATATTGCCTCAAACTCTTGATTCTGCTGTGTTTGCCTTTAACAAAACTCTCAATAGTTGCTTTTTAACTTCAGTTCCTCAGAGAAAAGCCTCTTTAATATCTGGTCCCACTTGGTATACCAAAGAACTGAAAAATCTGAGAAACTTAAAATCAAAATACTATCAAAAATATCTAAAATAGTATTTGTGATTTTGCTTTTTATACTTCAATTAAGTACAACTACCGGCATTTATGTAGGCAATCCTATTTATTTTTTATTTATTTATTTATTTTATTTATATATAAGCTTAATACAAGCAGTTTGAATACTTAAATTTTATTTTTATAATTAAATTTACTAAATTTTATAATTAACAGGGAGTATCTTAATTTACAATTTACAATGGTACCATATCCTAATTAGAAGAATACATTAGAGAGGGGGAGGAAGTGTCGTTGGAGTTAAGAAGGATATTTCGGAGTAGTGGTCTGCTCAGGTGAAAATCGAATTCAGTGATCAAACTATTGGTTACCCGAAGCATTCTGGTTATAGGTTCATTGCATCCATAGTCGGTGCGATGAAGAGAGGTATAGACCTAATGTTGCGTGGGTTGGTATTAAAGGATATTAATTGGAGTAGTTCTGGGCAGTTAATGGTACCGCATACTAGTTGATGAATGAAGAGAACATCGTCAACTTCTCTTCGCTTTGCAAGTGTTTGCATGTTAATCAACTTCAGACGGTTGGCATAAGGAGGTAAGTTGAAACTGTCAGAGCCGGGAAGACCACGAAGAGCGAAACGAATGAATCTGCGTTGAACGGCTTCGATTCGCATTGAATGGGTGTTGTAGATGGGAGACCAAACCTGGCTGGCATATTCGAAGATGAGTCTAACAAAGGAAAGATAGAGAGATTTAGTGACGTAAGGATTGGAGAACTCTCTGGACCAGTGTTTCACGAAACCAAGTGCAGAGTTGGCTCTACTAATGATATTATCAATATGAGACCTAAAGTTAAGTTCCTTGTCGCAAATAACGCCTAAGTCCCGTAAAAAGCATACAGAGGGAACTGGCTTGCCGAGAATGTAATACGTTCTCAGAGGAAGTTGGAGTCGCTTACGAGAATATGTTATAGCTTGACATTTGCTGACGTTGAGTTCCAGAAGATTATTTTGACACCTAATGGAAAACCTGACCAGATCGTCTTGAAATTTGCGAGAATCGGCATTAGATTGTATGCGCCGATAGATTTTCATATCATCAGCAAACACAGAAAGATTGGATTCATTGATAATACCAACAACATCAGCAATAGTTAAGACGAATAGCAAAATACCAAGGTGACTGCCTTGAGGGACACCAGAGGTAGCTGTAAAAGATTTTGAATTGGAAAATCTAAAGATGACATTATAACTGCGTTCTTCGAGATAAGATTTAATCCATGAAATAAACAGAGATGGAAAACCAAAGGCTTTAAGCTTAAGAAGGATGATAGTGTGTGAGATTTTGTCAAACGCTTTACTTAAGTCGGTGGAAACTGCATCAACTTCGTAACCACTTTCCAACGAGCATAAAGTGTTTGAAACATGTTGAAAACCATGTTGACTAGGGGGAAAAATAGATTTGCAATGGAAGAAGAGAATGTCGTAGATAATACTTTCAAAAATTTTGGGAGTACTTGATAGTTTTGCAATAGGTCTGTTATTAGAAATATAATTTTTAGGTCCTTTTTTATGTAAAGGGATTATGTAGGAATTCTTCCATAACTTTGGAAAAACTGAGTTAGAAATCGAAAGTTGAAAGAGTGCCAAAAGGGGATGAGCCAAAAAGTTCGCGAATTTTTTGATGACAATAGCAGGCAACCCATCGGGTCCAGGAGAATAATCATCTTGAAGATTATGTAACTTTGCTAAGACATCAGCTAATGTTATATCAACAGAATTCAGTGACGTTTGAGCACAGTTCCTTAATGAAGAAAAGTATTCATAGTCTAGTTCATCGTTATGACTTGTGAATGACTGACTGAAGAAATTTGCGAATAGGTTTGCAATTATTTCCGGGTTGTCTGAGGAGATATCTGAAAAAGTAAGGGTTGATGGGTAGTTGCCAGATTTTCTTTTGATATTAATGAACTTGTAGAAGCTTTTAGGATCCAACAACAATTTAGTATCAATATGAGCAACGTAAGACTCATATAGGTTTTCACAAAGTGCAGAAAAAAGATTATAGACGTGAAGATAATTTGTGAGGTCAAGAGAAGAACGAGAAAGTAAGTAAGTACGCCAAAGTTTGTTTCTCTTATTACGAAGTGAACGTAGTTCTTTATTGTACCAGGGAGGAGATGACGAAAAGTTCTTTGGCCTAGTAAAGGGGACTGATTGTGTCAAAAACTTTGTCATAGTAGAGAGCAACAGTATTATCAACACTGCCATGAGCATTATCGAAATCAATTTTGCATTTGGTCTGTTCGAGTACTGATAATTTGTGATAATTTTCACAAATTATCAGCTTTTGGCGTTCGCGTACGCAAAAAACTTGCAAAATGAGAGAAAACTAGAGCGCAAAATGGCAGTTAACTTGGAGGGAAAGTTGCAAATTCCTGCTGGATAAATTTTTACTGTCGAAAATTTGCAAGCTAGAAAACAGCTGATTTAAGACAGTTACAATTTGAACTTTCAAACAAGTCAAACAAATTTAGTTAAAATTTTGTAAAATTTAGTAAAAGTCACCATGATTATATGGTGCACTTGTTAAATCTTACCGCTTTCAACCTTGCGAAATGTTCCAGGAGAACACTTCACGTCCAATTTTCGTTTGCTTTCCATTCCACTTGAAATGTAAGCAAGACCTTAATCAGCTGTTATCGTGGCTTGCAAGTTTTTGCAAATTTTGCGTTCGCGAACTTTGTTCGATAGAGATTTGAGAGAGAATTACGCGTTACTCTCTTGTAAGTTGCTGCTGGATATTTTTCACTGGATAAGTACTCGAACAGACCAATTGTAACATTGGTTGCTCTTCTGAAAGCATAGGTTGCAATTAGGGTTGCCAACTCTGGAAAGTACAAAATCGGGACGGAGCCATCAAAAATGCGGGGCTTGGTTCAAAAATTATTATTTTTTGAATTTTACGAACGTTTTACTATAATATAGCAAGGTAAAATTAATATTTTACACCATACAGCCATACAGAAATAATAACGCATGTTTTAATAAACAAAAATAAAATTAAACATTTAAGAAACAGCAACGAACGTTTTACAATGATAATATTGGATAAAATTAATATTTTCAAAACGCACGTTTTGAAATATAAAAGAAAAATGGAACGTTTTAGAAACAGTAAAGAACGTTTTAACATATTTAATTAACTGAAAACGGTTTTACAAGAATTATCATGTTTTAGTCAAGAATTTTTGACACTATTTAAGATAAGCAGTTTTAAATATGTTGTGCTACAGTCAAAATATCGTTACTAATAGCTCAGTGCAAGTGTGCTAGACTGGCATGTGGAGGACGTTGGTACGCATCCTGACTGTGTATATATCAAAAGTATTAATTAAATAATTTAAATTCTGATTCGAATTGTTTCATTAACTCACTTGTCAGAAAAAACCCACGAAATAATTTCGCGCTTACAATCATAAAAACAATCCATCAAAATATATAAAAAATAAATGTGTTTTAAATATAAAAAATTCTAAAGCTCGAACTTCGTAAGAGGTGATTAAGTTTAATTTGCTACGTGTTGGCAATCGAGGCAATTATAATCTCTTTTTAAAATGTTCATTTTAAAATATCAAACGAATGTCTTAAAACCTAATTTTAAAATGTTAATTTTAGATAATTAAACGAACGTTTTAGCAGCTCATTTTAAAACGTTTATTGTAGAAAATCAAACAATGTTTAGAAGCTTTTTTTAAAATGTGCGGTTTTAAAATAAAAATAAACGTTAGAAGCGCAAAAACTGGGTTAAACGTTTTCAAAAGTAGCTAGTTTTGAAAATGTTGTTTTCTCAGAGTAAAAAAGATGTACAAGCGGCAGTACTGAACTCGTTTTGAACTTAATTATCTTAAAGCTGCATAGAATTACAACTTGTAACTTTTGGAACTAGTTGTTATAAACTTTTGGAACTATAGTTGTTATAAGTTATAATGCCTGAAATTGACACCCTAAAGCAGCTTTAGGTGTGGCAAGTTCCACAACGTACCTTTAAGCAGCTTAAGCGTGACCAGATCTACAACGGACCATAAAGCAGCTTCAAAGTTCCATGAACTTTTTTTGCCTCTTTAAACAGCTTGAAAGGGAACTCATAAGTAAATTTATACTCATTTTGCTGGTTGGGTAGCCACCAGAGATCTGCATGATTCGATACATTTGCTGTTTCAAGTTTCTGTAACCCAGTGTAAAATGTGTAACCCAGTTTTTGCGCCTCTAACGTTTGTTTTTATTTTAAAAGCGCACATTTTAAAAAAAGCTTCTAAAATGTTCGGTTGATTTTCTAAAATAAACATTTTAAAATGAGCTGCTAAAACGTTCGTTTGATTTTCTAAAATTAACATTTTAAAATTAGCCTTTAAGACATTCGTTTGATATTTTAAAATTAGCCTTTAAGACATTCGTTTGATATTTTAAAATAAACATTTAAAAAGAGATTTAAATTGCCCCGATTGCCCACACGTAGCAAATGAAACTTAATCACCTTTTACGAAGTTCGAGCTTAGCCAAGCTTGCTAGCGGTCGAGTTTAAACACATTTTAAAACACATCTGTTTTTGATATATTTTGATATATTGTTTTTATAATTGTAAGCGCGAACAATTTCGAATTAGAATTTAAATTATTAAACTGATTATCCAACTTCCACTGAGCTATTGATAACGATATGTTGACTGACGCACAATATATTGAAAACTGCTCATCTTAAATAGTGTCAGAAAATGTTGACAAAACATGATTTTTTCATAAAATTCTTGTTTTCAGTGAATTAAATATGTTAAAACGTTCACTGCTGTTTCTAAAACGTTTCATTCTACTTTTGTATTTTAAAACGTGCGTTTTTATTTTTGTATGGTGTTGAATGTTTTTGGAAATATTCATTTTAGCTTACTTTATCATTGTAAAACGTTCGTTGTGGTTTCTAAAACGTTTCGGTTTTCTTTTGTTTATTGAAATATGCGTTATCATTTCTGTATGGCGAAGAATGCTTTTGAAAATATTTATTAATTGCTATTAATTAATAAAATAAATTAATAAAATATTAATTGCTATATCATAGTAAAACGTTCGTTTTTATTTTTAAAACGTTTCATTTTACTTTTGTATGTTAAAGTATACATTTTAATTTTTGCATGGCGTTGAATGTTTTTAAAATATACATTTTAGCAACCGTTTTTAAAATGTGCGTTTTACTTTTTTTTTGTTTCCTCAGTGTGCAAGTTGAGGCAGGCAAACAACAAGTTTGCGCGAATCATGCAGCCAAAATCAAGTCGCTATATGAGATTTTCAAGTTACTTGTTGCAGATCTCTGATAGCCACCTTGACGCGGTTTAGGGGCTAAGGTTGCAATGACTTAATACAATACTTAGCTTCGGCTCCTGGTAGGGTCATTCATGTCATACAGGTCAATGAAGAGCAATGCACTAAGAGCTATCAACTCCCTAATTCAAGGTGTTATGCGTTTCCGTGCCTATTTAATGGTTTTCAGGCAGGGTGTATAAAATTCGCCTGTATTATTACGGAGCCTCTCTGATAATTGGCCGCCTCAGAGAGTTACAGCGTCCTTGCCGCGGCGTTGTAGTTAGGGCGCTGTGGACATTTTTCCTCTCTATTTTTATTGGTCACCATACTGGCAGACTCAAAACCAAGTCTCAGGCTGGATCGGGACTCCACGCAAAGCTGCAGTTAAGCACTCGAATGCAGTCCCGATCCCGTGAGGATAGGTCTCGGAAAAGAGGGTGATCGTACGAACCAGCATGAGTTCGACACCAACAAAAAAAAACAGTAAAATACAAAAACACAAGACGGGCACTCTCAAAATGCCATCGAGATGCAGCTCTCAGCTCAGACACGCGGTCTTTAAAGACTCCAACAGCCTACAGACACGCGGTCTTTAAAGACTCCAACAGCCTACAGACACGCGGTCTTTAAACGCTCCTGTCGACAAGCCACCCACCGAGCCAGCGACGGAAGCTGCGATGCGAGTAAAGTACCGCGATTCACGCGTACCTGAAAACCAGCGTACCGTGTGCAACAAAAATCGTCCTTGAAGTGGGCGGTGGGCATCTTAGGATAAGCGAAAGCTCCCTCAAAACCGATGCCCGCAAAGCGGCAAAGATCTCTGGAGGAGGTCCCTCAACCTCAGCTGGTGGCTAAAAAAGTTTGTGGCAACACAGCCACTCCTAAGCTTTTCAGCGAAATATTAGCTGGGCTCATCACTATCGTAATGATCGACAAAAGCGATCCGGACGGCAGCATTTCGCTTAAAAAATGGAGGAAGGTAGTAGTCAAAATGGCTTCTATTTTCATTCTTTTAATGAAGAGTAAGGGCCCTTCCTGTCGCGACAGTGAATGGTATTAGGGCCATGTGATGCTGATCGCCTGCGCCGACCAGAGATTAGCTGATCTCTATAAGATCGCGATCTCCACGATAGGTGAGGTATGGCCGGGTGCCAAATTCGAGGTTGTTGATAGGATCAGATCCCTAACCGACCAAGAGCGTGCTCCCGGATCCCTGCCGAACCTTCCGACCCTCAAACTATCCTGGAGTTTATTCGGTTGGGAAATCATGATCTACCAACAGGTAACTGGAAGGTGACAAGGGTTGAAGAGCAAACGGGGGGCCTTTAGATCGGCAACTTTTGTTATAAATCAAGAGTCCCTGGCTATCTTGTCATCCAAAAGTTATGTGGTAGACTATGGTCTCACCTCCAACGAGATGAGGGTCTTCAAGAAAGATGAGGTGTTATTGGAGGAAGAGCAGGCTTCCAAACCAATTAAGAACTTTCCATCTCTTCAATCGTGCTTCTCTGTACCAAAAGACGTTAGCTCCGACACGGTACTGGCGCAGTCCCTTCGGTTGTCCTCCTTAAATCTGACGATGAGTCTCTCTGACATCACCGTCGTGGAAGTCAGTCTGTCTTCTTCTAGCGTTCATACTGAGAGTAGCACAGATTAACCTACACCACTCAAAGGCTGCGTCCGCCAGTCTCATTCTCCACCTCACCAGAGACGGAGAAGACATCGTCTTGATCCAGGAGCCGTAGGAAAACCAAGGCACAACGTAAACCAAGGATGTGTATTCTACTAAAAATTAATTTCAGTGCTTAAACTCTCTCTCTAATTTCAGCAACAAGGACACTGTGGCCATAAGCATTGAGATGGGCCAAAGCAGTCAGTAGGTCACATCAGCGTACATGACATACGATCACGAAGTCTTTCCTGAACCCAGCTTTATTTACCAGGTCTCCACAGCGCCAGCACAAGCCAAAGACCTTATTATTGGGTGCGATGCTAACGCTCATCATGTGATGTGGGGAAGCTCAGACACCAACAAACGGGGTGAGTCTCTTTTCGATTACATCCTTAAGGTCTCTATCCAGCTCTTAAGTAATTACTCAAGAAAAAGTTTCGTATATTTCTTTAGTGTGTAAAAGTATAAATTCACAGTGTCGACGCTGTTACTTTTTAATGAAAAATGTAGCAAAACAGAAAAAATTTTTCTTGCGAGCTGGATTCTCTTTTAAGTAATTTTGATAAAAAAAAAAATACTTTTTGATTACTTTTCAGTTTTTTGTATGAAAATATGCTTTACTTGGGAGCTCGAACAGGCCTTTACTACTAACCTTATTATAAGTAATGAATCTACATTTATCATTAGTAACTGGCAGGAAGTCTTAGATATTACTCTTGCCTCAGACCATAAGTATATCAAATAGGATCAAGAACTGTAGAGTTTCAAAAGAAACTCCTTTAGATCATAGGTATATTCTTTTGTGACAAAGATGACTATGATCCAAGATCACGCAGTTTCCGTGATATCAAATAAGTCATCTGGGGTCTCTACTTAGATACATAAAACAGATCTCAGTCATCGACCTCCTATCTGCAAAAAATCCTTAGAAGTCAATCCTACTGCATCAATGAATAAAGCTCTTGATACCGCGTGTCCACTGAGAGCACCAAAAGGGAGGAAAAAGCCCCCTTGGTGGGACACTTAGCTAGGAGGGTTCCGAAACAAGAACCAAAAGCTCTTCAGTAAAGCAAAAGCCACTGGATCCACCGATGCGTGGTAAATCTATAAAATGGCTCTAAAAGAATACAAGTCCCCCCTTGGTGGGACACTTAGCTAGGAGGGTTCCGAAACAAGAACCGAAAGCTCTTCAATAAAGCAAAAGCCACTGGATCCACCGATGCGTGGTAAATCTATAAAATGGCTCTAAAAGAATACAAGCGAAAAGCACAACGACAATCTTGGAGAACCTTCTGTAAGAAATATCGCCAACCTCTGAGGCGTCGAGACTAAGGAAAATTCTCGCAACCTCCAAACCCGAGCTTCATGAAAAAAGAAGACGGAACATGGGCTACCAGCAGTGAAGAATCTCTTAATATATTAGTAGAAACTCACTTCCCAGGCTTTTCAAAGATAGGGAATGTTCCAACACAAAAAGAGCATCTACCCGCAGTTGACAACTCCTTTGACATTATAACAAAATCGAAGCTAAAATGGGCAATAGATAGCTTCAAACCGTTCAAGTCACCAGGTCCAGATGGTATAGCCCCACTCGAAGTTAAAAAACTGACGACATTATAAACCAATGGCTTTTGATGATCTACCAAAGATGTCTTGATCTGAATCACCTCCGATGGAGATAAGTGTAGGAAGTTTTCTTATCTAAGGCAGGAAAGAGCTCACATGTTAACCCAAAAGACCTTAGACCAATGAGTCTCTCATCTTTCCTTCTTAAAACTCTCGAGAGATTAATAAATATCCACTTGAGACTAAAAATAGAAGTAAACCCACTTTCGCCAGCGCAACATGCTTACGCTAAAGGCAAATCCATGGAAACAGCTCTCCACTCCATTCAATTTGAAGGATCTATTTTTTTAATCTTAAGATTTAATTTTAAAAATGTATTTTAGTTTGTACACCACAAATACATCCAATTGAACATTTATATAATGTTAAAAGTCACTTTCTTTTGAGAGGATTTACTTGAATCTATTATGTTGTGTATGTGTGATTTGTCATTATTGTATGCTGGTTTGAGATGATCAATTGATATAGATTTTATTGTGTTACCATATTTAATTTGTAACTTGAAAATAACTTTGAAAGGTTCATCAAATGGTTGTAGAAGTCAAGATGAACGATTGATTTTTACAAAACATATTCACAAGTACTAAGCCAATTTGGCATGTAACTATAATCTTTATTATGATGAACAACTTTCGAACGAACATGTAAACAATGTTCTCTTAACTTTTGAAGAGTAAGATCCATGTTTATGGTATCATTATTTTGAACTACTAGTTCTCCTGGTAGCTCCAAAGTTTGACCGTAAACCAATTATGCAGAAGAACAATTTAAGTCTTCCTTGATTGCGGTTCGTAGACCAAGAATAATCCAAGGCAAGAGTTGTGACCAATGAACTAAATCGTTTGAAGATATAATTACGTCTTAAGTTGTCGATGAAAGCGTTCTACCATCCCATTTGAAAGTGGGTAATGCGACATTTCTAGTAATGCTTCTCGACCGTTTGTTCCAATTTCCATGCGAAGAAGCATATTTGACAAAATACAGTCATTTTCTTATCCTGGCGTACGAGCTACGAGATGATTGATACTATCAAAATATGAAATGAGGTGTGAATTTTATGCGCACTCAGTAAATTTGTTAATTCTCTGAATAATTTTGATGTGAATTGCGTGCCTTGATCCGTAGTAACTTAGAGTGGAAAACCAAAACGTGGAACATACTTTTACGAACGTGTTTGCTACAGTCACGCGCCAAAGTATTTTTAAGAGGTTATACTTCTGGCCAACGTGTATGTCTATCGCCAATCGTTAACATATATCGAAAATCATTTGAAATGGATAGTGGTCCCACCAGATTCATATGGATATGCTCAAACCTACTTGGTGGAATTTCAATTTTTTGTATAGGTGTTTTCGTGTATACATTGATTTTAGATTTTTGACAATTGATACAACTAGACGACCAATTATTTATTTCTTTTCGCATGTTAGGCCAAAAATATTTTGATAGTATCAATCGTCTCGTAGCTCGTACGCCAGGATGAGATAATGAGTGTATTTGTCAAATATGCTTCTGCGCATGGAAATTGGAACAAACGGTCGAGAAGCATTAATGGTATTCCCTTAACGCCTCGGAAACAGCTTAAACCTCGTAAACTGCTTAATTTTAAGAAAATGGGAAATGATGGAAATATTTTGTATGGCGATTTTTTTACGATGTTTAAGCTACAATTTCAGTGCTTAAACAATGTAAAAAAGTTTGGTTAAACTTTCAGCTGTCAAACTGTCAAAAAGTGTGTGGTGTTTTTTTATTTATTTTGGCGCTTAATTCATCCCAATTGGCAAGCATAGAAGTGGATAGTGGCAGTGCTTGAAAAAGGAAAATAAACACTTCGACACATCGTTGGGTGCTCTGTCAGACAGTAGAACTGCTGCAATTGGTATTGGATGAGGCTAAAGATTGCCCGGAAAAGTTTGGAGTAGACAGCTAACTTAGTTAGTAGGCAGAAGGCAGCTAACTCAATTATTTCCATTTCAGAAACCTAGAGCAAACAGATTCTCTTATTTCAGACACCAGTACTTCAACTTTTCTTTTCAATCCAGTCTAGTGTACACCTGGACTCCAGGACAAAGAGCCTGCAACCAGATCATGTCCAGATTTTCCGGGATGTATGGTAGCCCTACTTAAGGGCTATGTTATGCTGGTGCTCATGGGCACATCATGGCCACGCATATTATCACATCATAGTTGTTTCAATGTTAATTTAAAGTTTGAGAGCTGGAGCGAGAGAGTACATTTTCCAACTACGGCAGAGGGGGGAAATGACTAAGCACATATGTATTTATATCAAATCACGGAATCAAAAGTGTTGCGTTATGATATTATTACCAACATTTGCGTTTTGACATGAAAATAGTACGCTTCTGGTACGAGATGTAGAATAGTAGTAATGAAATATGGTTAATAGCAATACTTAAAGTATTAAAAGTAGCAAAAAGTTTACTACTGTTTAGGGATCATTTGGCTGCAAACTGAACATAGCACCTTCAAAATGACATTAGAACTCATACAAGCCTGTTTTGCTCGCACTCCCATAAAACGTCATAGCTATTCAATGCTCGTCTGGCAGACACTTGCAACCGTCAGAATAGGCTGGCTGTTTAGATATACTTTTAAAACTATGGAAAGAATATGCCCTCAAAATTTCACCCTTGTGGGAAGCAGGTTATGAATGACCATCCCGATGACAACTTTGCTGTCTTCTGGCAGATACTTGCAACCATCCAAATAGGCTGGCAATTTTTTTGTACGCTTTAATATATGTAAATTACAACATATTAAAATTTTATCCTTGTGGGAGAAAGTTAAAAAAAAATGTTTATTTTTACATTTTCAAACATGTAAAGGATAATGATGCAACCGCGAGATCCCTGCCAGAACGGTATTTTCATAATAGACTGATAATAAATCATCACTTGAAATTTTCTAGCTTTGTGGGAAACGGGTTAGTCAGATGGTTCACTAGCTCTCCTACTATTAGTGGCAAAGTGCTCACGATGGCAGAGGGCCAAACTGATACAGGCGGTTGATGGCAGAAGGCCGACTTCAACACAGGCCTTCACAACGCAGGCCTTCTTAAAATACGGCGGGTTACTGAACCCGAAGCTTAAGTTTGACCGAAGGCGAAAAGCCGGAGCTTGAGTTTCACTGGAGTCGAAAAGCCTGAGCTTGAGTTTGACCGGAGTCGACAAGTAACTGAGTTACTGAGGGTAGGTGGGTTGATTACAGAAATCTGTAATCAATTGTACTTCCCTGGCTTTATAACCACCCGAAAATTGACTTACAATTAAAAAAGATTAATCGCATCAATTGAGATGTCAAGCGAACTCAACATGCCTAAACCGACATTTTGCGCACTACTTATTTAATGTTCACTTCTAACTGCATGTGAATCATATCATTGTTATCATGCTAGCAAGTGATACAATGCAACGTCGCTATAAATAGCATGTCTACTTACGTTGCTGCTAAACGAGTTTTGTGTGTATGTGTGCTGCACTGTGATTGATACATTAAGCAGCCTTCACTGCGGTTAGATCTTAGATGGGGAACCACATTGGATCCTCGCTTGCATTATTATTAATTTTTTTTTTTCATATTTTATTCTACTTTATTTATTAATTCTTTTTTTCCTTTTTTTTTGTTTTTTTATTCATTGATATCTTTTTAGTTTTAATTAAATGTTTGGCTTTGGCGATTCCATGTTTAGCCATCGCAATTGTTGGTGTTGGTAGACAAATCGGCAAATCAGCACGAATTCGAGTTTTTAGTCAAATCTGGAATAATGCAGACCTTCCAATTCTAAACTTCCTCTCTATTACACTTGGTAACGAAACGAGAACCCAACGACTGGAGACCATGTGGCGACTACAGCAGACTCAACACAATAACAGTACCTGACCGCTACCCATTACCACACATACACGATTTCTCTATAAACCTACGTAACACTTGCATTTACTCAATGCTCGATGTAGTCAGGGCTTATAACCAAATTCCCATGGCTCCTAAAGACATACAAAAGACAGCAATTACTACACCTTTTGGAATGTTTGAGTTCCTCCGTTTGCCATTTGGTTTGAGGAACTCAGCGCAGACATTTCAAAGGTTCATTCATGAAGTCCTACACGGACTAGATTTTATCTTTGTATATTTAGACGACGTGGCGACCGTGGCATGCAGGTTAAGTGTGTGGCTTAGCATGCTCGGAGCCCGGGTTCGATCCCCAGCCGCGGCGAATAGTTTTTTTCAATAAAAAATTTTTCTGATCGGTCACCACCTCTCTGCAGACAATGGCAAACCTCAGAGAGTAAATAATGCCATGTAAAGCTTCTTGAGAACATGCACTTTAGCCGTTCGGAGTCGGCATAAAACATGTAGGTCCAGTTCTCGGTCAATTGTGTGCAAACATTTAATAACACACACAACACAATTGATCATTAGAAACTCGGTCAAAGTCCTTTCAAGGGCTGAAATGGCCAATTTGTTTTTTTTTTTATATTTAGACGACATATTGATAGCTAGTCAGACAGAAGAACATTTTGAACATTTAAGACAAGTTTTCAAAAGACTCGACAATTACGGTTTAAACATAAAAGCTAACAAGTGTATTTTTGAAAGCGATAACATTGATTTCCTCAGCTACAACATTTCAAAACACGATATACAACCATTTCAAGAACGAATACAGTGCATACAAGACTATCCACAACCAATTACAGTTAAACATATGCAAAAATTCATAGCTATGACGAATTACTACCATAGATGCATTCCGAAACATGCACACATGCTAGGTCCAATTTATGACATGGTTACCGTAGCATCAAAAACAAAACATAAACAATTACTCTGGATTGACACTACACTAATTGCCTTCGCAACAATCAAAGATAGTTTTGCAAAGCAAACGCTACTTAACCATGTTAATAGCAATGCAAAACTATCGATTGCTGTCGACGCATCAAACACCGCAGTCGGTGGCGTGTTACAACAACAACGCAATGATACCCTTGAACTTTTAGCGTTTTACTCAAAAAAACTTTCAGAAACAGAAACCAAATACAGCACATTCGATTGCGAATTGCTTGCCATATATTTGACAAGTAAACACTTCGGACATCACCTCGAAGGTAACAATTTTAGAATATTTACAGATGATCACAAATCGTTTACCAATGCACTTAACTCAAAAACAGAACGCAGTCCAAGACAAACGAGACACCTTGAATTCATTTCACAATTTACAAATGACATCAGACACATAAAAGGTACAGATAACGCAGTAGCTGATGCACTGTCAAGGTGCGAGGTAGAAGAACTTAAAACACCCGATCTTGACCTGAAACAATTATACAATGAAAAATTGATTGACTCAGAACTTTAAGACATTGCTGACAAAACTATATATAAGATAGTTAGATATAAGTTTGAAAAAATTGAAATTCCATTTTTAAAAATTAAGATTTGGTGCGAACACTTTACAGATGATATACGTCCATACATTCCACAATCCATGCGTAAAAGAATTTTGCGACCAGGAACGAGAGCTACAAGACGACTTATTTCACAACGTTACTTTTGGCCCAAAATGAATACACAAATTAATATATGGTCCCACGAATGCATCAATTGTCAAAAAGCGAAAGTATATGGACATACCAAAACACTACTACATAAATACCAATCCCATACGGTCGTTTTGAACATATACATATGGTCATGGTTGGTCCATTGCCTATATCGAACGGACGCAGATATCTTTTAACCGTGATAGACAGAAATACAATATATAATCAAA
Source organism: Tetanocera ferruginea (assembly GCA_958299015.1). NCBI lineage: Eukaryota > Metazoa > Arthropoda > Insecta > Diptera > Sciomyzidae > Tetanocera > Tetanocera ferruginea. The sequence goes on along the minus strand of OY282641.1, from coordinate 77,658,471 downwards.
CTATGCTCAATTAAGCATAAAGAGTGTCATATATAAGAGACGGAAATTACATAAAGAATATACAATTTTTGTTGGTCAGTGTCAAGACGTATTAGATTCGCAGGAATACCAACTTTAGACATGATGGAGTATAGGTGGTTCCTTGTTGGACTGTCGAAGGCGGCTTAAGAAGGCTTATCCCACGGTAGTTGGCGCAAATGATGGGGCCGCCTTTCTTGTGGATTTTACAGAGCACACTAAGGTTCCAACCATCTGGAATGCATTCTTCCGACCATATTCTGCATAGATGTCTGTGAATGCATTTAAACAGAACTTCGCCACCGATCTTAAAAAGCTCAGCCGGTAGGCTATCGGCTCCTGCGGCTTTGTTTATTTTTAAGCCGAGCTATAGCTGTTAAGACCTCGTTATAGTCGGGCAGCGGAACTTCAACGCTGTCATCCATAACTGGGTTTTCCGGGATATCATCTGCACTGGCGGAATTGTTGTCAGCGTCACCATTTAAAAGACTAGAGAAGTGCTCCCTCCATAGCATCAGTGTACTCTGGATATCTGTCACTAGATTCCCATTCTCATCCTTGCAGAAAGAGGCCCCGGTCTTAAAACCAACGGCCAGGCGTCTTATTTTTTCGAGTCTCATTCCTGTCGCCATGCATCTCAATTTTCTCGCACTCAGGTATTCCGCCTCTCGTTTTTTTCGCCTGAAAATGCTTCTCTTCCCTCCTCTTCTCTCGGTATCGCTCCATAACAGCACGCGTTACAACCGACAGCAGGGTGGCTTTGTAGGCGATGTCCTTTTCTGCTGTGGCGTCGCGACACTCCTGGTCGTCCACCTCTTCGGCAGCCGTACGCATAGAGTGGGATATGTGCGGTCACTGTGCGCATATATTGTCGATCGGAGGAGTGCTTTCTTGAAGCAGGAGTGAGAGTCGAGTAACGAAGGCTTGGGCCGTCCGTTTTGACTGCAGCATGTCGACGTCCAGCTTTCTTTGTGTAGGATTGCGTGCATTTATAACTTAATAATCCGAGTCTATGTTAGCACCACGGATCGTGAGTACGTCTAGTACACTGGAAGCGTGCCTTCCGTCATTCAAAACGTGATCAATTTGGTTGCATGTTTTTTGATCTGGGGACAGATAGAAATAGACGTTGGCCAGAAATTTACCCACTTAAAAACATCGAGACTTCCACTATAGTTGATACATTCTATAGAGAATATATTTCACGTTTTGGCGTTCCTATAGAAATCACTACCGACCGAGGACCACAATTTTCTTCCAAAACTTTCAAGCAGTTCCTTAAAAATATTGGTTGTCGTCATATCATGACTTCTCCTTACCACTCTCAAGCCAACGGCATATTAGAAAGATTTCACAGACAATTAAAGCTTCATTAATGGCTAGTAACAATCAGACTAACTGGTACTCGAAAATTCCTCTAATTCTGTTAGGTTTAAGATCCACATTTAAGGAAGACATTAGAGCTTCTCCTGCTGAGATGGTTTTCGGCCAAAATTTAAAATTTCCAAAACAGTTAATCGTTAGAAATAATACAATTTTCAATCCTTCAGATATTTTATCTTCACTTAAAGAAAATGTTCAAAATACTCAATCAAATATTTCTCATCATTATACTTCCGCTCAACAGTATATACGACAAACATTTGAAAACTGTTAATTTGTATTCATCCGTAATGATTCCATACGACGTACGCTACAAAATCCGTATGATGGACCTTTCAAAGTTTTACACAAAACACCAAAATTCTGGTGCTCACATAAACATTCGTATACATACATAACACAAACACCTTGTTAAAAAATACTTTGTTAAAATGTTTGTTATTGTATCATATTATTTAAAATTTAGTTTTCAAAAATAAAATTTTTATATTTCAGTTGTTGAAAATATTCTATAAAAGATAGTCATAAATAAATTTAAATTAACAAAAATTAACAAATTAAATTAAAAATTTGAGTAAAAAATAAATGGTTTTTTTTTAAAAAACACCCTAGAAACCATATATATACCAGTTGATACCTGGCAACTCTTGGTACTTGCTTAAAGTCGTGTTTTACTTGAGTCTTATTTTTATTTTAAATTCAATTTTTTGACAAGTTTAACCATTTTAAATAAATCATAATTTAACTTGCCGTATTTTGCTGAAAATCATCATTAGATTACTGCAATTTCATTCAGTGAATGCACCGGAATTATCCTTTTAATATAAAATTAAATTGAATTACAAAAATACATTTGATTTTTTTATTTCGCTTTCTGCTTTGAACCACATTTGTTTTCAGAGTGTGCAAGTTATTTTTTTTTGTTCTTATCAGCTGTTTTGACATTTGTTTACATTTTAAGTTCTTTCAAATTTTTAGCTCGTACACAAACCTGTATACTGTGCTTTTCAAACTGCGCCTGTCACACTTCTTCGAACAGGGTTGCCTAAGCTACTTTTTTATTTAATAATTTAATTTATTATAACCTTAAAACTAACGTAAATTAAAATTTAATAAAAGTAATACGTTCTGCAAATTCCGCAACGGTGCTGTTAAAGGAGAATCCGACTGTGTTGTGAGTCGCTGGTTGTGTGAATCCTTTTTTCCTTGATGAGGTAATCAAGAAGGGCTTCTTGGAGGTCACAAAAGACATAGAGGCGGCTCAGAATAGATTGTCGGAGTATGATAATTTGTTGAAATCGTTGAAGTGTATGGATGAGGGTTTTGTCTCTCCTAAGCGCAAGCGTAGCAAAAATAATCTCCGGAGCTTTGCCAATGCTACTGCAAAAGCAGCCTCTCCGTCTACCAATTTAACTCCACAAGTCACTACTGGTTGTAATATTGAGCCTTCACCTAGCTTCAACACTTCAGGTGAAGCATAAGCAACTGAAATAGAGACTGTAGCCAAAAATCAAAATACTAGTGATGTGGCTACTTCGAAAGCTCCACCATTTGTCGATCCGAATTAACTTTTGGTTGAGGCTTCTGCTGTTATTCCTTCAATTAACATAAGCACTAATTCTCCTTCTACTTCTGGCGCTTTATCTTATGCGAAGACTTGCGATTTATCAAGTGAGGGTAATTCGGTGCCTATTACTTATTATTACTAATAAAATAGGTGCAATACCTAAACTAATATCGATAAGCCAGTCCACAAAAATTTTGTGGTAATTCCGCCTGCAATATCTAAATTTGTTTCGCGATTTGCAGCTGATCCGTCTGAGGATGACATCCGTTGCTTTTTAAATATAAGCCTGAATATTTTGAATAAAAATATTCATAAATTCAAGTTCTCTCATGAACGCGTCACTTCATCTTTTAAAATATCTTTGCCTATAAAAAAGTTATCGACCAAAGTTTTTGGCCTTAATATCCTGTAGTACATGAATATGTTCCCAGGTCGCAGCCAAGGGACTAAGTGATCCTTGCCCTCGCGATGGACGATTTCAAAATCATACTGTTGAATTTCAGAGCCCAACGGGCCAATCTTCCGCAAGGGTCCTTCAAATTATTCAGCCACACGAGCGAGTCGTGATCAGTTACCACAGTAAAATGGACTCATTTTAATTTTAATTTTAATTTTAAATGTGAATATGAATATGAATTTGAATTTAATTTTGAATTTGAATTTGAATTCTAATTTTAATTCTAATATTAATTCTAATTCTAATTCTAATTTTAATTCTAATTTCAATTCTAATTCTAATTCTAATTCTAATTCTAATTCCAATTCTAATTCTAATTCTAATTCTAATTGTAATTGTAATTGTAATTGTAATTGTAATTGTAATTTAAATTGTAATTGTAATTGAAATTGAAATTGAAATTGTAATTTTAATTGTAATTGTAATTGTAATTAAAATTGTAATTGTAATTGTAATTAAAATTGTAATTGTAATTGTAATTAAAATTGTAATTGTAATTAAAATTGTAATTGTAATTGTAATTAAAATTGTAATTGTAATTGTAATTAAAATTGTAATTGTAATTGTAATTGTAATTGTAATTTTAATTTTAATTTTAATTTGAATATTAATTTTAATTTAATTTTAATTTTAATTTTAATTTTAATTTTAATTTTAATTTTAATTTTAATTTTAATTTTAATTTTTTTTTTAATTTTTATTTTTATTTTAATTTTAATTTTAATTTTAATTTTAATTTTAATTTTAATTTTAATTTTAATTTTAATTTTAATTTTAATTTTAATTTTAATTTTAATTTTAATTTTAATTTTAATTTTAATTTTAATTTTAATTTTAATTTTAATTTTAATTTTAATTTTAATTTTAATTTTAATTTTAATTTTAATTTTAATTTTAATTTTAATTTTAATTTTAATTTTAATTTTAATTTTAATTTTAATTTTAATTTTAATTTTAATTTTAATTTTAATTTTAATTTTAATTTTAATTTTAATTTTAATTTTAATTTTAATTTTAATTTTAATTTTAATTTTAATTTTAATTTTAATTTTAATTTTAATTTTAATTTTAATTTTAATTTTAATTTTAATTTTAATTTTAATTTTAATTTTAATTTTAATTTTAATTTTAATTTTAATTTTAATTTTAATTTTAATTTTAATTTTAATTTTAATTTTAATTTTAATTTTAATTTTAATTTTAATTTTAATTTTAATTTTAATTTTAATTTTAATTTTAATTTTAATTTTAATTTTAATTTTAATTTTAATTTTAATTTTAATTTTAATTTTAATTTTAATTTTAATTTTAATTTTAATTTTAATTTTAATTTTAATTTTAATTTTAATTTTAATTTTAATTTTAATTTTAATTTTAATTTTAATTTTAATTTTAATTTTAATTTTAATTTTAATTTTAATTTTAATTTTAATTTTAATTTTAATTTTAATTTTAATTTTAATTTTAATTTTAATTTTAATTTTAATTTTAATTTTAATTTTAATTTTAATTTTAATTTTAATTTTAATTTTAATTTTAATTTTAATTTTAATTTTAATTTTAATTTTAATTTTAATTTTAATTTTAATTTTAATTTTAATTTTAATTTTAATTTTAATTTTAATTTTAATTTTAATTTTAATTTTAATTTTAATTTTAATTTTAATTTTAATTTTAATTTTAATTTTAATTTTAATTTTAATTTTAATTTTAATTTTAATTTTAATTTTAATTTTAATTTTAATTTTAATTTTAATTTTAATTTTAATTTTAATTTTAATTTTAATTTTAATTTTAATTTTAATTTTAATTTTAATTTTAATTTTAATTTTAATTTTAATTTTAATTTTAATTTTAATTTTAATTTTAATTTTAATTTTAATTTAATTTTAATTTAACAGGAAAAAGAAACAGACTTTGAAACAGTTTAAATAATTTTATTTTTGAATTCTTTGTTTAAAAATTAAACTTATTGCGATCAAAAATTAATAATAAATTTATAAAACGACAATTTATTTTAAACAATTTTAAAAATTATTCTTTTATTTTCTATAGTTTATTATGTAAGGATTGCACTGCAAATTCAAAACTTGAGATAAGGGCAGATTCGGAAACTTGAATAAGTTTATGATTTTTAAATTAAACTAAAAACACATTCTTGCGTGTAACGCTTATATGGCGTTACAATATCCCATAAGGCGTTACCATATCCCATAAGGCGTGGTAGGTACAGAAAATTACATATTCTGTACCTACCGTTTGAATTGGCCGTTTGACTTTGGCCAAGACGAAGATATACCTTACTAGCTTTCATTACATTTTATAAATAACACTGGTTTACAAAAAACGAAAAGTTGTTTGTACTTTGAATGTCACTATCCTTTTCTCATGTAAAATCGGTCGCTAATTCCGAAAAAAAAATTTTTTTTTTTTCTGTCACTCCGTTTTCGAGATATTGTCCACTGTAGGGTTTTCAACGAAAAAAAAAGTTGGTTCCACTTAATTGTATATATCTCCAGAACCAACAACAGTAATCAAACAAATGATATATTAAATAAAACCTAATAAAATTTCTTACAAACAATGCAAACTTAATTTTTTCGTCGAGCTGTTAGTTTTGGCGGAACAAATTCAAATTTCGGGGATTTTTTATATTTCCAAGAAAAGACAAAATAGTTGCAAATTTAGTTAAGATATCAAAATATTTTGTTACTTTTGATATTTTTAACTAAAAGCCTTTATTTTTCCAAAAAAAATAAGCTATTGTTGAAGAAAATCTATTGAGAAATGAAAAAGTTGTGTTTAATGGAACGAAATCACCCAAATTGTGTGATTATCAATTTATGTATTTGGACTTATTTTATTGCCATAAAAAAAAAATGAGAACTAAAGGTTGTTGTAATAAAATCATATATTCTTCATTTTTATTATTCTTTTAATAATTAACATTATTTTTTCATTATTTAAATTGTTAATAATTGTTAATGATTGTATAATAATTTATATTGTTATTTACATTGTAAATAATTTTTATTTATCAAGAAATTCAAAATGATTAGACTTCTTGTTTTGTCGTTTATTTAATTCGGGATCGGTTTCTCTGATGAGCAACCAACAATAGTCGCCCATCATTCCTTCGTCCCAAAATCCTTGGTACCGATTCTCAATTGCTTTCATCTGTTGGTGGAATCTTTCCCCATGTTCGTCGCTCTCGTCACCGAGATTCTTCGGAAAAAAATTAAAATGGGAGCGCAGAAAGTGAATTTTCAGCGACATATTTACGCCCATTTTTTTATAGTTCTTGAGCAACTCGTGGACTATTTTCTCGTAAGATTCACTTTTATTGTTCCAGAGGAAGCTAGAAGCAGTCGTCTTAAGAGAATCCCACGCCGCTGCCTCAACTGGTGACAATAGTTCTGCGAATTGAAGATCTTTTAACACCTTTTTTATTTGCGGTCCAACGAAGACACCTTCTTTTATCTTGGCATCAGAAAGATTTGGAAAAATCGTTTTCAAATATGTGAATGCTTCGCTTTCTTTGTCTAACACCTTGACAACGTTTTTCATAAGTCCAAGTTTGATGTGCAGCGGTGGGAGAACTATGTTTTCCTTTTTGACGAGTGGAACGTTTTTGACGTTGCTCTCTCAAACTTTCGACTCAATTCTTTCTGGCCAGTCCTTTTTTTAATAGTGGTGTTCACGTGCTCGACTATCCCACTTGCAGAGAAAACAGCAGTACTTTGTGTATCCACTCTGTAAACCACAAAGCATACCAACGACTTTGAGATCAGAACATATTTTCCAGTCGTGTTGTTCATATTTAATACATGTCAATAGCTTCGCCTTTTTTTTTGTAGGTTTCCTTTGTGTTGACTGCATGTGCGATCGGAATCGATGGCTTTTTGTTTCCTATATGAAGTAATACCGCCTTCAAGCTCACTTTGCTGCCATCAATAAACAAACGCCACTCTTTGACCGAACGTACGGCTGACCGAAGGTATTGAATAATCCAGGAATGTCTACGCAAAAGCAGATATTGTCATTCTTAGTAAAGTGTATAGCAAACGGTTTTTCACGATTTCTGTAGTATGTCACCTTAACATCGGGTCCCAAACAGTTGAATTGTTGCATACGAGAAGCATGCAACCCAATTTATTTATATGACAATAAAATTTTTATAAATAACATTACTTGGGTGCTTTCGTTCCATTGAACACAAGGTTTTTCGTAAAAAATATCAAAAGTAACATAATATTTTGATTTCTTAACGAAATTTGCAACTATTTTGTCCTTTTTTGAAATTTTTCTGAAAAATAAAAAAAAACATATTTTTTTCGGAATTAGCGACCGATTTTACATGAGAAAAGGATAGTGGCATTCAAAGTACATATTGGCTGTAAACCAGTGTAATCATTACTTTTGGTCCCTGCTTTAAATAGTATGATTGAAAAAAAGTGTAATTCTTTAAGAATAGTTTTTCTTCATAAAATTTAATTTAAAAAACATAATTGGTTTGGCAATCATTATTAAATTATTTGTTTACCAATCTGCAATTACTGACAATGAACATAAAATTCACTTTGGGTACTACAACTAAATTTCCACAAACTGAACAGACGCGTTACAAAATACGCAATTTGCAAAGCATGCATTTTCATTTTGTTTTTCCTCTTAAGATGTGGCAGCACTGTTTTATATGTTGGACATTATCAATAGATATTGTCAAAGCGCCTTACCTTACCTTTTTATTTTATTATGACTGGATGTGTTCGTTTGAATGAAAACCTTTCTCATATACTTTTTTTTATCCGTTAAAACAACAAATTGTACCTTCTGGGGATACTGAAACCTTTTTAATTCAATTCTATTTTTGCTCTCAGATATACATACATATATATCTTAATGTTACTGAAGAAGGACTATTCTTTCATAACAGGTAATAATGAGTTTAGTATATTTATTTTCTTTCAGTTGAAATGAGATTGCTAGAGAGAGAGAGATTTATCAAGTCATAGCCAGTGGTAGTGTTTTTTTACAGTAATTAAAATTGCTTTTGTTTTATATTTTTTCAAAGTTCCAGATGTGGTCACACGCAACAACGCTTAAAGGAACGAATTTGTTATCACTTAGCAAGTATATAAAATCCAGAAGTAATAAAAGAAAAATTTTATATAAAAATTTTTTTTTCATAAATACCTTTGTCTGTTTTTTGTAATTCATTTTAAAGTTAAACTTTCATAAACGAAATGAATATCAGAGACTTACCCTCGCTATATATGAAATCTTACTTAAAAAATGAGAATATTTGTTTAGACACTACGTTTACTTAGTCTCGACATTATTTTGAATTAGAATCTTATAAATATGATCGAATCCATATGAAGGTTATCGTGTTCATTGACAATATTTTGCTACCTTATTTTGGAATCATTTCCTAAAAATAAAATTTATTTGAATATAAATAACACAATTAATGGAAAAAAGATAAACATTTGAATTTACCAACGTATTTCACTTCGTCAAAAGCTTTGCGTGCTCGTTTAAGCTCTTCATTCATCGTAAGAAAGTCTTTAACCCTTGCATACTTTCGAGCATCTTTACGCACAAGGAAAATTATATCCTCTACTTGAACTCGTCCAGTTCGTCCAATTTCCATCGCTTTATGTGTACTCTCCGTGACAAACTCAAAAGCAATGTCTTCCAGCAGATCTACACTTTCAGTATACGGGTTTTTATCATCCCCGAAGCCGTACATCATACAGCGTAATTCTTTGCTAAACAATCGCTTTCTTCCAGCTGAGGTTGCAGCGATCTGCTCCTCAATAAGGTCATCTTCGTCAAACTATAACATCATAAGAATTAAAAAACTTTTTTGAGTACAAAATACGCAATTTGCAAAGCATGCATTTTCATTTTTTTTTTCCTCTTAAGATGTGGCAGCACTGTTTTATATGTTGGACATTATCAATAGATATTGTCAAAGCTCCTTACCTTACCTTTTTATTTTATTATGACTGGATGTGTTCCGTTGAATGAAAACCTTTCTCATACACTTTTTTTATCCGTTAAAACAACAAATTGCACCTTCTGGGGATACTGAAACCTTTTTAATTCAATTCTATTTTTGCTCTCAGATATACATACATATATATCTTAATGTTACTGAAGAAGGACTATTCTTTCATAACAGGTAATAATGAGTTTAGTATATTTATTTTCTTTCAGTTGAAATGAGATTGCTAGAGAGAGAGAGATTTATCAAGTCATAGCCAGTGGTAGTGTTTTTTTACAGTAATTAAAATTGCTTTTGTTTTATATTTTTTCAAAGTTCCAGATGTGGTCACACGCAACAACGCTTAAAGGAACGAATTTGTTATCACTTAGCAAGTATATAAAATCCAGAAGTAATAAAAGAAAAATTTTATATAAAAAATTTTTTTTCATAAATACCTTTGTCTGTTTTTTGTAATTCATTTTAAAGTTAAACTTTCATAAACGAAATGAATATCAGAGACTTACCCTCGCTATATATGAAATCTTACTTAAAAAATGAGAATATTTGTTTAGACACTACGTTTACTTAGTCTCGACATTATTTTGAATTAGAATCTTATAAATATGATCGAATCCATATGAAGGTTATCGTGTTCATTGACAATATTTTGCTACCTTATTTTGGAATCATTTCCTAAAAATAAAATTTATTTGAATATAAATAACACAATTAATGGAAAAAAGATAAACATTTGAATTTACCAACGTATTTCACTTCGTCAAAAGCTTTGCGTGCTCGTTTAAGCTCTTCATTCATCGTAAGCAAGTCTTTAACCCTGGCATACTTTCGAGCATCTTTACGCACAAGGAAAATTATATCCTCTACTTGAACTCGTCCAGTTCGTCCAATTTCCATCGCTTTATGTGTACTCTCCGTGACAAACTCAATAACAATGTCTTCCAGCAGATCTACACTTTCAGTATACGGGTTTTTATCATCCCCGAAGCCGTACATCATACAGCGTAATTCTTTGCTAAACAATCGCTTTCTTCCAGCTGAGGTTGCAGCGATCTGCTCCTCAATAAGGTCATCTTCGTCAAACTATAACATCATAAGAATTAAAAAACTTTTTTGAGTAAAAGGAAACAATTCGAAGAAAAAAGTCACATCTGAACACTTTAATTTTTGTTACTTTCCTATACGAATTTAATCAGGGACCGAAAATAACAGTTATTTTCGAAATTTCAATTCAAAAAGTCAGACAGAAAGAATTTATTTATTCGATATTTAAATATAGCAGTGCGATGCTTGTTAGCTAAGGAATAATTATCTTAAAACCTTTTATTTATTTGACTTTTGAAAAAAAGTCAAAAATAATAGTTAATTGTTCAACCGATTTTTTTTCGGTCAAAAATGTAAGTCCAATTTTGACTTTTATTTTTTGAGTCAAAAATAACAGTTAAAATTTGATTTTTATTTTTTCGGTCAAAAATATAAGTTAAAATTTGACTTTTATGTTGGGATCTCAAAAATGTTAAAAGAGAATTGATAATTTTTTAATTACATTTGTCATCTAATCCAAATCATTCACTCAAATGAATTAATTTTACCAGTAAATAAGGGATTAGCATATTAATTTACCATTACTACCATTACTATTATTATAACTAATGGTGGGGGTGTGCTGATTGCGGTTAAATCAACACATTTCTCTCAAGAAATAGTTATCCTTGAAGCTGCAGACATAGAATTCTGTTGTGTGCATGCAAAGTACGGTTCTTTGAGTCTTTTTATTACATGCTCATATATACCTCCCTTTTCTAACTTGGAAGTGTATAGCAAACATTCGGCGTCTATTAGTAAAGTTTTCTTATTGCTACATCCTAATGATCATATCTTAATAACTGGTGACTTAAACTTACCCAATGTTTCTTGGAACTATTGTTCTGAAAACCCTTCAATATATTTACCATCGTCTGAAAGTTTATCTGATAATTACTTTTTAAATGAGCTTTCAAGTCAAGGTCTTTTCCAACTAAACTGTCACTTGAATAAGAATAACCGTTTGCTCGATCTGGTATTTTTTGATGAAAGCAACATTGCTTCAGTGTCAAGATCCGATCCTCTGGTCACTCCTGAAGATTCTCACCATCCAACCATTGAAATTAGTCTCAATTTTCCTAAACCATCTATACAGAATCGTGCTAGTCAACCATTCATGGAATTCAACTTTAAAAAAACTAACTATGTTATGGTAAAAAATAGTTTGTCCAGTATAAATTGGTCATCTATACTGCATCGTAATACAAAAGTTTTATCTTCACAGAATCTGGATGCTGCGGTCTGCGCGTTTAATACAACGCTCATTGACTGCTTCACTAGATATATTCCGCAAAGAAAAGCATCTATAATTTCAGGCCCTGTGTGGTATACCAATTAATTAAAAAAATTGAGAAACTTAAAATCTAAATATTATAAAAAATATCAAAGAACACATAGCTTGATTGATTTCGGCCGTTATACCTCGACTAAATATAGTTATCAGCTGTTGTGCAAGCAATCCTATAACATATACCTAACAAAAGTAAAATTAAACATTAAGTCTGATGCAAAATCATTCTGGAGTTTTGTAAATACAAAACGTAAGATTGTTTCCTATCCTTCTTTTATGAAATATAAAAATGTGGAATCTGATAATGATTATAGCATTTGTAACCTTTTTGCTGACTTTTTCAGGTCGACTTACTCGTCGTCATCTTTTGATAATGGTAGCTATCCTTTTAATGTTCATTCTGGGGATATTTGCCTCCCAATAGTTGATAACAATACAGATCTATCTTATCTAAAAGATCTTAAAACATCGTATAAAAGTGGTCCCGACAACATCCCATCTTGAATTTTGAAATATTGCTGTGAAGAATTAGTAACTCCAATCAACTGCTTTTTACCTATTCTCTAAAGGCTTGCTATTTTCCAACTATCTGGAAGTCGTCATTCATTATCCCATTGCATAAATCTGGGAATAGATCTTAAATTGATAACTATCGTGGAATTCCGAAATTAAGTGCTTTGCCCAAACTTTTTGAAGCAATTATTACTTCACAATTATCACACAGTGTTAAGTCGTTGATGTCCCCATGTCAACATGGATTCCTCTCAGGAAAATCTACGGTCACTAACCTCCTTGATTTTTTATCTTAATTTTTAAATCTAAAAAATTATCTTTGATTGGATTTCCCACAAAAATGGTGAGATGGATCGAATCGTATTTAAGAAACAGAACACAATCTGTTCTATTTAAACTCGTGAAATCATACGAGTTTCCTGTTATCTCTGGAGTACCCCAAGGAAGTCATCTTGGGCCACTTTTGTTTCTACTTTATATAAACGATTTGCCATCGGTCATAAAGCATTCTAACATCTTGATGTATGCTGACGACGTCAAACTATTCCTGTCTTTTAAGAATGAATACGATGGTTTATTCTTACAAATTGACATCAACAATCTTCATAGCTGGTGCAGAAAAAATCTAATGAATCTTGATATGAAAAAATTTAAGCACATGACCTTCTCGCGAAAACCATTCTTAAAGTGTAATTTCAAAATATGTGACTACACATTAGAATCCTTAGATAGTTTCCATGATCTTGGAGTTACCATGGATCCTAAACTACGATTTCACATTCATATAAATAAAATAATAAATAGAGCAAATAGTACCCTAGGATTTATTAAACGTTGGGCAAAAGAGTTTAATGATCCTTTTATTACTAAAACTTTATTCACTTCTCTAGTTCGGCCTATCTTAGAATATGCTTCGATTGTATGGTGTCCACGATATGGTTGTTACATCGATGACATTGGATCTGTTCAGAAAAAATTTCTTTTGTTCTGCCTGAACTATCTTTATTGCAATATTAACTTTAATCTACCACCTTATGAATATCGCCTACAGCTATTAAATCTTCCTACTTTGAAAAAAAAGGAGTTATGCTTAACGTTAGTTGGATTGTTAAGCTTTTACATGGACATGTAGACAGTCCATATTTATTGAGTAAAATTTACTTTATTATTCCACTTCGTCCTAGAATATCTTTTGAGTTATTTTTATGAACTTTTGTAGAACAAATTACTTGCAAAATGAACCATTACGAAGCGCTTGCGGAGACTTTAATTCTGTTTCAAATGTTATATCTTTAAATGAATCCATGCACTCAATTAAACATAAAATATTAGATTATCTGCAGTACCGACAGTGATTCTGATCATCATCTTCCAATGGCACATAATTCTCACCTGGTTGTGGATATACATAATACAACATATACATCTGAATGGACCTGACCTGAACCTGTTTTGGACCTCCTAAATTAATATAATCGAACATGCTTGCTGAATGTAAACGCATTTTTTTTCGGTTGTGCTGTGCTGGTTGTATCTTTTGGACTTTGTCCTACAACCAGTGAGAACGATTTGTATGACATATAATTATACGACAGGCCATTGAGACCTAGTTGTCTTAGTGCCAGCGTTCGCAACCATTTCTTTGTTTCTAAAGAAATTGGTGTGGTATATATGACCTTGTTTGTCGAAATACCACCTTGCTGTGAACGATATGTATTGTGTTTATGGTTATACTTATCAGTGTGGCGTACAGGCCTTGTTTGTCTTGATACCTCCCACCGTTCTAGGCCGACACCATGATGCTTTACATAAACAACCATGTTTGCCTTGGCTCCACAATGTTAATATGTATAATTTTGAAACATCGAATTTTAAACTATGACAATGTTAAAATATGATTATATTTCAGTTATTATGCTATATTCTAAATTATTATATATAATTATAATAAATTGTTTTGTAAATGGCTAAATTTTAAAAGCTATAAAGCCTCAAAGGCTTAGCTTATAATAAATAAATAAATAAATAAATAAATAACATATAACAATAGCCAAGGACGCCGAAAATAATTTTTTCCCATATAGTTTTCATCGTCAAGTGTATATCGTAAAATTAAATATTAAGGTACTATTACAGTGTGAAGCTATTAAAAACAACACATTTTTTATTAATTTTTTTTACATAGTATTATTAAATTATTTAATTGAAATTTATTTACATTCTGTATATCAAAGTTGAAGACATAAAAAAAATGTTTTTTTTTTGTTTATGTATTTGTTGTTTATTTTTTAGAGGTCGTTGAAGTTGGCGTGTTAAAAAAAAGGTTGTTAGTTGGTTTCTCGTCTCCAGCATTTTTAAAGCATCAGAAAGTAAAACATCAAAGTGCATTCTTCAGTAAAGGGTTGTAGTTGAGCACTCTACCTACGCAAATAAAAAAAACAACAAAACAAAAAAAAGGCATGCGTTGAAAAACAAATTTACAAAAAACCCCTCTTTTTGGCAGAAATTCTTAGCCGTAAAAAAACAAATATAAAAGTTTCTCGGCTTTTTATAGTTAGAGTGCTGAACAGGGTCTATGAAGATCACAAAAAATCAAGATTCATTGCAATCGATCAAGCAGAACTCGAGATATCTTAGAAACCAATACGAAAAAACTTGTTTCGAGAAAAACGCGATCAGATTTTCTTCTATGAACGATAATATATGAATAAATGCGCGACATACGAATATAATGTATGTTATATCTTTTGTTTTATTAGATATTTTTTCTAAAATTTCATATACGCATTCTTAAGACCTTAAGGAACCAGATTCTAAAAAAAAAAAACAAAAAATTATTTTTCATCTTTTACACACTGTAATAGTACCTTAATAAAGGTCATTTTCAAACAATTGAAAAATCGCAAAAACCCAACCATATTATTATGGAAATTTTTTATTTTAAATTTTAAGAGAAGCTTGGCAAATAAAATCAGGCTGCAAAACAACTGCGAAAAAATTAAAGTTAAATTTTAACTAATATTTCTGACCAGAAAAATTGATGTCATATTTTAACACTTATTTTTGACTGAAGAACTTAAAAGTCAAACTTTCACTTTTATTTTACCAAAAAAAAATTGGTAAAAAAATAACTATTATTTGTTGACTTTTTGGAAAATAGTCAGTTGCGGTCCCTGAATTAAATGCATTTTCGAAAAATTGTATTAATACTGTTTTTAAGGAAAGCTTAAATAACACTGTGCTAGTTGCAAAATCCATCAAACGGGGGACCCAGGGGGATAACATAATTCGAGTACGCTGATCCTAATGGTGCTATGCGTTTTTTTAAGTTAGCTCTAGTTTTCGAGTTATTCGAAAAACAAAATATCACTATTAAGGATAAGACGGAAGAAATTTTATTTTTTATTTTTTAAAATTTATTAAAATTAAATCGATATAAATTGATGCATAACCATTGTATCGACATATATACATCAATACATCACATCCTTAATATTAAGACTAATTTTCCCGCAAAAAAATTAATACAAAAAAACTTTAATGGGCCCTTAAGCAACGACAACATTTCATGGCTTTGAGGGTTTAGGGGAAGTGCATATTTGAAGATATCGTGGGCTAATGCTAACATTAGCTTAACGCTTGCTTTAATTAGTTGATGATCTTGAATGTTTCTATCATACCAAAGAGCTGAAACGTCTAAATTATGTGTAGCAAACTTCCATACAGGAATTTTTCCGGGAATGGCTAAATAGGTTGATCCCCACACTATTGTGCAATATTATAAACAGTTCTGATAAAGAGTTTACACTTTTGTTATAAAGTTAACAACTAAACAATTTGTACAAAAGAATTAATGTAGGTTATATATACAATGTTATTGTTTAAAATAAGCCAATGGCTTAACAGATTCGAACATTTTTATGTTATTACTCCATGATTTTTGGGTACAAAAGCAAACTTCTAAATAGGATGTTTGGGTTGAAATAAAAACTTATTTCAATTAGTCTGATTGGTGGGTATTACAAATAGTATTTTGGTTAAGTAAACGGATGTAATTTTTAGTTACAATTCACAGAGGAGTTAAATAAATGGTCAATATTTACAAATTTTTTTCTTCGTGGGTCTAAAATTTTGATTTTAAAAATTCTCGAAAACAAGAGCTAACCTAAAAAAAAGCTTAGCACCATTAGAATCAGCATACTCGAATTAAGATATCCCCCCGGGTCCCCCGTTTGATGAGAAAAAAAAGTGTCCGATTCGAGCACAGTGTAATTATCAAAAATATTCATGTTCTCGAAACTGTAAGTCGGGATACATGAAATTTTATACTACGCAAAACAAAAATTTTTATCTGCAGATACATAACAAAATGTTATGATACGTACTTCGGAAAGCATTATAAATAAAGGATGGTTAAATTTAATTGACATTTCTCAATTTCAGACTAATTCAATTTGAACCATGGAAATATACACAATCGAGCAACGCGTTAAAGTTATTGAGGCTAATTATGAAAATGGGCGTTCAAATCAAATTGCATATCCTGCACTTCGTTAAGAAAATCATCTTCAGTGATGAGGCACATTTTCACCTCAGTGGATTCGTCAATAAGCAGAATTGCCGCATTTGGGCGAATGATAATCCAAAACTGATTGTCGAAAAACCAATGCACCCACAAAGAGTGACTGTTTGATGCTGGCGGCATCATCGGGCCGTATTTTTCCAAAATGAGGCCGGTTGGGCAGTTACTGTGAATGGTGTTCGCTATCGTGAGATGATAACGAACTTTTTATTGCCCGAATTGGTAGATATGGATGTGGACAATATGTGGTTTCAAAAGGACGGTGCCACACAGCTACCGAAATAATGGCTCTTTTGCGCAACAAATTCAATGGCCGTGTTAAGTCACGTGGTGGCAATGTCAATTAGCCACCAAGACCATGTGATTTGGCACCGTTGGATTTCTTTGTTTGGGGTAATTTGAAGGAAAAGGTGTACGTTAAGGCGAGTCACCAAAAATGAATATAAAAAGACACCCCCTAAAATGAAAGCTTACATCGAAAGTGTTTCAGCACTATAAAAATTTATTTTTTTGGGTGTCCCAAAAAACATCCAAAATGGTCTTTTAGTTATAACATTAGTATTTTAAGTCCGATCATGAATCAATTAATTCCTTCACAATAGTGTATTGATTTTTTTATGAAGTTTATTTAAACAATAATTTTAAATCGAAGTTATGGGGTACCTTGAGCAAAAAAATAAAAATTGCAATATATCTACTTGAAGATGACATCTGACATCATCGACATCAAAGAACACGATGTAGTATTCTTTCAGACCTATCCAATGATATGCTGCACTTCATGATCGGAATCAAAATACTAATGTTATAACTAAAAGACCTTTTTGGCTGTTTTTTGGGACACCCAAAAAAAAAATTTTTTATAGTGCTGAAACACTTTTGATGTAAGCTTTCATTTTAGGGGGTGTCTTTTTATATTCATTTTTTCTCCCATATAAAGCGACCCACTCTAGTGTACGTCGATAAGCCAGCAACAATTCAAGAGCTAAAGGATGAGATAATTCAGCACATTAACGCAATTAAATCTCAATTATGCCTCAGCGTCATCGAAAATTTGGACCATCGGTTGGAGGTGTGCCGCCGAGGTCGATGCGGCCATTTGACCGATATTTTGTTCCATACATAATTGAACCATCCAATATTATCATAATAAAAGAAATGACAATAAGTTCCTAAATAATTTGTATTTAATTCAAAATCAACATCGGCCGTTAAAATTTAACCACCCTTTATATTAATTAACAGCCCTATTCTTGCAACTTACAGCCCACCACTAAGTAAGCTCACCACATCAACAAAATAGTTAATATTAACACCTTGTTAAGGTTTCATATGCTGGCAAAAAATTTAAAGCTCTTTTTTTACTATTTTGTTAATAACAGAAATCTTAACAACGAGTTGTATTTCAATGTTTAGCATAAAAATTGTTGCACATTTGATATAACAACAATAAAATAATGAGTAATCATATAATAATGTAACAATATTGAAGAATGGAAAAATGTTTACTTCTTTTAAGCGATCACGCTGAGAAATATGAACAAAAAAAACTTCATGCGCCTTTCATTAAAGTCAATTAAGTCAGTCATTAAATAGAAGCAATCTTTAAATTTCTTATTTCATAACATTTTGCATCCTTCTTGCCGAAATAATAAACACTGAAATAAGGACGAAACAACAGCTGGCGTTTGATATTTACGCCATTTGCATTTTCAGCATGAGTGGTGGACTTAAAAAGCTTTTTAAAGCTGTCAAGTTGTTAATGATTTGTTAGAACATGAATATTCACAATACTTAACAAGAACATTAACAAGAGGTTCTTAACAACAGCGTGTTAAGTTAACAAGCAGAAAAGGGCGGTTAACTAAGCTCACCACATTAACAAAATAGTTAATATTGACACCTTGTTAAGGTTTCATATTCGGGCGAAAAATGTAAAACTCCTTTCTTTACAATTTTGTTAATGACAGAAAGCATCTTAACAACGAGTTTTATTTCAAAGTTATTTCAAAAAAATGTATGTGCATATGATTAAATAACAATATAATATTGAATTATCATATAACAACGTAACAACATTGAATAATGGAAAAATGTTTACTTCTTTTCAGCGCTCACACTGAGAAGTATGAACGAAAAAAACTTCACACGCCTTTCAATATACACCTTAAATCCAAAGAGTAAAGAGAGATTGCAAATCTAAGCATTTAAAAATATCAACTAAAACATTATATATGAATCAATCATTAAATTTCTTATTTCATAACATTTTTTATCCTTCTTGCAGAAATAATAAACAGCTTTAATCATTAACAAGATTTGTTAGAATATGAATATTTACATTGCATAACAAGAACATAAACAAGAGATTCTTGACAACACCTCAACTTGGCGAGGCCAGCATTATCCATGTCGAAATCGTCTCAAGTCGACTCAAAACCACCAAGTGGTGTCTCCTGAAAACGGCAAACTAACACCCGTTTAGTTAATGGCTTATTTGAGCGGCGATGTCTCCTCTAGACTATAAACTTGAGGGGTCTCTGCAAGACCTTAAAAATGGAATGTGCGTAGGGTTTGGGTCCCAACGGCATTACTAATTTTTCAATGAAAACTAAAACAGCCTTGGATATGAACCCCTACCACATTGACGACCACCGCAAACGAAAAACAGACAATTATTTACGGACATGCACCTGGAATGTCCGGACCCTTTATAAGGAAGGTGCCACTGTCCAACTAGCGGAAGCCCTCGAAAAAATAAAGGCTGACATCACTGCCACCCAGGAGATGCGATGGAATGGACAAGGCTGCTCTTAGAGAGCAGACTGCGATATCTACTACAGCGGCCATGCGTAGAAGCGCGAATTTGGATGCGGATTCGTCGTAAGTCGGAAACTGTGCCATCTTGTTTCCCGGTTCACACCCGTGAACGAAAGGCTGGCGACAATCCGCATCTAGGCTAAATTCTTCCACATAAGCCTAATTTGCGCACATGCCCCGACGGAGGAAAAGGACGATGCTGTCAAGGACACCTTCTACGCGAGCCTAGAGGACTTGTATGATCGCTGCCAGGCCCATGAATTGAGAATAGTTCTCGGCGATTTTAACGCAAAGGTCGGAAAAGAAGGAATCTTTGGCTCCACTGTCGGTCAGTTCAGTCTCCACGAGACCACTTCGAACAACGGTCTTAGACTGATCGACTCCGCCGCGGCGCGAAACATGGTAGTAAATAGCACCAGATTCGAACACATCGATATCCATAAGACAACCTGGCTGTCCCCGGATCAAAAAACGATTGATCAACCAAATTGATCATGTTGTGATCGACGGAAGGCACGCTTCAAGTGTACTGGATGTGCGCACATTTCGGGGTGTCAACATTGACTCCTACCATTATCTTGTTGCAGCCAAGATCCGCATGCGAGTGTGCAATGCGAAGAATGTACGCACAGGTGTGCAATGAAAGCTTCATGTCGATAAGCTGCTATCACAACGATCGGCCGAGGCCTACACCGCTCAACTCTCGGTTAAGCTCAACCATTGGCGGATGGCGCGGTTGCGGATTGGTTTTTGGCGCCCGCAACCGATGGTATGACCAGGAGTGTCGCGACGCGACAGCAGCAAAATAACCCTCACATAAAAAGACGCTGCAGTCAGCTGCGACGTGAGCCATGCACAAAAACTATCGCGATAAGAGGAAGAGAGATGCCTTTTCAGACGTAAGAAAAAAGAGCAAGAGAAGCGTGTGCGAGAAAAAATTTAGGTGTACCAGGGCAAGAAGGATGCTCGAAAATTCTTCCAGCAAGTTAAGCGTCTTAACCAAGGTTTCAAGCCCGGAGCATCCACTTGTAGAGATGAGCATGGTGATCTGGTTACAGACACGCAGTGCGCATTGATATTATGGTGACAGCATTTATCCAACCTGCTTGCAGGCGACAATACCAACAATTCCGCCCTTGGAGAATGCAGTCTGACACCACAAATCGACGATGATAGAGTGGAAATTCCACCAACTAGCAATGACAAGGTTAAAGTTGCTATCCAGCGACTCAAAAATAACAAAGCCGCAGGAGCTGACGGCCTGGCTCAGTGTGCTTTGTCCTATACTTCAGAAAGGAGACCCGACAATCTGCGCCAACTATCGAGGTATCAGTCTTATTTCCATCGAATACAAGGTTCTTTAGAGCATAATCGCCAAAATCGTGGAGAAAACCCACGAAAATCAAATTGACACACATCATCTCTTTGGTGATAACAAAGCTGCGTTCCGATTGCCCGATTCGGGATTGCCTGTACGCAACAATGTCTGAGTTCGGTATACCTACAAAGTTGATAAGGCTCTGCAAGATGATATTGAGCAATACATGTAGCTCCGTCAAGGTAGAAAACGACCTCTCCGAAACCTTTAATACCACACGAGGTTTCAGACAAGGTGACCCGCTATCATGCGATCTCTTCAATTTCATTATGGTGGGGATCCTGCGAAAGGCAGGTGTACATCGAAATGGTACCATTTTCTACAAAGGTGTCCAGCTCTTTGCGTATGCTGATGATATCGAAATTGTCGGCAGAACCAAGAGAGATGTAACTGCTACTTTCGCCGCTATCGAAAAGGAATCAGCCAAAGTGGGTTTGACGGTGAACGAGGGGTGGCGTCTAGGCTACCATGTTACAGCAGGCAAATATAACTTTGAAATTGTCAAGGAGTTTACATACCTTGGCACCGCCGTAAACAGCAACAACAATGTCTGCCTGGAGATAAAGCGAAGAATAACGATTGCTTACAGATGCTTCTACGGGCTAAGTAAGCAATTAAATTCCAGAGTCCTCTCTAACACTTACACTCTAAAAGACGCTCATCATACCTGTGCTCCTCTATGGCGCTGAGGCATGGGTGGTATCGCAAACAGATGCAGTCGCTCTTGAGGTGTTCGAGAGGAAAGTTTTTCGCAAAATCTTTGGTCCTGTTTGAATTGACGACGACTATTGCATTCGAAGGAACCACGAGCTGTACGAGCTCTACGACGACTTTGACTTAGTCCAGCGTATAACAATTCAGCGACTACTTTGGCTGGGTCATGTCTTTCGTATGGATGAAGAAGCTCCAGCCAATTGGTGTTTGTGGTGAAAGCCGAGGGTCGACGACGAAGAAGAAGACCATGCCTCCGATCGGTTGACCAGGCCGAGGAAGCCCTAACCGCGCTTGGTGAAAGAGATTGGAGACGACGCGCGGGAAACAGAGACGCCTGGCGAGAGTTGATGAAGTCGGCCGTAACCCGACAACGGGTTGTCATGGCCACCTTAGTAAGTGGCCACCTAAGTAAGTAAGTTGTTAAGTTAACAAGCAGAATAGAATCCTAAATCACAGTTATTGTTTATGCGAAATGTCGAATCCAGCTTAGATCGAGTTCCTTCACAGATGGCAGCCCTTAAATCTGAATTGGGATCCACAATTTATCTGCCGCTCTATTAGTTGTAAGATTTTATGTATGCTAAGTTAGGTTAATTCGATTGTGTGTAACCCTCTGCAACTGACGTGTGGTCTGACAGACCCCGCAAAGAAAACAATCGTGCAATTAAACAATTATAGAATTAAATTAAATAAACCATACCTTGAAAAAAAGTCTTTTATATGAAATTTTTAACCTCTGTTAGATTGAAAACTATTTACTGTTGTACATAAATAAGGAAAAGAAGGTGCCAGTCAAAAACTTCAACATGAGAAATCGGTTTAAAATGAGGTCTGCCAGACCCCATGTCAGTCACATTGTTACAATTAGAGCACGTCAGTTGCAGAGGGTTAAGAGTCAAACGCTCACTTTTGTTAAAGCCACAACCACGGTAAGACCAAAACTCTCAAAATAAAAAACATTTTCAAATACTAATACTTCCTTCTTATTTTCCATTACGGCGGAGCTACAAGTAGTTTAAGGGATCTATTTCAAAGTTTTGCAGCTCAAACAATTTCTTCAAACAAACATTTGGTCCATCTTCGAACCGGATTGCAGATTAAAGAAGAAGGAAACATTTCAAACTTGCATTTGTTGCCTTTTCCAACATATTTACACTATTTTCAACAATAAATTCCACAGGAAGCTTAAATAGGTGCGTAATTGTTTTCCGTAATTATTTCCTAGTGCAAAGTGCAATTATTTAATGTGCAAAAAATACAAAGAAGTCTGTTACAAAAGTGTGAAACTGTAGAGCGAAGCGCACTCAAAAAAAAAAGTACATTAAACAACCGTAAAATTTATATTTTTCGTTGACAAAAATCCTCCGACATTAAAAAATGTTAAAAATGATATTATACTAATGTACTTTTTACATTACAAAACTTGTATTGAAAAATGTATAACTGATATGATAATAATGTTATTTAAATATTAAAAATGTAGAAAAGTGTCATTACATTAATTGTAGGTAATACATTAAAAATGTGTTATTGACATTAAAAAATGTTAAAAATGATATTATACTAATGTACTTTTTACATTACAAAACTTGTATTGAAAAATGTATAACTGATATGATAAAAATGTTATTTTAATATTAAAAATGTAGAAAAGTGTCATTACATTAATTGTAGGTAAAACATTAAAAATGTGTTATTGAAAAAAGAATATGTAGAATTGATATTATGTTAATGCAATTTAGATATGATACTCATGTTAATTTTACCTGTATAAATGTTCAATTTTATAAATGTTGATAAATAAAACATTGATAATTTTGTTTTTATTAGTTTTTATTCTTTTTTTATAATTGTTGCAATTTATTTTTTCACTATTGGGCTAATGAGGACCAGGCACGATTACGATTTCCGGGGCGCCGCGATTTGAAGATGTTTTCTGGTAGAGAACAAGAAAAAAACATGATTCGCCGAACGAAAAATCGATAGCTCTATTAGTTATCGAGTTATCGATTTTTAAAAAAAATTTTTTTGTTAAAAGATCTGTTCAAAAAAACATATATATCTTTACCGCTACTCAATGGATCTTTAAGATTGATATTTCAATTAAAAGGTCATTAAATGACCTTTCAAATATATTTGTTATAAATATCATTGCTACAATATTTTTAGTTTTATAAGCGAATTTATTCCAGAGTTGAATTTTTTAATGAAAAGAACCGTTATTTTCTAAAAAATTTACGTTATTAAGTTACTAAAAATATATTTTTTTTTGAAAAGCTTACAGTTTGACCTTTTGTTTGACATATAAAAATATACATATTTTATTTAATTTCACACTATATTGCATAACATTTAAATTTTTCAAGTGTTTTCTTTGTTAAAAAATCTGTTCACAAAATTTTCTATATCTTTGCCAATATCTAATGAATCTTAAAGATTGACATGCTATTCGAAAGGTAATTAAATGCCTTTTTAACGATATATGTATAATACAAATATAATTTCAAAAAAGTTTTTGAACTTATAACTGAATAAATATCAGATTTGAATTTTTTAATTAAAAGAACCGTTTTTTTCTACAAAATTTACGTTTTTAAGATACTAATAATATATATTTTTTTGAAAAGCTGAAAGTTGTACCTTTTTTTCGATAGATTAAAATATGTATATTTTTTTATTAACTGATCGAATAAAAAATACAAATTTTTTTCACTGACTCGAAAATCCCGTTAATTCATATAAATATTGTAGCTACAATGTTGCCTTAAAAACAATTATTTATTGTAATGGCAATATTCGTCAATATGGAGTAAGCAAACATCTAAGGTACAAATGAGTGAAATAAGCAATTTCCCGTACAAGGGCAAATCATTGTATCATAAAACACACCACAAAAAGTCAAATAAATGATATATATTATATGAAAGATAAATTTTCAAGCTTTAATAATTTACTTTTTATAATTCATAGTAATAACGGTAATTTTTGAGAAAATAACGGTTTTGTGTAAGAAAATATTTTTTTTTTTTAACAAAAATGCCTATAAAATACAAAGTACTCAACAGATTTCAGTAATTTAAAATTTTTCTAAAAGCCTTATATATAACCTTTTATATAATATATAATACCTTAATCATTAATATCGGTTATATATTAAGGATAATATAGCCAATTTTCTTCAGACTTTATAGCAAAAAAAAAAATTTTAAAAATCGATAACTCGAAAACAAATCGATAACACAACATTTCCTTTGGCTATTCTTATTTTTATTAAGAGTATTCTTTGAATCCATCGTCAAATCGCGGCGCCCCGGAAATCGTAATCTCCCCGAGGACCATATACATTTAATAAAAATACAAAAAAAAACATTCAGGCCAGGGCCCTAAAGTAAAATTATTCAAGTTTGACTAACCAAAAAACGCATTAAAAGTCTCTGAAAGATTGAAAGTATCCAACAATATCTTCATTGGATCGATCATTCAGCGCAGGTTCTTCCTGCGTGACTTCAACTATATACACTTTCACCGCTAAATAGGTTTGAGTCGCTGTCCATCAAATTAAAACACTTTTCTAATTGGAGGATTTGTTTATCCATTATTTGCAATAATTATCACAAATTAATAGTGATGCGTTTTTATGATAGATGCCGTTTACATTGTACAAGAATTTAAAGCAATTTCTGTGCGGCGTTCTTTTTGTTATTTCGAGTTGTTGGCTGCGCTCTTTATTTCTATTTTCGCACATCAATCTAAATTTGTTATAATTTTGTTGTATTGGAGCAAGCAAGTAATTAAGTTATCTTGCTACCTACTCGCATAAACGAGAACGTTTAAAAATTGCTTTCAATACTTGAACAATGTAAAAAGCATTATAAATTGATATCAACATTTATAATGTTAAATGTATATGAAATAATATCAATTGTACAGTAAACAATAGTAAACAAAAATAACATTTTAAATGTAATATTAATATTAAGAATAGATATTACAACGTATAACATTACAATGTCAATTTGATATTTTTCCTATCAAATCAACATTATACACGTCAACTTAACATTTTTTTCACGTGAATAAATGTGAATAAATGAAATAAAAAATAAACTTAATACTAGTTAAAAATTTAAATTATGAATAGAGCATTAAGATTAATATTGAAATCTATCTTAACACCCTGCATTCTGATTCAATTAATTTTTTTCTTATGTCTTATGTACTATTCGTATGTTAGGTCATCGAACTCTTCCTAGAATTTTGCTTTCCAAACAGCTGTTTTCTATTTATTAGCTGCAAGCTGGACTCTCAGGTCATTGACCTGTATGAAATTAAGCAGCTCTTTCCAGCGGCGATCAGCTGTTCGTTTAAAATCTTAAACTCGCTCGGAGATTGAGAGTTTCTTCCACTGCAAATTTCACACCCTCATACGAATCTTGTTAGTAGAAAAATTTTAAATATTTTTGCTTTAAAAATCTTAGGTCCTAAATATGCTCCTCCCGCCAGGCAAGGACCTAATTAAATTAATAGGTTTATAAAATTCTAATTATACACTTAACATAAACTTTTCTTACCTAAGATGCTATACAATATATGTATATACATATATGACGACGGGACTTTTGACAATAATTTGCTGCTGTTCCGGTTTGTATGGAGACAAAAACAAAAAAAAAAACACAGCAACCGGTATCTATAAAAATACATACATTCTTAAACACCACAAAAACACCCAATTACTACAATACAATAACTACTTACAAGAAAAACCTTTGCCTTGTACTGCCACAATATCCCTAGCACTTGGAGATCACTGGCACAAATAACTAATGTTTTATTTTCAAATTTTTTTTTTTTTTTAATTCTGTTAAGTCTTTTTAAATAAGCACAACTAGTCACTAGGATAACTTTTTCTTATATAGACACTGAACTTTGTCTAATTATGCTGCTAGTCAAATATACTCAAATATAAATCATCAAATATAACCCACACATAGTAGAGTTTCCCTAAATGCAGTTTTTATACCTTGTATTCGGGTTTGAGCAAGAAGACATCAACAGTGTATAAGGACGCTCAAAACAAAACACTTATACTAACATAAAAACCCAAACCGACAAAAACACTCAAACCTACTAATTCTCACAAATCACTCACAAACATATAAAAAAAAACACACTCAATGGCAAATCCGACCTCAACATGACACATCATCGTGAATGGGACAACTACTTCTTCCAACAACGCTCTTTGAATGTTACTCATTCTCACGCTTTCCAGGCAGATAGACATATTCCATCTGTCACTTTCTGTCAGTCATTAAAACACGTTTTTTTCCGCGTAAACACGTTTTGGACTAAAATAAGTAGTATTTTAAAATAAAATGTCCCTATTAAAATCTATTTAAAAAAAATATGTATTGCTACTTAAAAGCTAAAATAAATATAAACAACCCACAAAAAAAAAAAAAACAAACACGCTTCAGGAAAACCATGCATTCAAGTAAGTATATGTTGGCCACAAAACTGAAACCTTTCCCTCTTTTTATTTCAGCTGCACCTAGGCTAACGTCACAGGCTCGGATCCGCCGATGTGTTTTACAACATGGAGCGTGTCCGTAAAAATAATTATTAACGTGGCCTGGAACTGCAAGTCTTCTACAACGTGTGGCTTCGACCCACAACTCATGCTCCAAAACTCCTATGCTAGCCGGCCTTACATCTAACACTACTGATCCTAAGCAATCATAGCATTCAACCTAACATAAAAATGAAACAAAACTGCTAACACTATTCTAGAAATATCAACTAACAAAAATAACCTTATTCTTAACCAGGGACCGAAAATAATGATTATTTTTCAAATTTTAATGAAAAAAATCAGCATGTTCTAAGCGTCGGAAAAAACTTTTGAGTATACCGAAATGTTGGCATTTGTGTTGCCTCTTAGAATAAATAATGATTTTTATTTTTTAAGCGTTAAGCATAAAAATTAAAAATAATTATTATATAATGATTTTTAATTTTTTTGTTCAGGAATAAAAATTATTTTTGATTTTTATTTTTTTTGCTCAGAATTAAAAATTATTTTTGATTTTTATTTATTTTGCTCAGAAATAAAAATTAGTTTTGAATATTATTTTTTTTGCTCAGAAATTAAGAGTATTTTTGAATTTTATTTTTTTTGCTCAGACATAAAAATTATTTTTAATTTTTATTTATTTTACTCTGAAATAAAAATTATTATTGATTTTTATTTTTTTGGCTCAGAAATAAAAATTATGTTTGATTTTTATTTATTTTGTTCAAAAATATAAATTATTTGTTGATTTTTATATTTTTGCTCAAAATTAAAATTCATTATTTAAAAGGAATAAAACTTGGGCATGTGTAAATTTTTCATAAAAATTGAAATCCAAAGAAAATATGGGCTTACGCTTAAACCAGTTAATACAACAACGTTGAGACTACAGTCGAGTCAGCTGTTTTTATGGGATGTTTTTATATTAGGAATGCAACTTTAACTTAAAGTATAATCGAACAATAGCGAAAACAGCCAGTTGCTGTTCAGATTTTTGGATAAAAGGGAAGAACAAATATTGGAAAATCCTTCCGTTATTTCCTCAATTTATCTGGACCCTCGAATAGGTCGATAAATTATTAAAAATCCAATCAAAATAATGTATGCCAAATCGCACTTAAGACAAATAATTCGCCAATTTTTAATTTGAGCGCAAAGGTAAATCTCTGCCATTTTCACCTTTAAATATAATTTATGTATATAAGTATATTTATAATACACTGAAGAGCAATAAACAAATGGACAAATTTTTATTCTTAAAAATTAATGCCCTGTCATTTAAAAAATTCTCAATAATATAAATATCAAATTTAAAATCATCATAGTTTCTTTTCAAATTTTGAAGAGATAAAAAAACATAACTATTAAGAATGTCTAACAAAAAGAAAGCTCATGAAATCTATTTTTAATATACGAGAAAAAACAAAAATCCTAATTCTTTAAATTTATTTAGCGAAATAATAAAAATCAAAAATTCTTTCTATTTCTGACCAAAAAAAAAAAAAAAAAACCCATAAAATCATTTTTCGATTTTTATTTTTTGTCTCAAAAATAAAAATCAAAAATGATTTTTTTGCTTGAGCAAAAAAAATAAAAATCAAAAATGATTTTTTTGTTTGAGTTAAAAAGATAAAAATCAAAAATGATTTTTTTGCTTGAGTAAAAAAAATTAAAATCAAAAATGATTTTTTTGCTTAAGTAAAAAAAATAAAAATCAAAAATGATTTTTTTGTTTGAGGAAAAACAATAAAAATCAAAAATGATTTTTATGTTTGAGTAAAAAAAATAAAAATCAAAAATGATTTTTATGCTTGAGTAAAAAAATAAAACTTAAAAATAATATTTATTTTTGATTTAAAAAATAAAAATCAGAAAACGATTTTTATATCTGAGCAAAAAAATAAAAATCATAAAATAATCATTATTTCTTAATTTTTTCGATATTGCTCATAATTATTACGGTCCCTGTTCTTAACTCAAATGCACGACAAGTTGTTACACGAATATAAAGATAGTCTGTCCCGGTACCATTGTCACATATATTTAACATTTAACACTTAACACATGATTAATTACAAATCATTATCTCCTATTCAATGGTTTGCAACCACCGATGTTCGGGTCAACTCAACAACTTTGTTGCAACTAAAACCAAGACAACAAACAATCATGATGCTGTGTTTTTCAACAGCTTATTTCAAATGGTCAAATTGCTTTGATTCTGCCTTATATAGCTTCCTAAACTGCACTGAAACACAAAACAATTAATATCAAGCGTCACAGAAATATTATGAACCAATTAAAACATAAACATATAACAGTGAACTAATAAAAACTGAACCTAATATATCACTTCTATGCTACAAACATATCTTTCGCATGGTATACCCCTAATTTTTTGCCGACCAAATTTCCAAGCTCATATAATGAGTTGCCTTCTGTCTTAAGTACAATGCACTTTATGAACGATGATGCTAATTTGGAGTTATAAGCGTTGGCTTCGTCACTTTGTTTGAAGTTTGGGCGGTACACCACTTCTCCTATCTTAAACCTCACATCTTTACTCCGGGTATTGTAGACTTTTTTATTCTTTTCATAAGCGATTTTTAGCTCATTGAACACCTTCTCCCTCAAGAGCTGCTGCTTATCAGCCAAAGTATTCACAACTAAATCCCCATTTCTAATTGCATGCAGCCGCCGCATTACTTCATATGATGCCAAATGCTGCATAATACGGTTATATTCCTATTGAGCTATGTACTTCACTTCGCAGGGCAAACGCTGCATCTCTGACATGTTTGTCCCAATTCTTTTGATTCTCTCCTACAAATGCTCGAATCATTTGTAGAACTGATCGGTTTACACGCTCAGATGCATTTGCTTGCGGTGAATGGAACCCAGTCTTCACATGCCTGACACCATATCCTAACAAAAACGATTTAAACAACTCTGACACAAATTGTTTCCCATTATAGGAATGAACAAATTCAGGGACACCAAACACATGAAACACATCACGCTCTAAAACTTTCACCACATCAGCTGAAGATGCCTTACGAAGAGGCTTTAGCCAAACAAATTTGGTAAAATGGTCTAAACATATAAACAAAAACGTATTTCCGTCCTTTGATCGTGAAAAAGGCCCCATGAAGTCGATGTAAAGACGTTGAAAAGTACGTTCAGTAATTTGTTGGTCACCCATCGGTGGTCGATGAGTGAGATTCGCATTTTTGGTCGTCTTACAGGTTTCACAAATCTTTACCAATTTTTGTACCTCGGTCACCATTCCAGGCCAAAAATACTTTTCGCGCAGCCTTGACAAAGTCTTATGAATACCGCCATGACCCGCCGACGGTGAAAAGTGTGCAGCCTCCAGCAACTTGCTACGCAGCTCAGTTGGAACCCAAAGTTTCCATGCACGGTCCTCTTGAAGTGCATCTCCTGTACTAATTTCTGTACGCTTGTAAACAAACCCACACACATCTGGCAGTCTATCTTTACACTCTTCTACCTGTCTTCTTAGCTCACTATACTCTTCAGAAGAAAAATAAGGGGACTTTAGATCTACATCTAAAAACCTACCAACATGGCTCACTTCTTCCATATGCATACGAGATAACGCGTCTGGTACCACATTTTGAGCACCTTTACGATGTTCAATGTCAAAATTGTAAGCCTGAAGTTTTAAACTCCATCTAGCTAATCTTCCAGATAAGTCTTTCTGGCCCATAAGCCACTTCAGGCTCGCGTGATCCGTAATTATAGTAAAAGGTAAACCTTCCACATAAGGACGGAATCTTTTCACGCTTAATATCGCTGCATAACATTCAAGTTCAGTAACACTGTAGTTTCTCTGAGCTTTATTTAGTTTTAAAGACATGTATGCTATCGGACGTTCGTTGCCCTCATCATCCATCTGGAAGAGCACGCCACCCACCCCTTGCGTCGAAGCGTCACATTGAATATAAAAATGTTTGCTAGTCAGGATTAGTCAGCAGCGGTGCGGTAACCAAACTTTGCTTTAATTTTACGAACGCCATCTTAGCTTCCTCGGACATAGCAAAGTTTTTAATTTTGTCTTTTGTAAGGCAGTCATGGAGTGGTCCAGCGATCGTCGCATAGTCTTTTATAAATCTTTGGTACCACCCTGCCATGGCAAGAAATAGTCTCAGCTGCCTAGGTGACTTCGGCTCTGGGAATTCATCCATAGCTGCAACCTTTTTCAGATCGGTGCGAATGCATCCATCTCCTACAACATAACCTAAGTACATCGATACCTAAGTACTCGATAACAAAATTTGCTCTTTTCAACATTGATGGTGAGCTTAGCATCACGCAAGCAGTTTGCTACCTCCTCAAGTAAAATTAAGTGGGATTCAAAGTTTGCCGAGCACACAAGGAGATCATCAAGATAGACAAATACATTCTCTCACAAAGCGGAAGGAATGACCTTGTCCATTAGTCTACACATTCGCTGGGCAGCATTACAAAGACCGAATGGCATCACTGTAAACTGGTACAGTGGCCTCCCGGGCACCGTGAATGCTGTCTTGCCCCTTGACTTTTCTTCCAGTGGAATCTGTCAAAAAGCATCCTTGAGGTCGATGGCGGAAATGTAGCGTGTATCTTGCAAGCGACTAAGTATACCATCAATGTGCGGCAAAGGGTACGCGTCTAATTCTGCATAAACTAATGTTTGGATGGCGGGTGAAATTGGATAAAAACGTTGTTTTACTGGCAAATTCTCATCTATTACTTCAATATGGTGTTTTTCTAAATCCGTTTTACCCAGACCCAACACAGCAAATGATGGAAACTTGGCTTTCACTACATTTAATTTTAAATTATCTTCTTTCGACAGAACATGCTGATTGGTGTCAAAGGTCAAATCGGTATATGCCTGATTTAATTCAGACATACTTGTTCCTTTGATTTGCAAACTACTTGATTTACTTTTGCTTACTACAGCCAATCCAAAAGTTTGCCAAAACTCAATACCAAAATAAAATTCTTGCTGTAATGCTGGAACAATCAGAAAATCCAGCTCTTTAGTTTCACCTTTCCACAAAACCGGTAGCGTGATCACCCCTTGTATAGCTGTTTCACCCCCATCTGCCGTTCTGACCTTTTGATTTTTTACTTTAACAATTTTGTCATGCCTATCTTTTAAAAACTCCATTGCATCCCTTCCTATGCAATTGGCACACGCTCCAGAATCTAAAATTGCCACGATTTCTATCCCATCTACTTTGGTTCGTGCAAAGAGCCGATTGTCACCCTTCAACGTTACTATTGTTGAAACAATCTTCCTTTTAAATCTTTGCATTTGTTTTTTTCTTCGCTCTCATCTGAGCGATTTTGTTATAATTTCTTTTAATCTTAGGACTTGCTTCATCCATAAAAATTCTTGCTCTCGCTTCTCATACTCAGTGAGGCGCTGGTGTAGACTCTTGACAGGAGGTTTCGGCAGCGAGTCTTCTTTCGAGAGCTGCTTCGATTTACATCCAAAGAGAATCTTTATTTGTTTTGACTGTCCGGGCATCTGACTTTCTGGACAGAGTTCCCGGTCATCTCCGCCAGTTGAGAGTATAACGGACTATTTATAACACTAGACTTATACTGACAATATGATTTACAACGACCACATACAAAACACAACATATCATGAAACGCAGATTAACAACGATTTTCTTTATGAAGTTCTGCTGGGTTTTTCTTAAAGAAATCTCCTGGCATTCCACAGCTAAAACACAAATTCAAATGAAACGGATAAGGACAAAATACTGGACTTGGCACCATAAATGGTGGATGACTACCATGGGTTGGAAGAGGTGAAGAAAATTGTGTTTTCGATGGCAATTACATTGTCGTATTTGGATGTCTTCCACTATTCACACCTGTAAGCGGTGGGCCTACTGCTTTTGCATTGCGGCTTCCATTTACACCATTGGCTCTGAGGCCGACTTGTTCTACCGCTTCAATTTCTACCTTCTCAGGCTCTTCTTCAAACTCCCCAATCTCTCTACCTTCGATTTCACTAACTTGCCTTGATTTGGCCCTGCCTTCTCGCACTAATTTTTCTGCCTTTAAACACTCTCGCTTTAAATCAGCTAGGGTATTGAAAGTTGAGGCAAAAGTCAGAGTAGCCAAACATGTCTTCAGGTTTCCAAAACAAAAAAAAACAAAACAAATTGGCCATTTCAGCCCTTGAAAGGACTTTGACCGAGCTTCTTATGATCAATTGTGTTGTGTGTGTTATTAAATGTTTGCACACAATTGACCGAGAACTGGACCTACATGTTTTATGCCGACTCCGAACGGCTAAAGTTCATTTTCTCAAGAAGCTTTACATGGCATTATTTACTCTCTGAGGTTTGCCATTGTCTGCAGAGAGGTGGTGACCGATCAGAAAAATTTTTTATTTAAAAAAACTATTCGCCGCGGCTGGGGATCGAACCCGGGCTCCGAGCATGCTAAGCCACACACTTAACCTGCATGCCACGGTCACCACACGGTCTTCAGGTTTCCCCTTATCATAATAATAAGCTCTTGCTCGGGAATTTTTTTTCTTAATCTGAAAGTTAAGTTATGGATCTCAGCATAAAAATCTTCAAAATTGTCTCCTACCTGCTGCTTCCGATCCATAATTTCTTTAATGATTTCATAGTCTGATTCAGCAGACTTGAAATGACTTAAAAGCTCTTTCTTAAGCGCAAAGTAGTCAAAGAGATCATCTTCGGCATGATCTTCCAACACCTGCCAATACCACTTTGAGGCACTACCAGTAACCAGACAATGGAAATCCGAAAAAAGCTGGTTGTACGAGATACCATATATTCGAAAAACGAAAATTTCCACTGTCATGTCCCTGT
Source organism: Tetanocera ferruginea (assembly GCA_958299015.1). Classification (NCBI taxonomy): domain Eukaryota; kingdom Metazoa; phylum Arthropoda; class Insecta; order Diptera; family Sciomyzidae; genus Tetanocera; species Tetanocera ferruginea. The sequence goes on along the minus strand of OY282641.1, from coordinate 77,624,205 downwards.
TAGATCCCCCAAACTTCACGTGCCACCTATCTAGATCCACATTCTTGCGCGTTTCAACCTCACTCTGACTAAATGTTTTTTCAGTCGAAGCAGGCTATCGTGGATCATCATGCTCTCTACCTACTTCAGACTCTCTGATATCTCCTCTACCCTTATTCTCAAAAGTCCGTCGAGGCTCCAACACTACACTCCCACTTCTAACAGCCTTCGTAGTTGCTGGCGTTGAGGAGTTAGCCGGAGAATGAAGAGCCGCATTTGCATGCATTGACCCTTCAACCTCTGCGATTCGTCCATTCAAAGCCACAACTTCACCACGCATGCTTCTCACTTCTTCCATGCAGTTCATCATAAGCTGATTTTGCTGCATAAGCATTGCCATCATTTGGTCTATGCGATAGTTGCTAATAACCGCATCGCCTTCAGACATTGCTCCCCTAGCCGCTCCCCCAGCGGCTCCATCTACACCTCCTTCGCACTCCTGCTCAGACATCTCAAACACTCTCTCAAGTTTTCTCGAAAAGCTTAGGATATCTTCTGAAGCTTCTAAAGATAATGCTCTTGAGATCCTCAAACCTTCAGATAACCCAATTCTGCAATTGAATGATCGTAACCCTTGTGATTGCCACCTACCAGTGTCAACTTGAGTCCAATTGGAGTTATGTACCCGGGCGTCTAAAGCGCGTGTAACGCTTCGCGTAACTCGTCTGCTACTCAAAACCAATTGCCTACCTTCCCACAATAGTTTATCTACTTGACCGACTTCAGAACGCTCTTGATCTTCCTCCATCCACTCTAGCAACGCACACTAAGTTGGCTGTATACTAAGAGGCAAAAACTCAAAAAAACAAATCCGAAGTTGTTAATATATTAAAAACTGACAGTATGAAAGAATTCAGTTCGATTAAATTCAATTCAACTAATTCAATAAAAATTTATAAAAAAAAATATAACAAACAAAAATTTAAATTAATTCAGTTTTGAACTTAATAAGGAATGTGGAGAAAAAAAATAAATAAATAAAAAATAAAAAATTTAAAATGTGATATGAATAATAAAAAAATTAAATAAATCCAGTTTAAAATCAATCAAGAAAATTCAAATAAAAAGGAAAAATATATATTTCATACAAAAATTAAATAAATTCAGTTTCAAATTAATCAAGAAAATTAAAATTAAGAAAAAAAATGTATGAAATAATAAAAAAAATTAAATTTGTAGCTGATAAAAAATTTAAAAATTTCACAAAAAAAAATATAAAAGTGCCTTACAGAGCTATTTACTTAAAGATATTAATAAGAGAAAGCAAACGCTTAAGCAAAAATATTATCAAGAATCTTTATCGGCAGATTTCTTTCAGACTCGAATTCACTGCGATGAAATTCTGACACAACTAAAAATATATAATCAAAAATGTAATAAAAGTAGAAAATTCAGATATGAATAGAAATTAAAAAGCAAATCAATAATAAAAAATGAGAAAAATATATTAAATATAAATAAATAAAATTAAAATAAAACAAAATCTTTAATAAAGTAGTTGAGGCTGGTGTGAATTGCTGCACACTTCTATTCCCCATGGTTATCGTACAGTTGCTATGTCAGTCCCAAGTATGTCACTGTCCTCTAACCCCCAAAGAAAAGTAAATTTATTTAACCTTCGTATACTGGCGCCAAACAGCATCACATATATACTCGCGCACGGTGCCTCAGACCGAGATTTGATCTCGTCTGCATTATTTCAATTATATACTTTTTTTTTGGCATTGTATGTGTTGATTGTAAAGAAGAGGATATAATTGAACAAAGGAAACATACAAAATTTTTTTATTATTATTATTATTAATAATAAAGACCACAGTTTTTTACGATGTTAAATTTTTGAGAAAACACCGATTTATTGTTTCTTCGGTCTGAGAGACCAATGCGCGAGTATAGGAAGGTTAAAAAAACATATGGATATTACTCAACACTGCATGCTCAAACTTCGGCTGAAATCATGGATGAAGAGAATATTCGCCTTTTTAAACCCCCATTGCCAATGTTTTGAGCCTGCCTCAAGTGTCCAATTAGAGTGCTGTGGCTAGGCTTCAAAACACTGGCATATCAGTCAAAACCCCCGGATGCCAAACATGATCCATGTAGTCACACTCTGAAACATTCGGCAACTAGCAGCTAAAATTTTCTTCGGCTGAAAAGCAAATCCGACAAGATTAAGCCCAAAGAATAAAGATGTTTTCTTCCTAAAACACGTCGTTTTGATCGTTTAAAATGCAAGTATAGTGGGGTGTTTGTTCTCTATAATAACATTATAATTATAACATTTAATTAATAATAATAATAAATTTTAAAGAGAACAATGTTTTGTTTTTTAATATAATTAGTTTTTTACTTTGGCTTACTTGGCTTTTGCTCCTAGGCGACTTAACACAGAAAAGGACAGTTTTAGCGAGTTTGCCAATATTTATAAATTTTCGCAATCAACAATACAAATTCAAAGTAGAAGTAAATTCATGAATACAGATAATATATAAACAAATACTTAATCAGATAATACAAATTTAAAACATACATTATGGCTATCTCGCACAGCCGCCGCCTTCTCCCTCGCACGTCTACACAGAATAAACTGCTTTACCAGCAGTCAACGTTGCCGTACTTAACAGGTCTTCAACACACGGCTTGCACTTCTCCCGATCATATTCGACCACATTTTCTCGAAGTTTCTCATTGAAATCCGTCTTTTTTCTATTATTATGGCCTCCAATGCTCGTATATCTCGATTATTTACTTTTGATTTATAACCTAGCCCATGCTGCTATGGCTCAATTGAGGCGTTATTCATACATTCTCCATTGATATACAGAATCAACAAAAAAAAAAATTATTTCGTTATCCTTGTGCACACTCACATTCTTTCTGTCGTACGAATTGAATGTTGTCAGCTTTTGGATTGCATTTTATGACTGTGTTAGTTAATTTCGCTATTAACTTTATTGTTTTTGTAATTTTTTTTACTTTTACTGTTAATTCTTAAAAGATACATTTCAAGCTTTAAGGATACTAAAAACTTTGTATCCGAAATATTGTTTTCTTATCTATATAAATAAAAATCAAATGTCGTTCGTTGGTAATTGCATCAGTTGAGAACGGCTGGACCGATTTGGATAATTTTTTTTTAAATGTTCGCCGCAGTCCAACTTAGGTTTTTCGATTTATCTTAAATCGGAAAACGGCTGCACTGATTTGGCTTATTATTTTTTTAAATGTTCGTAGCAATCCAATTAAAGTTTTTACGGAAAGATAAATTGACTACGCCCACTTTTTTCGATTTAACTAAAATCGGAAAACGGCTACACCGATTTGGCTAATTCTTTTTTTAAATGTTCGTAGTAATCCAATTTAAGTTTTTACTGAAAGAAAAATTGACCACGCCAACTTTTGCGCCCACTCTTTTGATATACAGCTGCGGTCAAAATAATAGCAGTGCTCTAACAGACATGCTTGAATCAATAATACTATTCTAAAAAAGTAGGATCCGGAAAACCCAAAATAATTTCTATATGGCCTTTCAACGCTGATTCCAAATCTGTACTCAATTTTTACTGTTGTGGTAGGATTTTCAAGATACAGGGTGTTTTACACTTTTTACACTTGTCTAGTTTTATTTATCCAGAATTTAAACAACACACCATAATAAAAAATTAAATTTTGTATTTTAGAGAAAATATGAAACGTTCCAACGGTATATCAACTTTTATTGTCTTATGTGTTGTAGCGGAGCTAAAATTAAGAATTAATCAAACAAAATATCGCCAAATTTTGTATCTTTTGTTTTAGCGAAGCTATAATCGTCAATAAATGAAAATAAACAGTTAGTGCTTATTTTTAAGCATAAAGGTATGCAAAGTTGAAATATACACCAAAATGTGTAATGTTGAACTCAAAATTTGTAAAGCTTAAGATCTGACAAAAATGTTTATTTAAAAAAAAAAATGTACAAAACTACACAAAAATGTGTAATGGTGAACATTTAGTGTGTAACAATTTTAATAAAGTGCTTTGAAATTTTTAATTGATCATGATTCAATGACTAAAAATTCAAACAAGATCAGCATTTTCTTGTCATAATGGCATGTATTGTTTGCTTTTACATCTCCAGATTTCTATATATCTATTGCATTTGATTTTTTTTTATATATTTCAAAATTTTTATGATAAAACAACCACCAAATTCATACCACCATGATGAACATCATAATGAACACTACCAGTCATTTTCTTTACTCTAAAATTGTTATAGTTTAAAATATTTCATGTCAAAAAGCCAACATTCCGTAAAAATTTTATTTACAATTTCCCGAGTGAAACAACATATCCAGCATTTTAATTTTTGCAATATTTTGAAATAAATAACTTATTTTCTCGGTTGTATCCAAAAAGATACACTGGACATTGAAGGGCTAATAGTTTACTATTTCTAAAGAAAGTATTTATGATTTTACATTTGCTGTAAAAAAAAATTTTTAAAAAACATATAAATGTTTCGTTACTACCAATCGTCGGCAACGCTTTTCTAAGTTTAGTTTAGACGCTTTTTGCACCATAGTAAGAGAGAATTAATATCATTTTGGAAATTAGTGCAATCAGATAAATTATTAATGGTCTTAAACATTTTCAAGTCATCTGCATATAATAAGGTTTTACAGGACTGAATATTATAGTCTATATCATTAATGAAAATCAAAAATAGCAGGGGTCCAAAGGTGGCTTCCTTGAGGAACCCCTGACGTTGCACAAATAGTTTTGGTATAACAGTTATTGATTTTAACCGTAAGCAATCTTTTATGTAAATATGAACCCAACCATTTTAAGAAACTAGAATGGCAACCAAGTTTTCCAAGTTTATACAGAAGTAGATTGTGAGGTAAAGTGTCAAAAACCAACTGATGTGGAGTGCAACCAACCTTTTGATTGGTCATCGAGTTAATTGTCCACTGTATTGTTCGTAGTTATCATCCCAGCGCCGATGGTTTGACTTTGACGGTAGGATCATCGATAGAATCGTTCGATTTTATCGTTCGACTTGTCCGTTTGCACGAGGAGTGCGGACTGCATTTAATGCATGTTTTATCTCATTACATTTACAAAACCGTTGAAAATCTTTGGAGGTGAATGCTGTGCCACGATCGCTGACAATTCTCTCTGTCATCCTAAAGTAACTAATGATTTCGTGTAGAACTTTTAAGACACACTTTGTTGCTGTACTAGGAACCGCTCGCATGATGGCATACCTTGGAAATAAATCCACGACAACGAGTACGTGTTCGTTCCGCTTGCTGCTTTTCGGAAATGGTCCATGATGATCGATGTCAATAATTTTAAATGGTATTGGTTCGACGTCACTGAAGTGATATTCGCCTTCTTTTTGCCCACCTGGTCGTTTGTTATAGGCGCACTCAACACACATCTTGACGTATCAGCCGTGCAAAACAAAAAACAATTAACTGCATTTTCATAGTTTTGAGATAATTAGACTTTTGTGTTTGGTTTAAACTTTTACATGGTTTTTGCTTTGCATAATTTTGTTCTCTCATCTTCCCAATAAACAAAATGCGTTTGCTATAAAGCTACTACAAACTTGCATCAGTAAACTTCTTATTTGGAAAATGCTTACCCCAAGCATTGTAACACATTTGCTTCCAAATGTGGAATACACAAAAGGGATCCCTGATTGTATAATTGTGATTGATGTTTGGAAAATACTTGGAAATAAATTTGGAAATGTATTGCATAATAATGAAGTTAAGAAGTTTGTTTTAAATTTATAATTGCATTTATTTCCAAATATTTTCCAATCATTAACAACAGTTATAAAATAAATTTGGTAATGTATTGCACAGCAAAGAATTTCAAAATTATAAAATAAGGCTTAAAGAATGAACAAATAAACATATTTAATAAAAATTATGTACGTCATTTAGCTTCCTGCGCTTTCTTACAAAATAATAGCTGTTTTGCAAAATAACTCACATTGCTTTGTACTTCAAGTTAAATAATACAAGTTTTAAATGAAATAATAAAAAGAAACAGTTTCGATAGTATCGTAAGTGTAGACGTAGAATTCCGTTTAAGTTGTAACCTCTTCTACTTTGTCTCTTTGGTCCGATTGTTTTGTTCATTTTGCACGTATTTTTATTGATCTTCCAAAAATTAAAAAATAAATGAATAACATTCAATTATGGACTATTTATCGATGCCAAAACAAAAAAAAACTTAAATAGTAAGTATGATTAAATGAGAAAGCAAAAAGAAACAAGCAAAATTTCAAATTTTTTCGATCATTTTGTTAAGTTTGACAGGTTGAGTTCATTGACTTGGTTGAAAAGAAGGCGAAACAAATGCACTTTCCATTGGTGCCACTTTCGTCTCTGCCCGATATATAGTTTGCGAGCTACAGTCAGTTTAACTACTAATTTCAAATTAAAATTAAGACCCCGATTTTTAAAAAATCGTATGGTTACTATATTTCACGCTGAGCACATGTCATTTCCTCTCGTCTCTGTCTGATATTTAGTTTGCTAGCTACACTTACTGTTCAATGTATAGTTTGTAAACTACACTCGCTAGTGCTAGTGGGATGTGGAATCCAAATTAATTTGCATTTAAAACAAAAATTAAAATTTTACGCCATCTATAGGGTAAAAGCATAAAAAGAAATATGATCCAACTCGTTTTTTCATAAGAGTTAAATCTAACCGGATCACAGACCCATTTCGTTAAATTTGACAGATTGAGTTCATTGACTGAGTTGAAAAGAGGTTCATTATCTCTTTTCTGAGTTCCGGTTAGTTCACAGAGTTATAAATATAAAACTTATTCTGGAGTTCTGTTGTTTTTGGGCCCTTAGGTAAAATTATGCCTATTTCAATAAAAAAATCAATGTTGCGTTGTAACATGTCTTGCTCTCCTGAAAGCATAGATTGCTACTATGTTTTGAATTGCAGTGGTTTGAAACTTTATAAACAACTGTGTTGCAATTGCATTACTTTTCCATTGCTCCATGAGGAAAAGGCCTTAAGCTTTGAACTCTGCACTGTTGGAATTACTGTTGTGGATATAACGAGTGCATTCGTGCAGAGGTTTACTGTGAACAAACCGGCCGTAATTGTTTTAAGTTGTCAATAGTTCTATCGACACTTAAATGTCTAGCATTGTCGTTAGCGTCGTGAGTTACCTTGTATCGCACTGCTTTGGGTACCACCCAGTTTTTCCTTCGTCACTTCGTCGGTATAATCGTCCATTGTCCAGTACATACTCTTTCATCATCGCTGTGTCCTTTGCTAGAAGCTTTCTACAAATTTCTGCTAGCCCCTCATCCTGTAACTGCATGCTGAAGAGCTAGTCATCTGCATCAACATCTTCTTTCCAATACAAAGCAAAGCTGGCTCTACTTCACTAGACGACTCATATGGCATTCTGCTTAGAGCATCGACGTGACTCATCCGTTGCTGCGACCTATGCTCGATTGTTATCAACGTTACCAACGCGCTATACGTGGAATTAGCTCTTTATTTTCCATAGCTATTTTGACAGCACTACAATCGGTTATTACTTTACTTTAATAGATTTTCCGTAGTCTATAATATCTAAACGACTATCTAATATCTAATTTCCAAAACGTTCCAACCCCTCGACTACGGCCAACGTCTCTAACTCGTAGCTATTCATCATCTTTTCGCTATCATTCGTAGATCGACTGTAAAAAGCGACAGATTTCCATACGTTTAACTCTACACTGAGAAAAAAAGCATACTTTAAAATTAAACAAAAAATTTTAAAATAGCAATTCAATGGCTAAAACAAATTCGTTGAATATGAACACAATTTCATTTAATTTTAACACATATTTCTCTCAGTGCACGCAAACTATACGTAAATTAAAAGCTTGTTTCAGATAATCACACCATGAAAAAGACGCATTTTTTCGAAGTAGCTTACGAATAGGCTCAGATATAATAGAATAAGCGGGAACAAATTTCCTGAAGTAACCGCTTAATCTTAAAAACCGTCTTACTTCTGTAACGTTTGTTAGTGTTTTAAAATTTGTAATTGCTTGAGTTTTAATTAATCCTGGAGAAATACCATCTGGAGTTAACTGATGTCTTAGAAAAGTTATCGTTTTTTTAAGTACGCACATTTCGTAACGTTTGTTGTGACGTTCGATTCTCGTAATGCTGTAAAAACTCTGCGTAGCTTTTTGAACATCTCGTTTTCGGTGTAACTTCCAATGAGAATGTCATCCATAAAGAAGATCATATCGCTGCGTCTTATCTTTTATTTTTTTATTGGATAAGCTTAATACAAGCCGTTTAAATACTTAAAATAAAAACTTAAAAACAAATTTCAAATATTTTGAATTGGCAAATCTAAAGATGACATTATAACTTCGTTCTTCAAGATAAGGTTTAATTCATGTTATAAACAGATGTGGAAAACCAAAGGCTTTAAGCTTAAGAATGATGATAGTGTGTGAGATTTTGTCGAACGCTTTACAGAATTTGGTGGAAACTGCATCAACTTCGTAACCACTTTCCAACGAGCATAAAGTGTTTGAAACAAATTCTGTGAGGTTGGTAGTCTTGATCTGCCTTTAAGGAAGCCACGTTGACTAGGAGGAAAGATAGATTTGCAATGGAAGAAGAGAACGTCGTAGACTTTCAAAAATTTTGGGAGCTCATGACAGTTTTGCAATAGGTCTGTAATAAGAACTATCATTTCTAGGTCCTTTTTTATGTTAAGGTATTATGTACGAGTTCTTCCATAACTTAGGAAAAATTGAGTTAGAAATAGAAAGTTGGAAGAGAGTCAAAAGGGGAGGAGCCAAAAAGTTCGCGAATTTTTTGATGACAATAGCGACATCGGGTCCAGGAGAATAATCATCTTTAAAATTATGTAACTTTGCTAGGACATCAGCTAATGTTATATCAACAGAAGTTAGTGACGTTTGAGCACAGTTCCTTAATGAAGAAAAGTATTCATAGTCTAGTTCATCGTTCTGACTTGTGCATAACTGACTGAATAAAATTTGCGAATAGTTTTGCAATTATTTCCGTCTGAGGAGATATCTGAGAAAGTAAGGGTTGATGAGTAGTTGCCAGATTTTCTTTTGATATTAATGAACTTGTAAAAGCTTTTAGGATCCAACAACAATCAATTTTCAATATGAGCAAGGTAAGACTCATATAGGTTTTTACAAAGTGCACTAAAAAGGTTATAGGCGTGAAGATAATTTGTGTGGTCAAGAGAAGAAGGAGAAATTAAATAAATGCGCCAAAGTTTGTTCCTCTTACTACGAAGTGAGCGTAGTTCTTTATTGTACCAAGGAGGAGATGACGAAGAGTTATTCTGCCTAGTAAAGGGGACTTACTGTAAGTGCAGTTCAAAGCAGTCAAAAATTGTGTCATAGAAGAGAGCAACAGTATTATCAACACTGCTATGAGCATTATTGAAAATATGTTGGAAATCGATTCTACTGAAGAAAATTACAAGTCATACAAAATCAGTTTTACGAAAGTCGAAGCTGTACGCGTGCTCATAGCGTGTGTTTATTATGTTATTGCTGTAAGATAGGGTAAGAGCTAGAAGTGGATGGTACTGATCGAGTGTTGAAAGTAGATGGCTACTCGCGGAGACAACACAATTATCTGAATCTGAAGAGAATACAAGATCTAGCTGCCTACCAATATTGTTAGTTACTCCACTCAACTGATAAAGGCCGGATTCTGAAAGACAGCTAGTAAAGAGAATTTATTTTTCAGATGTGGCATTTGCAGGAAAATAGTGACACTCGTCATCTAACAGAACCCATTGAAAGCTGGGAAGATTTAAGTCCCCCAGAAATATAACGGTGTCAGATGGATCAATAAGATCAAATAGTGAATCGATTGCGTCTATTGCAAGTTGATAACCGTTCGCTGGTTGAAAATGGCGAATGTAACAGCAAAAAATGAAAATGTTTCGTTTTGCAATATAAACTTTGGCACAAATAAATTCAAAGTTAGCTGTATGGGAATTATGTACAAAGGTTGGATCGGAGCGATTGTGAATAGCAAGGACACCACGACCTGAGGTGAGATCGACTTTATCGATTCCATTGTATCTGAACATCACGAAATCAGACGCAAAGACCTCAGTATCCTTGAAGTCTTGGGTAAAATTAGTCTCTGTAAGGGCAAAAATATCGTAGGAAGCTTAAGAGTTGAGGAACACTGTAGAGATTTTGGTGCGTTGTCCTCTTACGTGAAGGTTGTAAAGAGATACAAATAATGGGCTTGGAATAGGGTTTTGATTATGAGCAAGCTGGTTAGGAATAATATTGTTGTTGCTCTTTGCGGGACTTTTGAAGGTAAGAGGCATGTTTTGACCTGACATGAGCACCATACGTCTCAAGATCCTCTTTAACTTAATGTATCGTCAAGCCAAGTTGCTCGTGGTGAATAAATTGCGTAATTCATCGACATCGGTAGGTAAATCTTCTTGCTGTATCAAGACTTTGAGGTTTGTCTTGGTTTTGCCTTCTATACATGTAGAGACCGGCACCAAAGTTAGTTTCACTTTTGGTGTTCGATGAAAGAAATGGGGCTGCCAGGTTGGTTAGGTGCTGAATTTGTAACTGGCATAGAAGTTTTATAGTGTGGGCATGAACAAATTAAGGATATAGTGTGTGGAGTGTTTTACTCTCATTTTTATTTGGTGGTGTGCCCGAGTTAGGATTCATATTAAATGAGACTCGTTTTGGGCGAGACGTCTGGAAGGGTTTGGTTTGCTCGACTCGAGTAAGAAGATTTTGAATAAATGGTATAATTGATTTGAGGAGTAAAAATTGGAGAGATATTAGTTTTAAGATTCCAATTGGGAACAGAGCTAGGACGAGAATTAGGTAAAGTTTTCTTAGGATGAGAACTAGACTTAGATTTATAAATGTTAAAATCATTAGAAATAGAATTATAGTTTTTATTGGAAATAGACTTAGACCTAAATTTATCATTGTTACCTCCTTGGTTTATCGACCCATGTAGCAACTTCAGCTTTACCATGAACTTAGCTAGATGTCTCAGAGAATAGCTAAACTAATTTCGAAGGGACGTTAATTTTTAAAGTTTCTGCCATTTTTCCTGCCGTTTGTGGACGTTACCTGGTAATCTTCATTTGTAATACCCAGGAAACACTCGTTCTTAAAGGCAGACCCTTAACAAACAACGCAGTCTTTTCAATAACGTTCCCTCTTTAATTTCGCCATTAACCTCTGAAAAGCTATTGGCGCGTTTTTTAGACCAAAGGGCATGAGTTTACATTCGTACGTACTCGCAGTCGTCACAAAAGCGGTAAACTTTCGCCAATGCTCGTTATTCGGTGTTTGGTAATAGTCATAATTTAAATCAAGTGTTGATTTAAGTGTCTTCTATATTAGGCATCGGATAAACCTCTTTGCGCATGTGTTCATTTAATCATCGGTAATCTACGCGAAGTCGTTCGTTGCCATTAGTGTCCGACCGAAACCGAAATTAGACCATTTTTGTAATATTCGGACAAAACCGAAACTGAATGTCTACATGAACAATTTTATAAAAACATTTAATTTTTTTTAATTTTTTGTTAAAAGCTTACAAAAACATAACAATTCAAAAAATTTATAATAACGTATATATACGATAAATATTCTTTGAATATTAAAGTTGAACTTTAATTTTCATTTTATGTCGTATGAGCACAATTTTCGAAATATTTTCATAAAATTTGACTTAAAAGATAAGAAATCGATGTGGTTTTTAACGCATGCCACATTTTTCGAACTTGTTTTAATTTTATGAGAAAGAACAAACTAGGAAGTCTAAAAATATTTTTTTTTTTCCATAAGTGTTTCTTAAACCCGATTTGAACTTTTATGAATCAGCTACTTCAAAAAAGTAAAAAATAAATTTTCCGGATGGGTTAATATTAACCCAATCGTCCTCAACGGTAAAGAACACATCAAATGTTTTTAATAGTAATTTTCGTTTTTGCAAAAGTTTGAACAATAAAAACGTATTCATAGAAAGTGAACAACGAAAAATAAAAGATTTCAAAACATTGTCTATCATTTGTTAAACAAAAAGGCTTATTACAGGCGGCACAATAATGATTTCTGGTGGTATCTGTCCATTTCGTTAATATAAGTAGTGTTCACACAGATCATCTTCAAATGTCTTTTAACATCATCGTGTAGGAGGGCGACATTGATCTCATCCAGAAGCTGCTGACCTACATCTTCGCTATCACAGACAAATATGGTCTTTCGAAATGTAAAAACGTCTTGTTCTCTGCATTTTCGAAAACTTGAATAACACAATTTTATTTAAAACTGACCTTTCCACACTTATGTTTTCTATTTGCATGATTTTGACACGCAAAATAATCAAAATCAGCTGCTTCGGTCAATATTGAAAGTCAGACTACCCAGTAGGAAAAAGTTACATTTGAGGATAATTGTGTGAAAAATAAACCAGGCATTTTTTCAATACTTACAGTATAAAATTTTTTTATATTTCACGTTTGTTCTAGAAATCGCTGATGACACTTCCACAAAAAATTAAATTTTTCAAAATTCACAGCGGTCTGTTTGTCGAACTCAAAGAGTTGAATTAATAATTAAAGAGATCATTTTCAATAACACTCTAAGGAACATTTTAGTACTTAAATTTAAATAACTTAAGCTGAAAATAAGAGCTTGCCCGCATTTTGAAAATGAAACAAGATACATTTATTGTTTTGTGCTGGGCCCAACTCAAACGGTCAATCAAATGACTGCAAATTTCACGTTTTTGTTCTAATTAACACCAGTAAAATTATTGATGAATGCGAATTCACATCTACGATTGAAATAAATGAACCGAATATTCGGTTTCGGCCATATTAATGCCGAATAGCCGAAACTGATTAAGAGGGCCGAAAGTGGTCGAAACCGAATATTCGGTGGGACACTAGTTACCATCCTTTTTCTTTACAAAAACTAAAGGGCTCGCATACTCAGACTCAGATCTAGTTATTATATCGTTGTCTAATAACTCCTGCATAATTTTCGCGACCACTATTCTTCAGTTCCGGCACCCTGTACGGCACTTTTTTTTTTTTTTTTAGCTTTGAACCAAGGATTTCAGGTTTTAAACCTATTCAGTGAAGTCTGCCTTGGTTCGGAAAATGGGGAGATAGATAAGTAGGAGAGAAAATGAAATCAAGATAAACAAGTGTAGAATGTTGTATGTGTGGCGGAGAACTATATTAACATTCGAATTTGAACCTGCCGCAAGTGTTATGCTTTTACCTCAGTCAATTCGAGAAATTAAGTAATCTCATTCCACAAACATCTCTTCCAACAACTACAACTTCCAAAGTCGTATATATTGATTAATTTTTAATTTCAATTGATTAGAAATGAGGAAAGAATTTAGGAAAGGTAAAAGCGTAGGATCATGGCTAGACCGGAATTCGAACCCGGAATCTCTGGATTGGCAGTCAAACACGCTAACCACTCGACTACCGAGGCTCCTTAAAAAACTTCTCCTTCGAGGAGATCATCGTCAACCACGTATAGGTTGCTTTTAAGCTCGAACCCATCGGCTTCGATATTTGTTAAAAATCGTGTGCCTAACCGCCACATATTCCGTGAATTTTTAAAGGCCAAGGCTCACGTTCACAAATGAGATTGTCTGATAAGGTTTTTAGCACAAGATTGCATTGACTTCCGATGTGAATAAATGCAATCAGTTATTTGTCACCAATACGAATTTTTTGTAAATATTTCATCGTTTCATTACGTTACACGCATTGACATATTTCGTTTGTCACAGTTTTAAAGTTCATTAACCGGATGTACCTTCTGGCAATCGTTGCATCTTCGTCGAAGCTTTGGTTTAGGGCATTACGAGGATATGTGCGCGAATTCAACGCTATTATAGCGCTTTACATTTCTTGTTTCACTCACGTTTGATTTTATCTTTTTATATTTTTTCAATATTTATTTTATTTTCCCTTTTATTATGTCTGTTTCCGTACGCACTTCAAGTAACTTGAAGTTACTCGAAAGCGTTTCTTTACACATTTTTCCAGTACGAGAGAGAAGAATAACAAGCAAAATGTCACTTTTTGTCGATCTCTATTACTCGAACTTAACTTGAAAAATTTGTTTGAGCACAAATCTCAAGCTTCAAACAGCTGATTGTCAAAGTGATAAAATTAAATTATTGGATTGTGTTTTGAAAAAAATGTATGCAATTGGTTGGCAAATTAATAAAAATAGTTAAAATAACCAAAATTAATGCTTACGAAAGTGTTTTAAAATTTAAAATAAAGCAATTAAGTTTTATCGTTTTCAAAAAACAGCTGTTGTGCTTGAAACTTACTTGAAACCGTTTCCGTACTCTTTGACAAATTTTCTCATTTTGACAGATAATCAAATTGCTCTCTATTACCCAAACTTTACTTGAAGTGCGTACGGAAACAGACCTATTGTGAATATTTTTGATTAGGGTAACAACTAGGTAAATTTCGGAAGAGGTAAATTTCACGCATGTCTTTGACAGCATTAAAACGTAAAGCTGCAGTTGCGGCTTGCAGTTCGCGGTGTTTTAAGCCATCGCGTTTATACTCCACAATTGCTTTCTCACTTAATTTAAATCAACAACCCACTGTGGAAATTCTAAAGCAATAGTCAACAACGTTCTCGTTTGGCTTACGCGACGCGATGCACATGCGTTTGTGTATATCTGCTTCGGTAATTAAAGCTTGAAATAGTTCAGCCCAAGTTGCAAAAAGTTGCTGCAACGAGTCCAGCCATAATTTTGTGACACCTTTGAGCTTACTAAATATGGCCAGCAGAAGACACTTTGCATCCCACTTATACGCGTTCACAGCCGTATCCACCCTCTCGACAAATTGTTCAGCTGACAACGACATATAGTCCTTTGAATTCAATTCAGGTTTGGTTTCTGATATTTCCTTTACCGAACATGAGTTAAGCGACACTGGCTGATTTTCGGGTGAAAAAGTAACATTTCGATTGTTTTCACTATTAGAAACACTGTTTGCATTGAACACAACACTTGGTTCTCTGGTTGCACTTGCTTGCATCACTGTCATTAGATTACACATAATTTTTTTAACTCGTTTATTTGTGTTTGTACATCAACGTCACTATTTTCGACTTCAACATCGTCCACGCCGACTGCTTCCATCAAGCGACACTTACAACTCCCTCTCACGCAGCTGCTTCTTAAGCTGATCTACTTTCAGTGAACTTATTTTAACCATTTAATTTATTTAACGTAAATGCCGATATACGGCATCTGAAAATATTGGGAATTTCATGAGTACCATTTTTGTATATTTTGCACAAGATATTATATACGCGGCGCACAGTGGGGCCAAAGTTATGAAAACATAGCGGAAATTATTTTCAACGGAAATATTAATATTTTTGCCGCTCTTAATGTCATTTTCTTTCATAATTTTTTGTTTCTCTTTAATTAGTAATAAAACGATCTTAGACAAGTGAACACGCGCCTTTCTTATTTTATTTGATTTTACATATCGAAATCTTTTCGCCAATCACGGCAATATTTTTGGTCCTTCGTCGCTCGGATATTCGTTTTGTTATTCAAGTTTTCAATAAATATTTATTTAGTCGAAGAAAAATCATTAAAAGTATTTTTATATGAAATATTTTTCGTACGCATTTAGTTGCTAATGCTAGCGTTGAGGCAACAACAACAAAAAAACACGCATTAACGGAATACTGCAATTGTTGTGTTTGTATTTATCAAACAAATTTGTGCAAAGCAAAATAAAAAAAGTCAATGGCAACTGAACAGTAAATTTTGTGTCAAAAAAATTTGCAGAACTTGATTGAAAATTAAACACGTGCACAATGTCAGCTAAATTTGTGAAAATTCGAGACTCAGTGCGAAATGCTATCAAACGATATTTAGCAGCAAGCATTACAGAACCGAAATTGAAATCTGATTTCGAATTGGTACAAAGTCAGCTAGGTCTTCTCAAGGAGCAATGGTCGCGGTTTAACCAAGCTCAAGATGAAGTGGAAATGTCATGTGGGCCAGAGACCCAACAAGGTGAGGAAAAGGAACGAATACAGACTGAAACTTGGTACATGGAGGCGCTTGCAAATTTAAATCGTATTGCAAAATCTCTTGCTCCGCCACTGTTACCTACTCCGCAGTCCACATCAGCACAAGCTGTGCCATCACAATCTGCTGCTGTGTCTCTACCGAAAATTCAGTTGCCAATATTTGAAGGCGATCCTACAGAATGGATAACTTTCCATGACACGTTTATGTCGTTGGTAGATGCCAAGAGAGGTTTGTCAGACACCCAGAAAATGCACTATCTTCGAAGCTGCCTTCGTGGTGAAGCGCTGCAGCTTGTCAATAACCTCAAGGTAAGCGATGTGAATTATGAAGAAGCATGGAATTTGTTGAAAAATCGATATAGATCACTGCGAGTAATTGTAACACACCATTTCATTTCTATATCAGCAATCGAACAAGCAGCCTATGATTCAGCTGATGACATCAAAAAGGTTTTTGACACCATATCACAGCATGTCAAAACACTGTGGCGGTACCTTCAGTCCCGTCACTTCCCCGTTACACTATTTAGTAGTTGTAAGCTATTTTTCGTGTTTCGGCTCTTCGAGCTTTTGGCGACACTTTGTCGTAATCAAACACCCTCATGCTTTCGCAACGATTTCGGTTAGCGCTGCTTGGTTCTCCACACTAGTGATGACCCAAGCAAATTCCTAACCGCTTGAAACTTTGTTGCCACTGTTGGATCTGCAGCCAACAGTTTAAATTTCATAATGTTAACTTTGTACATTGTTGCTGTTGTTATCACACAGCAGTCATTTGAGACGGCAACCTTTTTTATTCTAAGCATCGAGTTGTTTATACAATTCCGCTGTGCTGACTATCATGACGAATCGCCACCCGTCTGACTAACAGAACGTCAGACGTGGCGATCGCGCTAATATTTTAGTGACGAGTCACAGTAGTGCAGTCAGCGTAGGCAAGCTTGAGTGTTGTTGTTGTACGAACGTTTGTTGTACAACAACAATCGCTTGCTGTGCGCCACTCATAGCGAGCGCTGCCTGTGGATTGGAGTAGCTAACCAACACACAGACAAGCACGCCGCCAGTAACATTGACTGGCGTTTGTGAGTCAGCATAAGCTATGCTTTGGAACGCTCGCCCGTCGCTAGCGCTGGTGACGGAGCGTTTCGATATAAATATTGGCTCCTCTGCAAGCAGGCGGAGTCAGTTTTTAATATGAAAGAAATCGCGGTAGTATTATTGGCTATGGGGTGTGCTGCAGCGCTATATTGTGCGCTGCAGTATATTTTCAATGCACTGTGGTGGCATGGACTATGGTCCATGTTACCATGACTTTTTAGTCGATTAACAACCTCACGCGCGCGCGGTAACAAATTAAGATTTTATGTCATAGTTAGTAATTAAATTAGTTAAGAATAATAAAATACAAAATAAACAAAAACATTGTGAGTTTATTCAGTAACCCCACAACACTAAAGGCACTGGGTCGTCCAGTCGGATTTTGGGACGATTGGCTGGTGTATATGGTGGTATCAAAGTTGGCATACGAAACGAGAAAGCAATGGGAGCTTTCACTGACTAATGACAATTTGCCCACCTTTGAGGACTTACAATCCAAACATAAAATTTATGTTTGCACAAACTTCAGCCAACTCGACGCAAACGAAAGGCTCAAAACCGTAAAGCAAAAAAACGCCTGCTTAAACTACCTTAGCAAGTCACACTTTGCAGCTAGCTGTAGAAGCGCATCAACATGTCGAATCTGCAGAATGCGACATCATACGATGTTGCATATCTCATATACAGCTCCACTTAGATCACACGTGTTAAATGCATCACTTGAATCTACGCATGATACTCAAAACGCTTTCACAATCGCTTCTGTACCCATTCAACCCGCATCTGGTTCACTCACATCCGCTTAACTCGCATCATCTTCCTCGGCAAATACGTTTACACCCGCTTACTACGCTTCACCTTTAAAAACAATACCCTCGCAAAATGTTGGTGCTAACAACGCTATTCTACTTGCAACAGCTCTTGTAAGTGTGCTAGACACTTCTGGTCGCTGGCAACCTGCCCGTGTCCTTTTCGACAGCGGCTCACATGCTACGTTCGCAACAGAATCCTGTATTCACCGCCTCGGCATTTCGCGCACATCAAATTCAATTGATATATCTGGAATTGGATCATCCAATGGACTGAAAACGCGTGGTGGAGCCACAATCACCATATCTTCACGCAACTCAGAGCTACGCACCACAATTAACACACAAATTTTATATAAAATCACTAATGATCTTCCTACTTCTAAATAACAGACTTTCGCATGGCCGCATATACAAAATCTTCTGCTAGCGGATCCGCACTTCAACCAACCAGGACCCATCGACATTTTGCTAGGCATGGATGAGATGGACAAGTTCATTCTCACAAACATGCGAAAAGGCAAGCCTGGTACTCCCATCGCTCAAGAAACTACACTAGGATGGGTTTTATTTGGGCGCGCTGGCCATTTTGAGAAAACTGCTGGCTCTGTACAATCTTTACATTGCGACACTAAACTTGTACATGCCCTCGCTAAATTTTGGGAGCTCGAGGAGCTACCTCCAAAGAATCATCTGACTGCCGAAGAGCTCTTCAATATTTCCATTAATTAGATCATAAATAAATATAATGGTATGCATGAGTCTTCTATCATCAAGAGGGGATAGTCCAATGAGCAAACGACGCGTCCTATATGAAGAAATTGATTCGTAAAATTTAAATGAACGTAAGGCAAACTTCAAAACCTTTTTTGAACTTTTTTCCAATCTATTAATATGTACTGAATAAAATGGACTCCAGATGAATGAAGCGTACTCGAGGCTTGATCTAACAAGGGACATATATAAAGTTTTTAGAGTGTAAGGATTAGCAAACCCTGCACTGTTGCGCCTAAGAATCGCTTAAAGAGAATATGCTTTTGGGATGATACGATTAAGATGAGAACTAAAGCTTAGACCTGAGTCAAAAATTACCCCCAAGTCACGTATTTCAGATAGTCTAACTAACTAAGCATTATCAAAAGAATAATAAAAAAAATAGGGGAATATAATTTAAAATAAGAAACAACCTAGCATTTATTCAGCTAAGTAGCGTTCAACGTAGCGACAGAGACACAAATCAAATAAAATTATTGAATTTTATAGTAAACTAGCTGGTACCCGGCGCGTTGCTGCCGTTCTTCTGCAATGTCTGTCTAGTTTCCAAATAGATGGCCATCATCAAATAGCAACTCCACTCTGAGTTTCAATATTCTATGGCCATTATTTCTTTTATGGGCGGAGCCACACCCCTTGTTCAACACCAGTTTTGATATGCGATTACTTCCGAGTAGCAGGACACCACCAAATAGTAACTCCGTTCTGAGTTTAAATGTTCTGCGACTTTTACTCCTATAGCTTACCTGTATAGAACATTTTAATTGTATGGGTGGAGCCATGCCCCGTTCCCAATGCCCATGTCTATTTAATATTTGAAAAATCTGAACAATCAGTTACTTCATTCACTGAGTTTCATTGTTATACGACATTTAGTTCCAAATCTATGCGATATCAAAAAATTTAATTTTTTGGGCGGTACCATGCCACCCTTTCCAAAGATCGCTCAAATTTGACAGTCAAAGGCCAAGACTCAATAGTCAGTTCAAACTGAGTTTCATTGATGTGTGTTTTATAGATGAAAATAGAGCCGAAAATTTGTGTTCTTGAAAAAGTGCTACGCCCCTCGCGGATAGGAGCGTGAAAAATACTTTACAACCTATTCTCATACCAACCAAATATACAAAAAAAAATTTCATTAAAATCAGTCCAGCCGTTTCGGAGGTGTTCAAACACCGTGACACGAGATTTTTATATATTAGATATTAGCTGTGTTTTTTACAAATCGAGTAGGTAAAATACGACTGCTTAGTCGCTTAAGAATTTTTGTACAACTTGGAAGCATTTTCTGAAATGTCAAAAAAGTAAACAAAAACAAATCTAAACAAAACATTCAATTTGCAAATATTACTATGAACAAAGTTCGTAATGAGAGAAGGAAGCTTAACCAAAGAGAAGAAAAACAGAATGAACTCAGAGCTTTGATTTTTCGAATTTTTGATTCCTTTTATCCGTTTGAACCCTTAGCCTTCACACTACAAATAAATAACAATTTTTGTTAATAGTAAAAATAAACTGCACTTGCGCTCACACTTTTTCTCATGCTTCTCATAAGAATAACAACTTATGGAAGAATCATTTGTTATATCTTCGTTCTATGTGGATTCCAATTTGACGGATGTCTGGTAGCAGTGTGGGTTCCTCTTGGCGGGATCTTTCTACTTTTAACGTAGATTTTGTCCAAATTAATATAATGTGCGGGGAGACAAGGGGGAGATATTCACATGGCAACGTGTCTGACTGCCTCAACTTGGCGAGGCCAGCATTATCCATGTCGAAATCGTCTCAAGTCGACTCAAACCTCCGCGTGGTGTCTCCTGGAAACGTCAAAAACTATCGCCCGATAAACTTTGGCGGCTAATTTGAGCGGCGGGCTTCCCCTTTGGCCATCAAGCAAAGGTTGTGCGTTGGGTTTGAAGCCCACCACATAAAAAAAAAACTCACGTGCAGCAACGTACATGTGGCAGAAGTGAAACTTCTTAAACAGTAAAAAATAAGATAGATTTTAGTGTGAAATAGAGAGAGAAAGTATCTGAAAAGAAATTCAATCAATACAAAATGGAATAATATTCTGTTTATTCGATATTTACATCCAGGGACCGTACCGGTTATGGTTTTTATCGAAAAAGTCACATAATAACTGTTATCTAACTTTATAATAACTTTTTTCCGAGAAAAATAAAAGTTATTTTGTGCCTAATATTTTTTTCGTTCAAAAATAACACTTACTTTTTACTTTTATTTTATCGGTCAAAAATAACAGTTTTTTCTGCCGTTTATTTTTTCGGTCAAAAATATCAGGCAACTTGTATTTTTTCAAAGGTCATTTTACCGACTAAAAAACTTTTGATACCATTATTTTCATTCTCATCGGTGGGACATTTTACACATGGTGTCAACAAATCGCCTAATATTTTTGACCGAAAAAATAAGTCACAAAATAATTGGTACTTATGACCGATAAAATAAAAGTCAAAAGTTACCTTTATTTTTCCCCGAAAAATAACAGTTAACTTTTTATTTTTAAAGAATCAGTCGAAAATTTAAAAGGCACTTAAAATTCGTGAGGCTGAAGACATTTGTAGCTTTAAGCTAGTATTTAATATTCAACAAAAAAAAAATTTGCAGTAAGTGTTGCAATAAAATTATAAGTTCATTAATGTTATTAAAGTATTCATTACAGTTGTTATATTGATTATATATGTTATATTGTTATACAGATTATATTATCTGTCAGTCTGTTGCTTTTTCTCCACACAGTTGTTATATTTTGTAAAGAAATACAATTTCCGTGCATAATCTAACGATGAAAATCAAATGGTACGGAACAAAACGCGTTCTTGAGACATGGTGTGTGTCTGTGGTATACAACACACGGACCAAAACCCAT
This sequence comes from Tetanocera ferruginea, assembly GCA_958299015.1. Taxonomy (NCBI): domain Eukaryota; kingdom Metazoa; phylum Arthropoda; class Insecta; order Diptera; family Sciomyzidae; genus Tetanocera; species Tetanocera ferruginea. The sequence continues at coordinate 77,602,454 of OY282641.1, read as the reverse complement.
TCAATAGTACGGATCAAAACACGTTGTTAAGACATGGTGTGTGTCTGTGGTATACAACACACGGACCAAAACCCGTTGAATAGTACGGATCAGAACGCGTTGTTCAGACATAGTGTGTGTCTGTGGTATACAACACACGAACCAAAACGCGTGCAATATTAATTGCATTTTGTTTGCTCACTTGTCATGTTCCTATGTGGCGTAGTGGTATAGTTTCAGGCTATTATGAAATGCAAAGTAGAAAGTCCAGGTTCTAATCCTGGCGGCGACGATAATATATTTTAAAATTTTCCTATGAATGTAAAACGTTAGCCTAGCGTCACGAAAAAAGACCTTGAAATTTCACTCGCCGCCAAAGAAGTTTCACTTCAAAAAGATTTCAATGAAACGTAAAAGAATAAATGAAAGAATGATCCCCAAATATGATGACGACTACCGCAAACGAAAAACTGATAATGATTTACGGATATGCACCTGGAATGTCCGGACCCTAAATTGGGATGGTGCCTCTATCCAACTGATTGATATCTTGGAAAGATATAACTCTGATATCACTGCAATCCAAGAAATGCGATGGAAGGAACAGGGTTGCTTACGGCAAGCATCCTGTGATATCTACTACAGCGGCCATGTGGAGAAGCACGAGTTTGGATGCGGATTTGTAGTTGGCAAGAGAAAACGGCATCATGTCCTGCGATTCACTCCTGTGAACGAACGACTTGCCATAATCCGCTTCAAGGCTAAATTTTTTAACATAAGCCTAATATGTGCGCACGCTCCGACAGAAGAAAAAGATGACGAGACCAAAGAGAGTTTTTACGAGTGCCTTGAAGACGCATACGAGCGCTGCCCGTCATGACATAAAAATCGTGCTTGGTGACTTCATATCCCACTCTATGCGCACGGCTGCCGAAGAGGTGATAGGCTACCATCGCCCTCGCCGAAACCAGTGGCACGACCAGGAGTGTCGCGACGCCACTGCAGAGAAGGACACCGCCTACAAAGCCACCCTGCAGTCGGTTGTAACGCGTGCTGTTATGGAGCGATACCGAGAGAAGAGGAGGGAAGAGAGACGCATTTTCAGGCGAAAAAAACGAGAGGCGGAAATGCGTGAGTGCGAGAAAATTGAGATGCATGGCGACAGGAATGAGACTCGAAAATTTGTCGAAAAAAAAGACGCCTGGCCGATGGTTTTAAGATCGGAGCCTCTTCCTGCAAGGACGAGAATGGGAATCTAGTGACAGATATCCAGAGTACACTGATGTTATGGAGGGAGCACTTCTCTAGACTTTTAAATGGCGACGCTGACAACAATCCCGCCAGTGGAGATGATATCCCGGAAACCCCAATTATGGACGACAGCGTTGAAGTTACGCTGTCCGATTATAACGAGGTCTTAACAGCTATAGCTCGGCTTAAAAACAACAAAGCTGCAGGAGCCGATGGCCTACCGGCTGAGCTGTTTAAGACCGGTGGCGAAGCTCTGTTTAAATGCATTCACAGACTTCTATGCAGAATATGGTCGGAAGAATGCATTCCAGATGATTGGAACCTCAGTGTGCTCTGCCCAATCCACAAGAAAGACGATCCCACCATTTGCGCCAACTACCGTGGGATTAGCCTTCTTAATATCGCATATAAGGTCCTGTCGAGCGTATTGTATGAAAGACTAAAGCCCATCGTCAACCAACTGATTGGACCTTATCAGTGTGGCTTTAGACCTGGAAAGTCCACCCCTGACCAGATCTTCACGCTCCGACAAATCTTGGAAAAGACCCTCAAAAAACAATTCGACACACACCATCTTTTTGTCGATTTCAAAGCCGCCTTCGACAGTCCAATAAGGAGTCACCTATATGCCATCATGTCTGAATTTGTTATACTGCGAAGCTAATACGTCTTTGCAGGATGACACTGAACAACACCAGCAGTGCAGTGAAAATCGGGAAGGACCTCTCCCTTCCGTTCGATACCAAGCGAGGTTTCAGACAAGGTGATTCCTTATCGTGCGAATTCTTTAATATAGTAATGGAGAAGATCATCCAAGCTGCTGACCTGAGACGCAGCGGCACAATTTTCTATAAGAGTGTTATGCTGCTGGCGTATGCAGATGATATTGACAACATTGGCCACAATACGCGCGAAGTCAGTGCAGCATTCTCCAGGCTAGAAAAAGAGTCGAGTCGAATGGGTTTTGCAGTGAACGCAGATAAAACGAAGTATCTTGTGTCAACAAACAAACAGTCCCAGCGTCTTGGAAACCACGTCACTGTTGACAACACCTCCTTTGAGGTAGTGAAGGACTTTGTTTACCTGGGATCCAGCATTAACTCCTCCAACGATATCAGTATTGAGATAAGGATAACTCCTGCCAACAGGTGTTACTTTGGGCTCAGTAGGCAATTGAGAAGCAGAGCTCTCTCTCGACGAACAAAACTGACGCTCTATAAGTCAATAATCATGCCCGTCCTACTATACGCATCACAAACCTGGACGATGAGCAGCTCTGATGAAAGGACTTTGGGAGCGTTCGAGAGAAAAATCCTTCGCAAGATCTATGGTCCAATCTGCGTCAATGGCGAGTACCGAATACGATCGAACCACGAGCTGTATGAGCTATATGCCGACATCGATATAGTCAAGCGTATTAAAATAGAGCGGCTTCGCTGGCTAGGTCATGTCGAGAGAATGAACGACGAAGCTCCAGCGAAAAATATATTGGATTCGGTACCCAGCGGTGGCCAACGCAGACGAGGAAGACCGCATCTCCGTTTGAAAGACCAGGCATTGGATAACCTGACAACGCTTGGAATTTCCAACTGGCGCCAGCAAGCACACGACAAAAGAGGCTGGCGAAAATTCTTAGACGAGGCCAAAACCGACCAACGGCTGTAAGAGCCATCTAAGTAAGTAAGTAAGTAATATAATGAGCGATGTAGTGGGTTGGCATCAGATGTTTATAGTTGACCGCTTTGAAGAAATACTTTTTCTTAGACTTCTTGTTTTTGTCCATGCTTGGTCACCCTTCGTGTGTAGCTGTCGATTCAAGCGACATCTTGTACAAATTGTTCCTCAGGCGTGCCATTGTCGGAAGTCTTGACGATGATGGATTTGCGACTTGCGTAACGTCCACTGAGGACAGTAGCAATTTTACCCTGTTATCGTCCTCATCTTGATGGCTGACTGAATAAAGTCCACATGGTTGTGATTAATCGTTTCTGTTTATGTTCACATAAAATTTTTCTAATAATTTTTTGACACTTTATTTTATGCAGGGACCGTAATAATTATGAGCAATATCGAAAAAATTAAGAAATAATGATTATTTTATGATTTTTATTTTTTTGCTCCGATATAAAAATCGTTTTCTGATTTTTATTTTTTAAATCAAAAATAAAAATTATTTTTAAGTTTTATTTTTTTACTCAAGCATTAAAATCATTTTTGATTTTTATTTTTTTTACTCAAACATAAAAATCATTTTTGATTTTTATTTTTTTTCCTCAAACAAAAAAATCATTTTTGATTTTTATTTTTTTTACTCAAACATAAAAATCATTTTTGATTTTTATTTTTTTTCCTCAAACAAAAAAATCATTTTTGATTTTTATTTTTTTTACTTAAGCAAAAAAATCATTTTTGATTTTTATTTTTTTTACTCAAGCCAAAAAATCATTTTTGATTTTTATCTTTTTAACTCAAACAAAAAAATCATTTTTGATTTTTATTTTTTTTGCTCAAGCAAAAATATCATTTTTGATTTTTATTTTTGAGACAAAAAATAAAAATCGAAAAATGATGTTTATGGGTTTTTTTGATTTTTTTTTGGTCAGAAATAGAAAGAATTTTTGATTTTTATTATTTCGCTAAATAAATTTAAAGACTTAAGGATTTTTGTTTTTTCTCGTAAATTAAAAATAGATTTCACGAGCTTTCTTCTTGTTAGACATTCTTAATAGTTATGTTTTTTTATCTCTTCAAAATTTGAAAAGAAACTATGATGATATTAAATTTGATATTTATATTATTGAGAATTTTTAAAATGACAGTTATTAATTTTTAAGAATAAAAATTTGTCCATTTGTTCATTGCTCTTCAGTGTATTATAAATATACTTATATACATAAATTATATTTAAAGGTGAAAATGGCAGAGATTTACCTTTGCGCTCAAATTAAATATTGGCGAATTATTTGTCTTAAGTGCGATTTGGCATACATTATTTTGATTGGATTTTTAATAATTAATCGACCTTTTCGAGGGTCCAGATGAATTGAGGAAATAACGGAAGGATTTTCCAATATTTGTTCTTCCCTTTTATCCAAAAATTTGAACAGCAACCGGCTGTTTTCGCTATTGTTCGATTGAACTTCAAGTTTAAGTTGCATTCATAATATAAAAACATCACCTAAAAACAGCTGACTCGACTGTAGTCTCAACGTTGTTGTATTAACTGGTTTAAGCGTAAGCCCATATTTTCTTTGAATTTCAATTTTTATGAAAAATTTACACATGCCCAAGTTTTATTCCTTTTAAATAATGAATTTTAATTTTGAGCAAAAATATTAAAATCAACAAATAATTTTTATTTTTGAACAAAATAAATAAAAATCAAAAATAATTTTTATTTCTGAGCCAAAAAAATAAAAATCAATAATAATTTTTATTTCAGAGCAAAATAAATAAAAATTAAAAATAATTTTTATGTCTGAGCGAAAAAAATAAAATTAAAAAATACTCTTTATTTCTGAGCAAAAAAAATTAAATTCAAAAATAATTTTTATTTCTGAGCAAAATCAATAAAAATCAAAAATAATTTTTAACTCTGAGCAAAAAAAATAAAAATCAAAAATAATTTTTATTCCTGAACAAAAAAATAAAAATCATTATATAATAATTATTTTTAATTTTTATGCTTAACGCTTAAAAAATAAAAATCATTATTTATTCTGAGAGGCAACACAAATTCCAACATTTCGGTATACTCAAAAGTTTTTTCCGACGCTTAGAACATGCTGATTTTTTTCATTAAAATTTGAAAAATAATCATTATTTTCGGTCCCTGATTTTATGTTTCAAAGTGTTGACAACTAGTGCTGTATAAATTTTGTGGTATAAAGTATTTGAAACTCGGTTCTGTAAATGAAACCGATACTCTAAAATTTATCAAAACTAAACGTTTAAATAACCCATAATTTTTGTATAATAATAGGAATATTTGACTAATCTTGTTAATTCTGCTTATTAATTAGTATATTTTCATTGTAATATTCATCACAAAGAAATTTTATATTTTTTTTTTAAATATTTCGTTAAAAGTATTTGGTACAAAAAAATGTTTATTTCGTGAATCACTATTGACTGCCAATAAGTTACAGTTGCCACCTTTATAGGAAATTGACACAATTATTGAAATATAACTTGGAAGCATTTTTTTTTGTTTACTCGGCAAACTTTTTAGCGATTAACAGTTTCCATGTTATTTAAGCGAGTAAACATAAGCAGTCGAGAAAAGCAGTCGTTTTCTTACAACTCGCTTGGTAAAAAACACAGCTATTGTATCATAACATTACACACCGTAGCTTTTCGGAAAATTATAATGTTTGGGACGTGAAGTGTCAATCGTTGTACACTCCCAGGCAGTACCCTGCACTAGGAAATTAATTAAATTGAAATAAGTGCACTTAACTTGAACTTTTTAGATTTATCATGCAACGTACACCACCTTATACTTCTCACCACATCGGAGGTGGAGATGAATCCTTCATCATTTTTGATAATGACCCTCTACTTCCAAATCCTTTTGAAGCATCTTTCTATTAAATTGCGTCAGGCTTGAGCATCTTGTCTTGAAGCATGGTTCATCCATGCAGAAATACAATTTCAGGCAAAATGAATTACGACAGACAAAACTAAGTATGAGCACTTAATTACGGCTTTACCTCAAGAATATCTCTACTTCAATATATCTCTATGAGAACCCGAAAAGAGATAGAGATAGAAGAAAAACATCTCAATTTTACAGGTCGCTTCTCCTTTTGGCTGGTTCTTCAGTAGATCCCGACTTTCTATGAAATTATGGTCGAGAAAACTCCCAAAAGCACTACACATAGTTTTGACGGTATCTGGTCATACAGAGTTAGAGAAATTACTAACGTTAGTAGATATTCTCTGGGAAGTTATGTCTGACAATGAGGTTAGCACCATTAAAAAGACAAACAATTCTTCCGATACTAACGAACTTATGCAGATGGGTATGCAGATACCACTACAAGTTTGGTTTTAATGCAAGAAAGTGTGAACAACCATGTTCATTTGTTCAGAACGACACCTCAACACATCACAATACAACACCATACAACACAACAAACTAGAGGACTCTATTATCGCGATGACTGATAATGGACCTATCACTCTCACACGTCGTCTCTTCGTTTTTGACAGGGTCAAAACACAAGTATCAGTGCTTTCTTAATCAAAATTAAAAATTTCCAAACAAAAATCCGATTTGACACTTCAGGCTGCTAATGGCACAGAAATATCTACTTTTGGAAAAAAAAAATATTAACGCTTAACTTAAATTAACGACGTGAATTGCCTTTTACATTTATTATTGCCGACATTTCTAGACCAATAACACTGTTGTAGTTCAATTTTGGTTCTGCGATAAGACCAACCTTTTCGGATTTGGGGAAGTCCCCCGAGTACAACTGCGTCCTTGGTTTAGTTAGATTGGCTCAAAATTTTGCGAAAACCCTGTTTTTCCAAATGGTCCATTTTGAACTATTCTAAGCCTTTTGCCACATCTATTTCTAAAGATATCTCGCAAACTAGTTGCACGGTCTTACCAACCGATGAAGAAAACAAAAGCTAATGAAATTCTACTTCAACAGTTACTGTACTTCTTCGGATCCGAGGATAAGTTTTTGTGTAATTAATAAATTTTTCCATAAATTATTGTTTTCTTACGAAAAAATCAAATTAATTTTACGGTACGACAATTTCATAGTTTTTCCATAATTTTAAAAATTTTTAAAAATATACTGGTAGGAGATACAAAAAACAGTTACACGAGTGCTTTCAGTTTGAAAGTATACATGTAAATAAGTTTCTATGTAGGTTTAAAGCTTACACTTTTTACACCCTATATCAGAATAGGCCAGAACAGACAAGCAAATTTCGTTCCATGAATTTAATTTCCAATTTTCTTTTAAAAAAGCAACAAGTTCTCATAAATTGATTAATTACACAAAAACTAATCCTCAGATCTGAAAGTAGCATGAGAACTATTGACGAAGAATTTCAATACCTTTAGTTTTCTCCATTGGTTGTACAGACCGTACAACTACAGTCCGCGAAAAAAATATATGTGACAAACACTTTTTTCGCATTTATTATAAAGATTTTTACAGCAATTGTATTTTTTGTTGTTGTTTATTCAGCGTACATGTATTGTTGTTAAAGTGATATAGAAACATATTCCTTTTTGTTTGTGTAAAGTCCCGTTAGAAACAGGTTTTAATTGTTATTGCTGCACTGCTGAACGAAATTATTATATGTGAAAACTTAGTCAAAGCTATTAGCACGTGTGGTAAGCATCGAATTTCATAAGTTTTTTTGTCAAGCTGATTTAAAAATTAAAACTCAATTAATTGACGCGATTTTTATGTTGTTTTTTTAAATTTTGTTAAAATAACCGCAAAAATGCCTTTAGGAACATCTTTGACGCCAGAAGAGCAGGCTCGAGTATTAGCATATAGGGAATGTGGGAAGCCAATTAGAGAAATTGCTGAAATAATGCAGCGTCACAAAAATACAATCCATAATTTCATAAAAAACCCTACTCAATACGGTAAAACTAAGCGGACTGGTCGACCATCGCTCGTTAGCAACAGGGAAAAGCGGCAAATTAAGCGATTAGCTGTCAATAAACTAATAAGCCCTGCCCAAATAAAGCATCAACTCTCTCTTCCTGTCACTACAAGACGCATTCAGCAAATTTTAGCAGCAGATAAAAACATAAAATTTGAAAATCGAGTGCCAAAACCTAAACTTCTGCAACGTCATAAAGAAGCGAGAATGGATTTCGCTGAAAAGTTAAAATTTTGGGGCCAGGAATGGAAAAAAGTTATATTTAGTGACGAAAAAAAGTTTAATTTAGATGAACCTGATGGTTGCCAAAAGTATTGGAGAGATATGCGTCGAGATCGAGAAGTTCGCTATGCTCGAAACTTTAAGGGAGGATCTCTGATGATGTGGGCTGCTTTTGGTTACCTGGGAAAGACCAGACCGTGTTTTATTTCACACAAAATGAATGCGATGAAATATGTTGAGCTTCTTGAGAGTGTTTTGATCGACTTCGGAGATGACTTGTGGGGCGAAAATTGGATATTCCAGCAAGATAACGCCGCCATACATAGGGCAGCCCATACAAAAGCATTTCTAAATGAAAGAAACATCAAAGTCCTGGAATGGCCTGCTGTCAGCCCAAACCTTAATCCCATAGAAAATTTATGGGGAATCTTGTCACAGCGTGTATATGCAAATGGACGTCAATTTGAGTCGTTGACAGAATTACGAAATCGAATTTTACTTGAATGGGACACCCTAGATCTAACTCTGCTTCACACACTGGTAAACTCCATGCCAAACAGGCTGCAAGAAGTAATAAATAAGAGAGGAGGTCAGACTTCTTATTAAAGCTTGAATTTAAAACATTAAAACGCATTTACATACACTTAATAAAATGTTTAAGCTCATGTCCCATATAATTCTTTCGTTTGTGTCTAACAATATTCTTTTGTATTTTAGTTAAATATAATTAATATTTTATAAAAATCTTGTTATACTGATTTTATTACAAAAGCCTATTAATATGACTTATAAAGTAAAAATATTTTGTTAGTTGTTTTTAAAGGAAAGTAAAATTTCACTTGTCACATATAGTTTTTTCGCAGACTGTAGTTTGAGAATATCTTTATTAAAAGACGTGGCAAAAGACTTAAAATAGCTCAAAATCGACCAACACGGTTTTCTTAAAAATTTGCGCCAATCTAGCTAAGCCAAGGACACAGTTGTACTTGGGGCACTCCCACAAATCTGAAAAGGTTGGTCTTATCGCAGAACCAAAAATTTTGTGTCAAAAACTACAACAGTGTAATTGGTGCAGACTTTTTAGCAAAATATTGACTTTTAATTGATCTAAAACATAAACGCCCTATCTGTGTTGCTCAGAGAATTGCCGCGTATAGATCATTTTCCGTTCGGTTTGTTTTTCGAGTCTGACTTTAACTGCGTCTCTCTCACACCTTATTAAATTTTATATCCACGTGCTTACACTTTATATACTTATATATATAAAAAAGGTGTCATAAACAATTCTAAAAACTTGATTAATCAAATAACAAAATAAATGGGGTTGACCCCCTTATAATAATAGGTTTAAGCCCCTAGACCCAGATAATACTCAAATTTTATCGGGACCAACAAAAAAAAATAACAAACGTTTACGTTCGACAGAATTCGTACCTCTACCTGAAATAAATCAAAACGATGATAACATACCTCGGTTTTTAATAATCACTGCAGTCGGCTGTAATAGCGAAGAACAAGTGCCCCTTTCCTATAATGTTTATTAAATTTCATATCGAGAAAGGTATGAAATTTTTAACGCATCGAAGAATGACCGTCAGGGTAGACGGGTACTATTCCAAGACAACCAATCTTGATAATGGTCCCCCGCAGGATTCCCTCTATCTGTCATTCTTTTTTTTAGCATATTTAAATTCCCTAGCTAAACATATACGAGATTCCAATAACGTCGATTTATTTGGCGGACAACATTTTGCCGTTCCTCGGGTTCCTCAAAAGAAATTACTGAAAAATTTAAAATTTTCGATGAAAAGTTGCAAGATTGGGCAGAATCAACAGGAGGCTCATTTCATAGAGACATTTTATTGTGCTGAAAATGGTATAAACCGGTTAAATTTCAGCAATTTACTATAGGGTCTATTAGAAGAAAGAAAAAGATAATGCAATTATTTATACTAGTTTAAAAGTTACATTCGCTTAAACACCTGGGACGTGTGTGAAGAGCACAAGTTTACGAACTAGAAATTTTGAGTTTAACATTGAAATTCAGTCCATCTCTCACAATGAGACCATTCTTGACTTACATATAGTCAAATTTAATATATTTTCTGTTGAATACCAGTGAAAAATATTTTGAAAAAATGGCGATAACCATTCTTTTTAAACTTTTAAATGGGACGGGTGTGACATAAGATTATCCCTGGTGTGACGAGTGGAAATTATAAATAAGAACTTAATGGATAACATAACCATCACATATTTTTGGCACGAAAATCAAAAATATGGGTTGGGGTTGAAATTGCGCTTATACAAAATTTCATTGACAAAATTGTACTTTACAAAATTGCCCTTTTTAATTTGCCCTTTACAAAATTTCCCTTTACAAAATTTCCCTTTACAAAATTTCCCTTTCAGAAAATTTCCCTTTACAAAATTCACCTTTACAAAATTGTACAAAAAATAAATTAAAAAATAATATGTTGATACTGTGAAAAAGCGCGCGCTTTTTTGTACAATTTTGTAAAGGCAAACACATTCATTGTTACACTTTTTCATTGCAGTATTATTTTGCAAATATGTTTGATCTGCTTAGCTCATCACTTCGCTGAAACAGGTTTCCAAACTTAGAATAACGGTTGTTTGTTATTGTTATGAAAAGATTAAGGAATACGTTCTAGTGTTTATCGTTATTTTAATTGTCGGTCATGGCTGAAATTTTTGTATTGGAAACAAATCTAGGGGGGAAAAAATTTTGTATAAGGGCAATATCGACCCCAACCCGATTTAAATGATAATTTTTGTTTTGGTTTTTTGCATTAAATTAATTTTTGAATAAAACTCTTGTTTGGTAAAGGTTCATTGATAATTTTCTTAGTAATAAGTTCAAAAATTTGTTAATGCGCAATTTTGTAAAGGGACAATTTTGTAAAGGTGCAATTTTGTAAAGTACAATTTTAAAAAAGGGAAATTTAAAAAAGGGACAATTTTGGAAATGGAAATTTTGTGAGGGTGAATTTTGACAAGCGCAATTTTTGTATGGGAAATTTCGACCCGCTCCCCAAAAATATATGGTTTTTAATTAATGTATATATTTAATGTAATATATGTAATATAATAATGTAATATATTTAAAAAAAAATATATTTTTGCAAAAAATTATTTCGCATGAATTTTTGATCAAATTAATATTCCTTATACAAATGATATCTACTTTTTAATATATTTAAAAACAATTTTTTTTTTTTGCAAACAATTTTTTTGCATGAAGTTTTGATCAAATTAATACCTATACAAATGATTTCGCTATACATGAATTTACAAAACTAGTTTTAATCAAAGTATTTATTCATATACATGCAAAAATTTCATTATTCGAAAAAAAATGTGAAAACTTTTCCAGGTGTGTCAAACTTTTTGTAACGGAAATTAAAAATAAAAAGAAATTATTTCATAAAAAAGTTTACAAATTTATGAAAAACATCAATATCCTTACTTTAGGAAAGTTTCATTTTTATCATAAGCCCATGTTGCTTCTTAGGAGAACTATAACATTTTTCTGGGACGGGTGTGACACTGAAAAACACTCAGTTTAAGTTTAAATAATTTTTCTTTGTTAACGCGGTAACTAATCCTTGTTATAAACAGTTCTTGGATAGCATTGTCATCTTTTTTAACATTGATAACCTAATTTTTTTAATGTGCAACAAGAGATGGCTGTTTTCAATGTTTTAAATCTAAACAAAATATTTTAAGTTTTTCTCAACTCGGAGTTTGTTTACTTAAATTGTCAAAAAACATAAAAAAGCATTATAACTAAAAATAATTTTGCAACAGGAGTAACTTTAGATTCCATTTTAATGCGTGAACCAAAAATTATTTCAATTGAAAGCATTTTAGGATTCATGTTTCCGTTCCTCATTAGCGTGGAATCAGCCCTATGATCACGTAAAAACAATGGTGGATAAATTAAACAAAATTAATAACCTGCTCAAAGTAATTTGTCCTCTAAAAAGAGAGGTCCTCATATAGACATAGCCATTTCCATATGTCGATCACTCATTGAAGGTACATTCAAGTGGATCGGCATTCAAGGCGTGGCACTGCTCTACAAGCAAAGAAAAAAGCGCCGCAGGAGAAAAATTGTTATAACAAATCGCCGCGATTTTTAATAACAATTTTTCTATTTTCTTTAAAATAACCACTTTTCTTTTAATTCAATTTCGAATTATGAGGGTTAAAGTTTTTGTGCTTTTCACGATATTGCATTGTTTCCTTTAATAAGCCTTAAAAATCTACATTTAGGTTAAGAAATAATGTAAAAGGTTACAATAGCTTCCACACACGTAAACATTTGCACTGCATTTTCAAACTTTCGCGAATTTTATCTCCTAAACCAATCGAGACCGACAATTTTTTATTTCACCATTGGGTTTAAGAGGTCCATATGCGTTTAATAAAAATAAGAAAAAAAATATTCGGGCCTGTCCGCTAAAGTAAAATTATTCCAAAAATTGTTATAAAAAATCGCGCGATTTTATACAACAATTTTTCATGTTTGGATAGCTAGCAATAAATGGATTTTTTATAATACTTAACTGAATAGATCATGGTATGACCTCTTGCTACCCATATTGCTTAAATTTTATTTAAAAAAATTAAAAAAAAGGCAAATTTGTACATGCAATAACAAATAGAGTTCAGCTTTTTCGCACTTTCTCAGCATTAACCCATTTAAAACCACGACCCATAGCATAAAAGAAATTTTATGTTAATGTTATGATTCCAGTGGCTAAACACAAGTTAATGTGGAAAAAATTTACCATCCAAAGTTTGGATTGGGCTCAGGGACAACACAGGACATAACTACTCACCATGCATACAAAGATCTATAATTACGTATTCTCTTTTAGTCTACTTTTGAGTTGACCTTTTGACAAGTTAACATCAAAAACGCTACAGTTGTTAACAAAGGTACTCATGCGGTTTAAAGGAGCAGTTATCATATAATTCGTTCTACTGAATGGTAAATAAATTGAGTTGTTTGCGTTTCTACTGCTTCTACGGTTAGTGTTAAAATTAATAAGATAAAGGAGTTCTGGAGAATCAAATACACCAGTTATAAGTTGGTGTAAATAGACGATATCAGCAGATTTCCTTCAATCACTTAACGACTGCATTTTCAACAGTTTCAAACGATCTTCATAAGGAGGAAGGTTTAAAATGTCAGTTCCACTTAAGCCCCTTAGAGCAAACGTTTTTGGATTCTTTCAATACGATCAACATGCACATTGTAGCTTGGGGACCAAACTTGACTTGCGTACTCCAAGTGAGGACGCACAATTGCATAATACAACGTGGTGGTTGTAATCATGCTGTTGAATTCTTTGGCCCAGCGTTTTATAAAGCCAAGCATTGAAGACGCTTTTTTACAAATATTGTCAATATGAATATTGAACGATAACTTAGAATCCATGCATATACCAAGGTCTTTGACAACATGTACACGACTTAAAGCAGTGTCTTTTATACTGTAATCAAATATTAATTCGTTCCTTTTTCGCGAAAAGGTCATAGTTTGGCATTTCTCTGGATTTAGAAACATATTATTTTTAGAACACCAAACTTCAAAGGATTTCAGATCGGTCTGGAGTAGGTCGGAATTATCTTTAGCATTTATTGTTCTGTATATTTTCATGTCATCTGCATAAATTAGCAAATGAGAATGTTTTGTAATGTGGGTAACATTATTAATTGCTAAAATAAACAGAAGTGGGCCTAGGTGACTACCTTGAGGAACACCTGATTGCGCAACAAATGCCGACGACAAAACCCCTCGAAATCTTATTTGATAAGATCGTTCTGTCAAATACGATTGAATCCAGCTAACAAAATATTGAGGAAATCCCATTGTTTTAAGTTTAAATAGAATCAAATTGTGAGGTAATTTATCAAATGCTTTACTGAAGTCAGTATAAATGCCTAAATAACTCAATGTTTTTTAGGCAAAAAGATGTAAAATCGACAAGATTAGACACAGTGGATCTACCATTAACAAAACCATGCTGACGAGTTGTAATGACTTCTCCGCAGTGAATTTTTACCCGATCATACACGATATGCTCAAAAAGTTTTGGAATCGATGAAAGCTTAGCAATGGGCCTGTAGTTAATAACATCATTCCTGCAACCCTTTTTATAAATTGGACTTATGTACGAATTTTTCCAATAAATTTGAAAATAACTCTCGTTGATTGATTTATTGAAAAGCAAAGATAGTGGTTGACACAAAATGGAACCGCATTGAATTAACACTGCGGCAGGAATTCCATCGGGTCCAGCATTAAAGTCCTCATCGATCGATCCAATGTACTTTAAAATATCCTCAGAAGTAAAGGATAAAGGTTCCAAAGAAACTTTGGGTCCAGAATTCATGCATTCAAATGTATTCAAAAATATCTATAAGATAAGTTATCCATAATTTTTATTACAATTATTCAATATTTGGCTTTATAATTTTTTTAATATTACTATTAACTGTTATTATACCACACTTAATGATTTAATGCACTTTAAATATTAATTTTAATTTTTTTTCATTTATTTATTTGACATCTAAATTATTGAGCATTGGAAACTTCTCTCCTTTTTGTTTTTATTTTATTTACTCCTTATTTATTTTCAATTTACATAATATTCACATTTCAAATGGTATTAACTAGATCATTAACTAGAAACAATCTATGGCAAACAAATACACTTCCAATTAATACCGATCCTAACACAACTGAAGACAACACCAACATTTCTCAAACACCTCCATCCACCGTTTCTCCAATTAATACATCAACTCCAAATCAAAACACTTCTCAAATATTTTTATTCAATACATCAACACCAAATCAAACCACAACAATGGAGAACAACCACACAACTTTCCAAAACCTCATATCCCTCACACACCAATCACACAATTCTGTAAAATTACCATAATTTTGGCTCGAATGTCCTGATGCTTGGTTTTTACAAGCAGAAGTACAAATTATAACGGATGATAATTCAAAATTTCAATTTTTTCAAATTTCACTTCCGCAACATGTTATTACAAAAATTTTGGATGTTATTCATCTAAAGATTTTCTCTTAGCGAAGAGAAGAGATTGGAAGAACTTTTTTCCAATACTCACTTAGGTAACCGTAAACCTTCTGAATTTTTTCGCAACATGAAGTCTCTGGCCGGTTCCAACTCAATCGTCGGTTGCGAATTACTGTATAAGTTGTGGCAACGAAAATTACCACAACACTTACAGATACATTTGACGTCTTGTGGTACTAAAGTGTTGATGAAAGAATTAATCTCGTAGATAAAATTTATTAAGTCACAAATAAATCACAAAATTCAGCAACAATTTCGAGCATCAATCAAAATTCAATCGAACAGTGCATGCAGAGTTTAACCCAAATTACAGCAACACTTTGTCAAAATTTAAATCAAATTACCATGGACATAGCCGAACTCAAGTTAAGATCCAGATCCCATGATCGAAACAATTCAAGATTAAGAAGCAATTCCAGAAGACGATATACAAATTCTCGTAATAACATTTGCTGGTATAACAGAGAATTTTATGAAAATGCAATTAAATGTATTAAACCATGTGCTTTTATAAATAAAAACAATAATAACAATTTCGCCCAAAATTTAAACTAAATCATTCCATAATGATGGTGCCAGATAATGGAACCCAAATAAAACCCAATCGCAGCCTTTTCATTTTATATAAATATAATTATAGAAACTTTTTAATAGATAACGGCGCAGTAGTTTCAGTTGTACCATCTTCAAAATTCAAATCATCCAATAGAAATTTTGACATCAATTTAATAGCGGCAAATGGTTCATCAATAGAAACTTTTGGATAAAACTCTTTAAAATTGACATAGGTTTTCGTCGTGATTTTGAATTTCCATTTTTATTAGCAAATATTTCCACCCCTATTATTGGAGCTAATTTTTTAAAAAAATTTGGAATTATAGTTGATATGAAAAATAAACAAATAATTGATTTGATTACCAAATTAAAAGTAAATGGAACTTCTGGTTTTTGCGATATTTATTCTCTTAAATTCACAATTTCACTAAAATTAAATTTTCAAAATTACTTAAGAAATTTCCATCTCTCACTTCTGAACCAGACTACATTAAACCAGTGAAGCACAATCTGGTTCATAGAATAGAAACAACAGGAGTTTTCCGTTTACTAGACCTCGCCGTCTAGACGCAATCAAAATGAAAATTGCTAAAACTCAATTCGAATATTTTTTGAAAGTTGGTATATGCAGACCTTCAAACTCTCCCGTAGCTTCTGCTCTTCATTTAGTTTCTAAAAAAAGAAGAAAATGACTGGCGCCTATGTGGAGATTACAGAATGTTAAACTGTATTTCTATACCAGATCGTTATCCACTTCCACCCATATATGATTTAAGTATCGAATCTAAAAATAAGACCATATTTTAAAAATTGATCTTGTTCGTGCGTACCGCCACATTCCAATGGTCGAAGAAGATATTCATAAAACTGCAATTACAACACCATTTGGAATGTTTCAATTTCTACGCATGCCATTCGGTCTACGAAATACTGCTCAAACTTTCCAACGTTTCATCAACGAAGTATTCTTCTGTTAAGATTTTGTTTTTACATATGTGGATGACATTTTAATAGCCAGTGAAAACGAGACTCAACACCATGAACATTTAAAAATTATTTTTAATCCACTACAACAATATGAACTCAACCTTAAACCCTCGAAATGTATATTTGGTGTACCTTCACTAGATTTTCTTAGCTATGAAATCTCCTCGAATTGAATACAGCCCTCCAAAGATAGAGTTAATCTTATCACAAATTTCGAAAGACCAACTTCCATAAATAAACTACAAAAATTTATTGGAATGGTCAATTACTACCATCGGTACATTCCGATGTTTGCTTCTGTTATATATTTTATAATTTTCTCAAAAACTTAGTCCAACAGCAATAAAATATTCTACTTTTGACAGAGCAGTTTTAGGAATTTATTGTGCTGTTAGACCCTTCTTAGAAGAAAGACAATTCATTATTTATGCAGACCACAAACATTAAACATTTATCATAAATTCAAAAACAGACTGATCACCCAGACAAACACGACACTTAGAATACAAAGCTCAATTTACAAACAACATACAATACATTTCCGGAAAACAAAATATAGTCGCAGGCCCTCTTTAACGCATTCCAGAAATTGGTGCTATATCTACGCAAGACACACATTTTCAAACACTTCACAAAGAACAACAATCTGACAAAACACTAAAATCTCTCATAGAATCTCCAAATTCTAAATGGAATCTAAAAGAAATTCTAGTTCCTATATTGAATATTAAAATTTAATGCGACATTTCTAGTAATGCTTCTCGACCATTTGTCCCAATTTCCATGCGAAGAAGCATATTTGACAAAATACATTCATTATCTTATCCTGGCGTACAAGCCACGAGACGATTGATACAAGCAAAATATTTTTGGCCTAACATGCGAACAGAAAGAAATGATTGGTCATCCAGTTGTATCAATTGTCAAAAATCTAAAATCCATGTTATACACGAAATACCTATCCAAAAAATTGAAATTCCACCAGGTAGGTTTGAGCACATACATATGGATCTGGTGAGACCACTACTACAGTAGTAGACTGTAGAAACAACTTTCGTAAAAAATTATATTCCACGTTTTGGTGCTCCACTCAAAGTTACTATGGATCAAAGCATACAATTCACATCAAAAGTGTTTAGAGAATTAACAAGTTCACTGGGTGCTCATTGTTGTGTATTGTTAAATGTCTCATAGCGGACTGACTTTATCTATAACATAAGTACAAAAAGTAAGCTTAAATTAATGAGTATGGTAATACATAGTAGCGTATAAACATAAATCATGATATAATTACTCCAAGGTAGTATTAACGTTTCTGTTGGAAACGGACGTTTGTCAAAAAATATAACAAGAAAGAGAGCGCTCACAATCCGTCATAGCATACAATTAATTTTCACTGGTCACATTCAGCGTACCCAACAGTTGCCAACTGCTAAGTCAAAACTTGATGCACATAAATATGAAGTTGCGCATTAAAATGCATTTAAAAATAGAAAATTTTTAATTTGTCGGTAAAATTTCCATTCGTATTTGATACAAAGCTTGATATTTCATAAACTTGACAATTTTTCTGAAACTTCAATACCGATAATAGCGCTCCCCGATGTGTTGTTGTCACAACAGTTGACACAGCTGAATGTGGCCAACGAATATAACAACGAGCAGCTATTTTTGACAAGGGTTCGTTTGCTTGTAGCTGAGAGACTCAACATTTGTCAACACTACCTGGTAAAATTATTCTATCATGAACATAAATATAGAGATAACGGTAGGGTGGTTCATATTTGTGATATAAACAAAAATTACACTATACAACACACATAAAATTCACACCTTACCATATCATCCACAATCAAGAGGGATGGTAGAAGGCTTTCATCAACAACGTAAGACGTCAATTATATCTTCAGACGATTCAGTTCATTTGTCAGAACTCTTGCCTTGGATTTTTCTTGGTCTACGAATTGCAATCAAGAATGACTTAAATTGCTCTTCCACTTTATAGTTACCATGAGAATTAGTTGTCGAAAATAATGATACCATAAACATGGATCTTACTTTCAAAAGTTAAGGAACATTTTTCACATGTTTGATCGAAAATTGTTCATGATAATAAAGATTATAGTTACGTTCAAAAATAGCTTAGTACTTGTGAATATGTTTTTGTAAAAATCAATCGTTCATCTCGACTTCAACAACCATTTGATGGGCCTTTTAAAGTTTTTTCTAGACATGTTAAAAAATTTTAAATTACATATGGTAACCAGTGGCGTAACAAGATGATCAAGGGCCCGTGTGCAAAATTGAAAAAGGGCCCCTACAAGAAAAATTAAAAAACTTTTTCAAACCAAAAGAAGTACAAAAACAATATTGTTTTTATATTATTATACTATATTTTTACTCTTGCTTAATCATGAGCAAAAGTTTCTATTAATTTGCTTAAATCTAATTCAGACGCCTGTTTGTTCTCAATTGCAATCAATGCAAAATTTGACAAAATGGATTGGCTTGTCTTATATCTTAAATAATTTTTAATTTACTACATGACCGGTCTGCACTTGTGGAGATCACTAGGATTATGAAGAACAACAGCATTACTGTATAAACTTATGTAATGTCACATTCAATTGCTTCAAAATTTTTCATGATTTTTGACAACATTGATTAACGGTGTGCAATTCACCAACTTGTAAATACTGATGAATTGTTGAGTAAAATTTTGGGCTACTATTTCACAGTATTTTGTTGGAAAGTTATCGCATTTTTTATTATATCAGATTCGTTACCATTTGCTATTTGTAGTATAAGCGAAGGGCCCCTATCGCTTAAGGGCCCCGAAGCTCTGCACCGTCTTGCACCGATGGAGTTACGTCACTGATGGTAACATATACTGAGTTTCCATGGAGAGTTAACTTTGTGCTTACTCGGGGTTAACTCGCTATGAAAACGCGAGTTGAGTTAAGTTTCGTTAAATCTACGAAACTCCACGAAACTTGTAAGATTTAACTTGGTTCTATCTGTCAAAGTGATTGCTGTCATTAATATTGAAAAAATAATGAAAATTTTTATTTTAACAAAAATATTAAAATGTCGAATGCAAGAGTTTTTTGGAGTGCCTCAGAAACTAGTCAAAAAATAACAAAAATTACAAAAAAAATTTGACAAGTTCAACTCGACTCGGTGTTGTCCATAGAAACACTATCGAGTCAGCAAAGTCATTTTGTCAACTCAACGAAAACCCAAACCCAGAGTTAACTCGCCATGGAAACTCAGTAATAATAAAATCTATCTAAATTGATTATTTAAAACTAGCATACATTAATGTCAAATCTCTAATACACAACACAACAGGTTCAAATAAACCCACTCAAAATAAAGTGACTTCATATTATATAAATGTTCAATTGGAGCGGAAGTATTTGTAGTGTATAAACTAACATACATGTTTAAATTAATAACTTTAGTTTTTTATCTAATTTGTTTTTAAAATTTTTTGTACATTCAAATTTTTAAAATTAAAAAAATAGCTTACTTAAAATTTTTTCCTTCAGATTAAAAAATGTTATAAAACAAATGTAGACATGAATGAACATGATTAATTATTATTATATAAAATATTAATAAATTAAAAAAATATATGTGTGTGGCCGCCACGCACGGTATAAGTGAAACTTTAACCCAAAAATGTAGAGAGTTTTTAATTTGGTCTTACTAAAAAAAGGCTCCTATCATATAAAGCCATAAGAAGATTAAGTTTATTTTAAATAGCGAAAGTGCTGATCCTCAATGTCATGCGTCATCAAAGAAAGCAATTAGTAGGGGTAAGACTTTCCATTTCAGCGTTTCAAGGTATGTTTTGACCGGCTGCGTAACATGTTGCCCAGCGTTGTCATGTTGCAAAATTTCCTTGTTGTGCCTTTGATCGCACTCTGGACGTTTTCGCTTCTATGCTTGGTTTAAACGCATCAATTGAGTTCGATAGAGTTGCCCTGTGAAAGTAAAACCTAGTTGTAGCAGCCTACACCACCGGCCCCACCAAACACAGAGAAGTACCTTGTCACTGTGAATAGGCTTTGGCATAGATTTTTGCGTATGGCCGGGCGGCCCAGCCCGTATGGTTATCATATACTTAAAAATGTAATTAAAAATGGAATCCATTAAAGTTTCAATGACCACTTGCGAATGACGACCCGCCTGTGACCTCAGATAATCCCATTGCATCCGATTGGCCATAGAATCATCCATATTTGTCCAAATGCTCCATGGAATCCATAAAAGCACAATTAACCCGCCTGTGACCTCTGACAATCCCATTGCATCCGATTGGCCATAGATTCACCCATTTTTGTCCAAATGATTCTTGGAATCCCTGACATTGCCAGATAATCTTATTGAATCCGATTGGCCATTGAATCATACAGGTTGAAAATACCAGCGTAGCGTGTCACGGTTGGAAATTGAAGCATAACGTATCTAGCTGAAAATGCCACCTTCAAATAGTGCTGTCTAAAACTTTGTTGATTAATTCGTCTGTTAGTTCGGACTCAAACCATTGTTTGATTATTTTTTTCCTTCGAATTTATAGGGTGTTTCGAACACTTAATTTCAATTAAGTTCACCTAAATTGACCTAAATTCACATTAATTTGTCGCCGCTTCATTCGTTTCATCAGTTTTACTACCCGTTTCATTCGCCGCATATTGTTTACGCGGCTAAAGAAGTTTCACTTCAAAAATTTATATAAAACAACAAGTTCAATTGTAATATATAAAAATAGTGCACACAAAATCATTGTGCACCAAGTTTCTTCTTCCGTCGAATGCACAAACTATAATATTGGAACTACAAATGTTTTCCTGCATTACTTTTTCTTGGTTTGCCTCTCTTTCGCTAACTTTATTTTTATCGATAACACTGTGCTAGTTGCAAAATCCATCAAACGGGGGACCCAGGGGGATAACATAATTCGAGTGCGCTGATTCTAATGGTGCTATGCGTTTTTTTAAGTTAGCTCTAGTATTCGAGTTATTCGAAAAACAAAATATCACTATCAAGGATAAAACGGAAACAATTTTATTTTTTGTATTTTACAATTTATTAAAATTAAATCGATATAAATTGATAGAATAACCTTAATATCGACAAATATACATCAAATAAAAACAATATGAAGAATATTTCGATGGTTAAGCGCACTAAAGTGATAAGTGACCTTTTGACGAAAATAGGTTTACTGCATTTTTCAATCCATCAATATAATATCTACCTTGTGTAAATTTATTGAAAATACATAGTCAGTGAATGCGTGTCAGTATACAGTTAAAATTAGTGTTTTGTATTGAGATGTATTGAAATTGAAAAACAAAATCGAAAAATGCGCTCTTACTAATTTGGCTGTAACTTTTTAATCCGTAAGAAGTTTTCCATGAAATATTTTTTCTTAAAATTTTAAGAGTATTTACTAAAATACAAAACTATAAAAAAACAACGGCCAATGTCATGTCCTCCCTTAAATAAATGGTCAAGAATTAAAAATTTTTTTCTTCGTGGGTCTAAAATTTTGATTCTCAAAATTCTCGAAAACAAGAGCTAACCTAAAAAAACGCTTAGCACCATTAGAATCAGCATACTCGAATTATGTTATCCGCCCGGGTCCCCCGTTTGATGAGAAAAAAAAGTGTCCGATTCGAGCACAGTGTAATTATAGACTTTCCAGTTGTTTCGTCTTTTAAATTTGCTTGAATAAGTTATTTTAAATGGTTAATTGAGATCTATGGGGGTTTTTGTAAAAAAGTGTACCTTTAGATGGGCTCCAGATACAAAATAAGATACAAGTACACTAGTATAACAACAAACTTATTTAATTCTCCTAAAACAACAAATACAACGAACAAAAATACACTATGATATAAGTAAACTCAACAACAAAGAACAAAAAACAACATGAGTTAATATTACAACCACAACATCGACAACGGAAAAAAACACTTACGAAAAACAATTACGAAAACAAACGAAAATGTACTTTTAGAAAAAAAAATTACAACACTGGTTGTTTTTTAAGCAACATGCTTTTACGAAGCAAATATTATTAACCTAATACAAGAAAGGTGACCGCCGAAGCGAACGGACGTGTTTTTAATAAGTGTCGTGGGGCACGCGCTTTTATTTAACAAATTGTTATAAGCTTAAAAAAACAACTGTCAAATAAATAAAAATGAACTGCTTAATATTTAATGAAAAAATAGAAAGAAATGACGCTAATAAGATATCGTGCTCAGATTGTAATTGTTTTTTTCAATACAACTGCGTAAACATAAATTCGGTTGACATTGAGTATATGAAAGCAAGCAAAATAAAATATCGTTGCGACAAGCGCAGTGCTCTCCGACGAAAATCCCTTCAACAATCGTCATCAGCAACACCAACTGTAGCAAAAACTAAGAAAGTAGCCAAAGCAGGTTAACAACAAACAGCAATAGTAGTTATGCAACAAACAGCTACGACGTCATGTTTGACTACGACTTGAAGTCATGTTACAGCTGATAAAACGAATCAAAACAAAAACACTTATTCTCCTCCTGGTGCTAAAGAGGCAGATTTGCATAATGCAGCAAAACATAAAGCAAACACAGTTTATCAAACTACAGCTCTAACTAACAGCCAGCTACAATCTGGCAAAAATCATCATACTCGCGCCGCACATTGGTTGAGGTTCATAGAACGAGCGGCTAAAAATAGAAGACGTTGTCGAAGGACAATGAAACTTGCCACATAGACATTTTTTGTTTGAATGAAGAAAAAAATGGAAAAATCAAAATTATCCGCCCACTTGTACGTCCAGCTCCCATACAAAGTGAAAATTAAATTTTGACCCACGGCATTGTTTTTTGACACATAGCATTTTTAAACACTCAAAATCATTTTTGTTAAATTTGAAAAATATCTACCCTCTTTTACGCCCACTTTTCATACAACTTGTATTGAAAAAGTGGCATAACTCCCTTGATTTTTAATGCATCAACTCAATTTTCACAAAAAATAAATATTATAATTGTAGAAAGGGCTCCTAAAAATATACATTTACCTGATCCGCCCACTTTAACGCCCACCTCCCATAGAAAAAACAAATAGAAAAAACATGAATAAGTAATTTAAGCAAAGTCTTTAACAATTTTTTAACATCATTATCGTACTCCAATTTTTTGATTTGCAGCTTTGACCAAAATCTATTTATAAATGGGTCTGAAGACAATAAAAGATTATGCGTTTCGTCTTCATTAGTAGCTACACGTCCAATTCTTCGCGAATGATGTAATCTATAGGCTCTATAGTCTTTATTCCTCGCTTCCTGAGCTTCCTCGCTCCACAGCGCTAAAAAGATGCAGTTGATGCCACTTACCATACCTTCTTTGCAACGAGTTACAGATGACCAAATCGGTTAAGATTTGACGAAATGGGATCACTTTGTATGATAGCAAGCATATACATGGGAATTAGTGTTTGACGACGATAAAAAAACCGTTAAAATTGCCACCATTAAGCCAATTCTCAACCGATATTTTTGAGTTCAATGAAAAGGTACATTTACGCGCAATGAGTTTTTGTGAAAATAATGAAGTTATTCATGCAACATTATGCCATTAAAATTCTTAGAAACTTTAATTTTTTTCTGAAATTACCGAAAAACAAAAGAATTTGCTTCGCTACACACTTCATTTTGTATTAAATCAAATTTCTTTTTTTACAGCTTGTTCTACGTAAAATTCTATTGAAAAGAAGTGCAATTTAGTTTTTATTTCCGACAAGGCAAATGACTGTAAAAAATCAATAAAAGTCGGCACAACAAAACTTTAACACTTCAACTTTAAAAATTAATTACAAAAAACTGTGACGACATTGAGAGGTCTGACAAGGTGCGATGGATTCGCAACATGTCCCTCTTTTAGAATTTCTATAAGGTTTGCTTGTGCTTTTTTAGTCGTCACACCGGGTATTTAGATATCTAACAACAAAATACTAAAAAATTATCCAAATCGGCGAACATGAAAAAAAATGATTTTCGGACACTCTTCAACCAATGTGCACGGCAGAAAGTGAAACTATTCAGCCAACAACAGCTCCAACACTAAAGCAGCAATCTTCATTTAAAGAAAACACATTCGTATGCTCTGAAGATGACCGAAGCTCAATTATTCTTCAGTTGCTTTATGAAGAAATCCTTAGTCTAAACAAAATAAACAATGAGTCCTTAGGTACTCTTGATCAGCTAAAACATGAAAATGATCTCTTGAGCAAAAGAGTTACTAGCCTCAAAAATAAGCTTAACTGGAGTGAGCAAAACCAATAAGAGAATGTAATTGAAATTGTTGTCTTACCAAATATTAATAACGTTAATGCTGAGGAATGCGTTCAGAAAATTATGGGAGATGCTCTTAATTTGTCAGTACCAACCGAGCAAATCAAGAAATGTTTTGTAAAAAAAAAATCTATAAAAAGAGAAGTATTAGAAATATGAAAGCAGATTACAGCGAAATTCTGTGCGTTCACCTCTCGTCGTATGAACTTAAGAAATTCATAATGGAAAACAAGAAAAAATCTATGAAGAAGCTGAATACATCATTGTTTACAGATGGCGCGAAGAAAAATATTTACATTAATGACATTTTTACTAAATATAACAAAGCATTGCTTATGTCCGCTAAATCAGCCCAAAAGCATAGGAGCTACAAATATTTATGGTATAGTTATTCTAATTTTTTTTTTAAAACAGATGATAGAAGTAGGATTGTTGTTGTAAGATCATTTGAAGACCTCAATAACATATAGTTTATCTGTAGAATTTAAAGTAGATTTTTAATAACAAAATGAATAACAATGAAAATTATCTTACCAACAACGATCCTACTATTATCACCTTGAATAATTTTGATAATATTTCTATGCTAAGCCATCAGAAATTATTAGTTGTTCACCAAAATGTACGTAGCTTGCGACAAAACTTTGATACCTTTGTTTGTAACCTTCAAGCACTGTATCCTGTGCGTGTGCAACGATAGCACACGCACAGGATACGCTGTGGTTGATGGAAATGGTAATACTTTGTTGCTTCAAACTTTGCCAAGCTTTTCGTCAATCTTCACAGTAGAGGCTTCAGCAATTCTCTCAGCAATTAGAACGGCTTTGTTGTCAAACAAAAAAACCCTTGTATGTACCGATAGCCTTTCAGTACTTCGAGCAGTCGCCAATCCATCTTCACTCAAATGGAATACAGTTAACAAAATCAGAGACCTGCTAATAAACAACGATTCTCAACTAAAACTTTTTTGGACACCAGCTCATATCGGTATCCCTGGCAATGAATACGCGGACAAAGCAGCGAAATATGCTTGCTCAGCTCCCATTACTTTGGATCCGACTATTGAAAATTTAGACCTCCGCATGCATATGATACACACACTGCATGCATCTAAAAAAGAAAATTGGTATCAATACAATCATCACCACTACACTGCGGTCAACCGACATATGTTGCCAGCATTGTATTCAACGGAAACAGAGAAAAATAAAATAATCCAGACTTCGACTCGGACATACAATCGCCACACACCAACACATCCTGCGAGGAGAACCTCCGCCAACATGCCACATTTGTGGGGGCGAAGCTTCGGTCAGACACTACTTATTGGAATGCACAGCCCTAACTAATGATAGAATACGATTTTTTAATAATTTAAACCCTTACGAAATACTTAGCAACTTTACACCAAAAAACATAGAAATTATATGCAAATTTGTTAAACACCTTAAGTTGAATATATAAAATTTAAAGCTAGCATAATTAATCATATAATTGTATAAATATATGCTACACATTACTTTTCTTTTATAGAGCCGATAGCCCTGGCAGCTAGTGCTTAATATATGTATATATACAAATTAATTTTGTAATTTTAATTATAAGATTAATAAATAATAATAATAATAATAATACTGAAGTCAGTATAAATGTAGTCGACCTGGTTACCTAACTCAATGTTTTTTAGGCAAAAAGATGTAAAATCGAGAAGATTAGACACAGTGGATCTACCATTAACAAAACCATGCTGACGAGTAGTTATGACTTCTCCGCAGTGAATTTTTACCCGATCATACACGATACGCTCAAAAAGTTTTGGAATCGATGAAAGCTTAGCAATGGGCCTGTAGTTAATAACATCATTCCTGCAACCCTTTTTATAAATTGGACTTATGTACGAATTTTTCCAAAAAATTGGAAAATAACTTTCGTTGATTGATTTATTGAAAAGCAAAGATAGTGGTTGACACAAAATGGAACCGCATTGAATTAACACTGCGGCAGGAATTCCATCGGGTCCAGCATTAAAGTCCTCATCGATCGATCCAATGTACTTTAAAATATCCTCAGAAGTAAAGGATAAAGGTTCCAAAGAAACTTTGGGTCCAGAATTCATGTATTCAAAATAATCTTCATCAGGATTAGAATCAGAACAAAATGATTATTTGAAAAGATTGGCGAGTAAGCCACAAATAATAACGGGATCGTCACTAAATCCATCAATGGTTTTGAATGAAGAGGGAAATCCATCAGATTTCTTCTTTGTGTTTATGAATCCCCAAAATTTCTTTGGATCAGACAATATCCTCAGCTTAATGTTATCTAAATATTCATTATATAATGCAGCTGAGATATTTTCAAATTCCAGAAACAAACGTTTGTAAGATTCTAGGTCATTTGAGTCTAAGCTACAGACATATTTCTTCCAAGCCCTATTCCTGTTGTTGCGAAGAGTTTTCAAATCCTTTGTATACCAGGGATACGCAGAATTTTTCGCAATTTTGAGGCTGTATGGTACCGATTGAGAAAACATAGCAAAAAGCTTCATATAAAAAAAATTAATGGAATCATCAAGATTATTTCCATTTATGTAATCTAAAATAACGTTAATCTTGCTATGAAGTAAATGATTCAACTTCAAAAAGTCAACTTTTTTAAAATTGAATTCATAGACTTTATCTATTGAACTCGAATTTACTATATTCGAATTAGATGCACATAAATATGTATCATCGTTAGAAGAATGCCATTTTAAGTCAGGCAGATTGAAATCAAAAAACAAAAAAAAAAACAAATTGGCCATTTCAGCCCTTGAAAGGACTTTGACCGAGCTTCTAATGATCAATTGTGTTGTGTGTGTGTTATTAAATGTTTGCACACAATTGACCGAGAACTGGACCTACTTGTTTTATGCCGACTCCGAACGGCTAAAGTTCATGTTCTCAAGAAGCTTTACATGGCATTATTTACTCTCTGAGGTTTGCCATTGTCTGCAGAGAGGTGGTGACCGATCAGAAAAATTTTTTATTGAAAAAAACTTTTCGCCGCGGCTGGGGATCGAACCCGGGCTCCGAGCTTGCTAAGCCACACACTTAACCTGCATGCCACGGTCACCACACAGATTGAAATCACCCAACAATAAAATGTCGTCATTAACGTCAAGTAAATTTATAATGTATTCTATGCAATCCGCAAGGTTTGCATAGACCTCAGCACTGCTCCTTGGAGGAATGTACGCGTTAACAACATATACATTGGAATTACAATGTATAACCTTAACGCATATAAGTTCGATATTGGAAGAGCAGGGGATATCAATAAAGTAACTTACAAAAGAGTTCCTAACAGCTAATAAGACACCACCACCGACAGCAGAAATTTTGTCAGTGTGTCTGTCCTTTTGTAAAGCCCATTTTTGCCACTTTTGACCCCTATAATGCGAGCCATACAGAGAACTGCAATTATTCTTATTTTTGAGTCATTGGTTGACTACCACAAAAAAGAGTATAAGTGGATTGAAGTCAAAGAAGAACTTCCACTCATATCCACTCATACTCGTTTGTGTGCCGTACACATAGCGAATGAATGAACAAGAATAACTTTTATGTTGATATGAACCGATGCAGTGCTCAGTTCTCTCATTGAGTGCATGTATTTATTATGCTATACCGTGATGACTCACAACACCAATAAACACCAAGATTCAGTGGAATAACTAAAGTACTTAAGAGTTATATTAAGTTCAGCTTTCTTGTTATTTCATCCAAATTTGATTGTAAATGCCCAGCAATGCCTGCCAAACCCAGAGTTGGGCATCAAAAAAATTAATTGCAATTGATTTAATAGCAATTAATATCAATTGCAATTAATCATTAATTGTACTCTGCAATTAATTTATTTAGACTAACCTGAAGTAATTGCAAAATACAATTAAATCGTTGGCAATTAACTTTTTTAAATTAAAGGTACAATTAAAGGTACATTTGGACAAAATTGGATGATTCTTTGGCCAATCGGATGCAGTGGGATTATCTGAGGTCACAGGTGGGTCATTGCTACTTTTATGGGTTCCATGGAACAAATGTTCCATACCTTGAACACGTTTTTCTGAAAAGTTATGGAGAAATGTATTGGTTACTGACGCCTCCATTCATCAGACTCTGAAAATCACGCAGGTTAACACATAATGGTTATAGAAATGTATACTATGCTAGCAAGTTTAAACACTTCTTAACCAGATTATAAGAAGTAAAAAAGTGCTTTTTTATAAAACTTTATGGAATATAAAAATAATATTTTTACATTTTTCCTTATGCACTTCATCTTAATTTTATGAACATTTTAATATAATTTGTTTGGCAATTGCACCCCTAACCAATGAAAAATTACATACGGGATTGACTTGGATTTTGGTATGAGCGTTTATATTGAACAAAATTTCATATTAATTTAAAGTTTGTTTCAATAAAAACGAAGTCCTGGTGATGGAAAAAAATATTTACATTCACTTTTGCACCCTCTTGATATTCAAAACATAAAACCGCAGTCATGAGGTGTTTTCTTTTAATTAAAAAAATTTAAAAATTATGTAGTAAAAAGTTCTTTTGCCAAATTTTGCACCCCATTTTAGCGTGCACCTGGGGCTTTGATTAGGTTAATGCTGAGAAAGTGCGAAAAAGCTGTAGTAGCTGAACTTTAGTGTTATTGCATGTAAAACTGCTATATTAATATGAGCTTCTTTATTATTATGCTATGGTTGTAGCATGTCGCATTAGAAATATATTTAGTTTGTTAACAACGAGCCAATGGACACTATCCGGATGCCGGATATTCGGCTTAGCAGCTCGGCGGATATACGGTATCCGACGAAATCACTATCCGTTACATCTCTAATATAAATATTATAGCTACAATGTTGCCTTCAAAACAATTGTTTATTGTAATGGCGATATTTGAAAATATGGAGTAAGAAAGCAAAACCTCTTAGGTAAATATGAGTGAAATAAACAACTTTCCATACAAGGGCAAATCATTGTATCATAAAAAAGCCACCACAGAAAGTCAAATAAATCATATATATTATGTACCAAATGAAAGATAAATTTTAAAGCTTTAATAATTTATTTATTTATTTATTTAATTCGTCTAACAGAGTGCATCTCTAACAGACTACTAATCTATATAAATAAAAATCAAATGTCGTTCGTTGATAATTGCATCAGTTGAGAACGGCTGGACCGATTTGGATATTTTTTTTTTAAATGTTCGTCGTAGTCAAACAGGTTTTTACTGAAAGAAAAATTGACCACGCCTACTTTTACGCCCACTTTTTTCGATTTATCTAAGGGTAATACACTTGGAATCAATCGTCAAAGAAATTTCAACGGCGGAAACAAGGAAATCCAGTTCCAGGTTACCCCAATTTATTTTGCACCGGCTCATTAGGTCGCATTTACACAGTCCATCCAAGACACGACGATGCTTCTATCAACGTGTCCAAGGTTTGCGAACAATAAATGGTGAACTGTGTGACACATATAGAGAAGCGTGTCAACGTTTGCGATTGTTAAAAAATGACACTCATTGGATATACGCCCTCGGAGATGCTGCGCTTTCGTCAAATCCTCATCAAAAACGAACACTGTTTTCGATAATTATCTCGACATGCTTCCCATCCAAACCAACTGATGTGTGGAGCAAATACAAAGATGCCATATGTGATGATATTTTGCATCAGATGCGTATTAGAACATCAAATTCAAATTTGCAACTGAGCGAGGAAATTTACAACGAGGCTTTGATATTAATTGAGGACATGTGCTTGATGATGTCGAACAAGGCATTATGTGGCTTAGGCATGACAGCTCCCAATCGTCCGATGCACGACGCATTCAATCAAGAGCTGCGACGCGAAAAGCAATATGATTGCGATGCTTTGAGGGAATTAGTTCGAACGAGCGTTCCACTGTTGAATCGACAGCAAAAATATGCGTATAACTCTCTTATGAAAGTTGTGAACGATGGAACTAGAGGGATTTTTTTGGACGCTCCCGGTGGAACTAGAAAAACTTTTTTGCTCGCGTTGATTTTGGCAACGATACGCTCGCAGAATGATATTGCACTTGCAATTGCTTCATCGGGAATTGCAGCTACGTTGTTGGAAGGCGGTCGAACTGCTCATTCAGCACTCAAGTCGCCATTGAATATGCAAATCAATGAAA
The DNA here is from genome assembly GCA_958299015.1 of Tetanocera ferruginea. Lineage (NCBI taxonomy): Eukaryota > Metazoa > Arthropoda > Insecta > Diptera > Sciomyzidae > Tetanocera > Tetanocera ferruginea. The sequence goes on along the minus strand of OY282641.1, from coordinate 77,571,090 downwards.
ATCCAACATACAACATTTCCAAGAACAGTGCGATGGCCAAAGTTTTGCAATAAAGTAAACTGATCGTTTGGGATGAGTGTACAATGGCGCATAAAAAGTCTTTGGAGGCATTAGACAAAACGATGCAAGATTTACGAAATAATCAAAACCAGTTTGGTGGTGCGATGATTCTGTTGGCAGGTGATTTTCGTCAAACATTGCCAGTGATTCCACGATCAACTCCAGCCGATGAACTTAATGCGTGTTTGAAGTCGTCCGTTTTGTGGAAACACGTCAAGAAACTCAAATTGACTGTGAACATGCGTGTCGAGCTGCAGAATTATTAATCTGGAGAAGTATTTTCAAAACAATTGCTGGACATTGGCAACGGCAAAATCCCGGTTGACATTTCGACCGACTGTATTCAATTTTCCGTCGCTTTCTGCCAGTTCACCGAATCAAAATCCGAACTCATCCGAAAGGTTTTTCCAAATATTGCACAACAAAAAAAAAAAAAAAATTACAAAAATCATGGTTGGTTGAGCGAACGTGCTATAGTGGCTGCGAAAAACATTGATGTCGACGAATTGAATTTTAAGATGCAATCTGAAATAGCTGTCGAATTGATGACGCACAAATTGGTGGATTCTAATACTTCCCAAGATGATGTCGTCAACTATCGAACGGAGTTTTTTAAACTCGCTGGAATTACCCGGATTACCGGCTCACAATCTCCAACTGAAAGTCGGGTCGGTAATCATAATGTTACGAAACAAAAACCAACCACGTCTTTGTAATGGCACCCGGCTTGCGGTAAAAAACCTGATGAAAAACGTCATCGAAGCAACAATACTTAAAGGAAAGTACAAAGGTGGAGACGTTTTGATACCACGGGTCCCAATGATTCCGACCGGCATGCCATTCGATTTGAAACGCTTGCAGTTTCCCGCAGTTTCATTTGCAATGACAATTATTAAGTCTCAAGGGCAGTCATTGACTGTTTGAGGCATTAACCGTGAAAATCCATGCTTCTCGCATGGTCAATTGCCACCATAAACACCATCAGCATTATTTGTTTTCGCTCAAGATAACAAAACAAAAAATATCGTGTATTATAGAGCATTGCAATAAACGAAATATGTTATCACAGTTAAGCAATTGAAAAAATATTTCTTTTTTTTTAATTGGAAATTTAACACCATAAGATTCATTGTACTTATTTTCAAATCAAATGTAAATCAAATATACCCAAACATAAATGAATAAAAATTATCATTCAAAAAAACGTATTTTCCCCCTTTTTAACTATTTATACACATTTGCAACAGCTTTTCACAAATTCACAAAACAAACACAATTTTTTTTTTATTATGACAGGACAACGTCTCTCGGGTCAGCTATCAAAAATAAAAAAATAGATTATTTCAGCTGCGGTAAATGGTATTTGAACAATATTTGATAGGTCGGTTCAGTGCACCTACCATTCTTCTTCTAAATAACAATCCGCCACGACTTTGCAACGGAACCACACTTTCAGTGAAAATAAAAATTGAAGGCAAAACAACGTTTGCCGGGTCAGCTAGTATATAATATATTACAATACTTATTCTTTAACTATTCAACACTAAATAATACATGATTTTAAAAATTAAACTTCAAGACATTAAGGCACACATATTTTATAAATGATTCTTTTGAGTTCCTTTTCAGAAAACCCAGCATCGAATAAGCCTTACTAATAATTATGTCCATATGGTCATTGAAATAAAGACGACTATCCAGAAGAATACCCAAGTATTTCTTGACCACAATTCTACGTAGAGTATTAGCTTTAATGGTATAATTCCAGAAAGTTGGAGACTATAAACCTATAAAAAGTAAAGCACTCACATTTAGAAATGTTCTACGGGAGATTATTAATCTCACGCCAAGTTATTACCGAGTCAATGTTGTTCTGCATTAACACACAGTCATTCACACCTTCAATAGAGCGATAAATTTTTAGATCGTCTGCAAATAGAAGTGCATTGGATTTTTTAAAAATTGTAGATCATTGAGGAAAATTAAAAATTATAATGGACCAAGATGACTACCCTGTGGTACACCAGAGGTAACAAGTACAGGGTCCGATAGGCAATTTTCTATTTTTACTCTTTGAATACAGTTTTTTAAATAGGAACTAATCCAATCTAATAAATTGGAGTGAAACTCGAAAGAAGATAATTTTAGAATTAAAATATTATGGTCTACCTTATCAAAAGCTTTAGCAAAATCGGTGAAAACTACATCAGTTTGCAGTCCTTTGGTAAAGTTTTCAATAACATGGTTACAGAAGATCGTAAGGTTAGTTACGGTTGATCTACCCGACATAAATCCATGTTGGTACAGGGATATTTAATTTTTTACGAGAAAGACAAGTTTATTATATACAACTTTTTCAAAAACTTTAGGTATACAAAGGGGGCATTCCATGCAAAGCGGTATATTTTAGCAAAAAAAAAGCAACATTTCTGATTTTTAACAACGGGGCAGTAAACCTTCATACGTTAAGTCCCTTATGGTAAATAATCTTTTTTCTACCTCATCACTGCAATGATAAAAATATATATATTTAGCAATGAAATCTTCAAAGAAATCAATGCTTAAAATTTACTCAAAATTTTTCTCAATTTTTCCTTTCATATACGTACCTACTTATTAGGTGTGTTTCCGTACTCGATTGTAGTAACTTGCAAGCTGCTAGAACGTGTTTCCGTACTTTTTCTAGCTCAAAAGAGAGAAGAAGAACAAGCACACAATCGCTCTCTCGAGCTCGAAACTAGCTCGAAGTGTGCTGGAAGAATTAATCATTAAATATACTCAATCAATCATTAAATATACGATATCTGCGGACCTCCTTCGCTCACTTAGTGACTGCATTCTTAATAATTTTAAACGATCCTCATAAGGAGGAAGGTTTAAAATATCCGCTCCACTTAAGCCCCTTAGAGCAAACCGAACAAAACGTTTTTGGATGCTCTCTATTCGTTCAACATGCACATTATAACTTGGGGACCAGACTTGACTTGCGTATTCCAAGTGAGGACGCACAATTGCATAATACAACGTTGTAGTTGTAATCATGCTATTGAATTCTTTGGCCCAACGTTTTATAAATCCAAGCATTGAAGACGCTTTTTTACAATTAATATCAATATGAATGTTGAACGATAACTTAGGAGTTCAATCCTAAGTTATCGTTCAGCTGCAGCCTATTTGCAGCTGTAACTAATAACCCTTTATACCCTTATTTGTTGAAAATTTGTACTGAGAGAAAATGTCGGGTCATTTTCAGATAGATTTCTGCAATGTACGTGGACTGAGGACCAACTTTTTCTCAGTCTATGCACACTGTACTCTAAATAAGCCTCAAATAACGGCACTATGTGAGACCCAGGTTGGCGAGGATGCAGATCCACTGGATTTGAATATACCTGGGTATCACCTACTGCCATTGTTTTTTCTACATAGGGGCATCGCTCTTTTTATTAGAGCAGATGTGGCATATCAATGCGAGCGGGGTCTGGGCATAACTGTGCATAACTGTGCCCATAACTGGGCACAATCCGGCTTGGCTATGTCATTCGGGACAATTTAGTTTCCGGCCCGGGTGCCAGCAACCCTAGCTACGCCACTACCTCACTCCAATCGCAGTCGTGTAAGCAAATAATTGCATGCATAATTTGCATTTTCTGTTGACCTTGTCAAACTTGTTTTACGTCGAGGCATTTATTTGTAGTTTAAGGGAAATACGAACACTTCATTTTTCAAACTTTTAATTTATCTTTAATCTATACAAAATATGCTATCACACTTGTGAATGCCACATTTTGAAATATTAAAATATCTTTCTTTCTCAAGTGTAAATTAAAAAATTGGAAAACTACAATAAAAATATGTGTAAAGAAATTACATGCGGCGAAACAAATATGCACACATTGGTTTGCAGCTCACCATTCTACAGCAACAACAGCACAGCAAGCTTTATTTAACTTGTATTCCCATCACGTCAAAGAGCGCCAACTGCTTTTGGTTACTCTTCGAATGATTGGGGAGAGCGAGATCAATAAACTTTAAAGAGAAAGGTTGATAGCAACATGTAGTTGAAACTCTCGTAACACAAACGCGTGAAAAGCAAACGACCAATTAAATGTCTGATTAAATGTTTATAAATATGAGCGCAGTTATCGGTGTCCGTTTTATAGTGAAGTCTCTTTTGTATGGGTGTGTTAATTATGTGGAGCATTTCTATTGTGTATCGTCGTTTGTAATTGTTCTCTTGTTGCAGAATCTTTGTTTTTTCAAAGTTAGGAGAGTGGCCCCATTTTACGCAATGGGCCGCAAGTGCTGTTTTGTTGTCATTCTTGTTGTTTATATCTGATTTGTGTGCTGATAATCGTGAAAATTTTTAATTTTCATTGTTTAATTGTTTTAAATATGTTTATATTGTGTTAAAATTAGTTAATACTTGTATTTTTCATTTATTGTTTTAAATTTGTTTATATTGTGTTAAAATAGAGTGTGATAAATGTTTTCATGTTCTTCTAGGTCCTATCCTGAAGATGACTAATATTTTTAGTCGAAATATTGACATAAATAAAAATTAAAAATTAAAATTTGCGTTTTAATTTTCATACGGCCAAAGCCTACAACAATTTAATACCAATTAAAGGCCGAAAACATCAAATATTTTAAAAATATTCAATCCTTATGCTAAAAGATACAATAATGATCCTATACATGATGAACATGAAGCATTAGTCATTAAAAGTCAATCACATATTTCAAACAATATTTAAAACAATAACTATTAAAATTAAAAAAAAAAATTTAATTAACATATTAAAAAAACAGAAATAAAGCAGATAAATTAAGTTAAATCTAGTTTTAAGCTGTCGTTGCTTGGAAATATATCAAAAGATCATTTTTAAATTTGTGTGCGTTACGTAGATTAGTTAATGAATTCGGAAATGCATTCTATAGACGCGTAGTGTGTACAAAGAAGTGCCGTTCAGACAATAAAAAATCATGACGAAATTGAACAATATTTTTAAATATATATATAATTTAGGAAGCGAATATATTTTTTGGCATAATTATAATTATTTTATGCATTAAAAACAATGATCGATAGTTCAGGAGACATCACAATCACATATCTTGTAATATTATTAAAAAGAACACTCATTTTACCCATACTAACAAAATCAACATTTGGAAATAGTTCAAAGCCATACAATAATTTTGAAAGAAGATAGGTTTTAGCAAGAAGCAGTCTAATTTTTCTAGGCGTATGGTGTTGGGTAGCCCATAGTCTACGCAGCATCCCATACACTTTTCCAATAGTTAGATTAACGTGGTCACTAAATGACAATCTATTATTTAACACTATCCCTAAATGTATTGCTTTATCAACTATTTCTATTTCAGCGTCATTAATGGTTTTTTGCTTATCACAAGGCATTTCGATTTTATTGGATTTAGACTTAAACTATTATCACTGGCCATTGATTTATTGCACTTAGTTCACAATTGAGGTCAATTGCACATTGGTTCATTGTCTGTATATCACAGCTCTTATATATTTGAACGTCATCAGCATACATATGTTAGTTGCAATCTCTAGTAATACTGGGCAGATCATTGATATACATTGTAAAAAGCAGGGTCCTAAGACAGAGCCTTGAGGAACGCCTTTCGACAGTTTTATAAATTCAGAAAGCTTGTTTCCCGAACACACTGCCTGCAATCTATCATACAGATACGAGCCAATAAATTTTATGGCTGAGTTTGAAAAGCTGAAATAGAGACGAAGTTTTACTAAAAGTTTTTTGTGACTTACGTTGTACAATGCTTTGGAAAAGTCAAGAAGCAACAAGAATAACATTTAATTTTTATCAAATGATTTGCGAAGGTCCTCACAAACACTTATAAGAGCAGTAAACCCAGATTGCTTCTCAGTAAGTAAGTTTCGTTCTGACAAAAAAGAGAGATTTGAGAGCTCATAATCTTTTCCAAGGCCTTTGACAACAGACAAAATTGCAATGGGTCTGTATTCTGTTTTCGTTTTTGGAATCGGAGTGATTTTAACTTTTTTTCCACGACTTAGGGAACACAGAAGTTGTTAAAATTGAATTACAAATATGTGTTACGTGTGGTAAAATAATGTGGTAAAGCTTTTTTAGGAAAAAGGATTTATATTGTCTAGACCTGTGGAATTGGACTTAATAGACATAAAGGATTTAAAAACCTCTTCGCCGTAAACATTTTTAAAACTAAATTTATTATCACCTATTTGGCTATTATTATTATTATTATTATGTGATTTTATTACATTAGTACCCTAAGAACTAAGTTCTTTTAAAGTACAAAGCTTATTGACAAGTAGTTTTGAATACAATTATTAATTTAGAATTATAACTTAAGTTAAGATACATAAGTAACAATAATTATATAAATAAGAATTACATGACCTTAATTTAAAAAGAAAGAATGAGTTTTGTGAAAGGTAAGATCAAGAGAGAGATGAAGGTAGAGCGCAAGAGAGTGCTGAAAGAGAACTGGCAATTTGCTAAGAATTAGATGATGAAAAATGTCTTTGAATAGCAAGCTTGAAAAGCGTTCTTGACTGTATTGATTTGAATTGACTTGGTAATGAATTCCATAATCGAACAGCATTGATAAAAATAGTCTTGTGGAGTTAAGGTAGTTAAAACTTGGAAGAATAAGAGTTTGGCTTCTACGCGACATACTAAATTGTAATTTTTCAAACAAGTAAAAAAGAGTTTTTAACTGTATAAGTTTATGCAGAAATATGCAATTTCTTATATTAGAGTAACTTATTATATCGCACCCAAGTATACAATTTCTTAATTCAGATAAATGATCGAACCTACGTAAGCCATAAACATAACGTGTAGCATGATTAAAAGCGATTTGAAGTTTATGTTGGGACTGTGAGTCTAACTTACTATACACAAGCTCGGCAAATGTTATGACAGGAACTGTACAATATGCTTTTATATTGTATTTGTTTTTGCTTAGAACAGGCACAATGAGCCGTGTTCTAATCGTTGAATGTATAATTAGCGCATAAACCAATTATACTGTTGAGTAAATTAAAAACACCGATTTGTTTGGCTTTTATAATAATACTCACTTTATTAATTGCTCTTACCTACTATTTATACACTTAGATTTAATACAATTAATACAGATAAATTATATACATTTATACATACACTGGTGGCCAAAACTAAAGCAACTCAATATCAGTATGGGACATAAACTTAATAAAATTCACAATGTTAAAGATAGAGCGAATTTTTTTTTTCTAAAACATAATTATTTATTAACTAATTGAAAAAGAAACTGAAAGAATTATATTCAGTTATGTATGTTTTTAAATAATGTACTAAATGCATAAGTCTCAAAATTTCTTTGGTCATAACTAAAGCAACTTTTCAATTTTCAAATAAATAACTAAAAATATTTAATAGGTCTGGTTCGTGGTCGATACCGGGCGCGTTGATGATATCTCTTGGAGCTGGTTGTGGGGTTGCTCGATCGATGTTGCGGAGATTTTTTATTCGTTTCCATACAGACCAAGGTATGATGCACACGATGATAAAGATACAAGAATAGCTTACAACGTATTGATGGATATCATGTGGTCGAATGTTGTTCGGATTGTCGATGCGTAGATTCGCTATCTCATTCTGGAGAACCGTCAATTGGCTGATTTGATCTTCTATCGCTGTTTCCTTGACGTCCAGAAGGAATGGTTCAATATTGTTAGGACTGTCTAGCTTTGCCATGATGCCAAATTTTGTATATGACAAATGCGTGGAGCTGGTGACTATGAAGTGAAAGTCAATTGTGGCAGTCGCCTCCTTTTGGTTGGTACTGCAGGTTTGTTTGTGGTCGAGTCCGGGGGCGTTCTAGATGACGCTGTTGCGTCCTCCTTGTCGTCTGTCTCTTCTTCATCGACTGGAAGTGGTGCTAGCTTGTGGATTGCTCTCTTTGATATGCCAGTTGCTGTGCGCACGTCGGCGACTCGAACTAGACCGTCGTGACCTCGTATCACCTTTGAAATTCTACCAAGAGGCCATTTCAATGGGGGCAAGTTGTCATCTTTAATTATCACCATTGTACCTGGTTTGACGTTTCTGGATTCATTATGCCATTTGTATCGATGTTGTTAATTGTGAAGATACTCATTGGACCATCTCCTCCAAAATTCTGCCTTGAGTTGAATAACCAAATTCCATATGGTGGGATTTTTGGCGTTGTTTGGTTGAGCATTAGGATCAATTGTTGAGGTCAACGGCTCTCCTATGAGAAAGTGTCCAGGAGTGAGTGCTTGAAAGTCATTCGGATTCGTTGAAATTGGTATAATTGGTCTTGAATTCATTATGGCCTCTGCTTCGGCCAGAACGGTCCCCATCTCTTCATAGGTTAGTGATGCGGATGCCAAGGTTTTTGTAATAAAGTCTTGGCTGATTCCACCGCTGCTTCCCAGAGGACACCGAAGTGTGGTGCACGTGGTGGAATGAATTCAAAGTTGATTCCCTTTGTGTTGCATTCATTTTTTATCTTTCGTTGGGAGTTGTCATCGTGAATAATCGATTGTAGCTCTTGCAGTTGGTTTCTGGCTCCAACGAAGTTTGTAGCATTATCGCAGTAGAGTGTTGTGCAATGCCCACGACGAGCCATAAAACGTCTGAGTGCTCCTATGAAAGCCTCAGTTGTTAGATCGCTAACCAATTCCATATGAACCGCCTTTGTGGCGAAGCAGCAGAATACGGCTGCATATGCCTTTCGCTGTGGTTTTCCTCGAATTTTTAAGTGTGTCCAAATTGGACCAAAGAAGTCTACTCCAGAGGTGACGAATGGTGTTGCAGGTTATACTCTTTGAGCGGTAAGATAGTGCATTGAACACAGTTTTGAGTAACGGAACGAGCTAAAGTTTTCAATTTGAGAGGCCAACATTTTTGTCTCCTAATAGACATCAGTGCTTTAGGACCAGCATGAAGGTGCTAACACTGGAATATTGAGTTAATTGTTGAACATCGTTAGCAAACTCTTCCCGTTGCATTGTCTTAAAAATATATGTCAGCGCTTCTTCCATTTCATAAGCAGATAATATTGTTGTTGTTTCTTTAGTCGACTGGTGTCGAGGAGGCTGATGAAGCGTAGCACATAAGCTATTATCCTTTGCAAATGACGGAAAGAATTTTTGTGATTGATGTCTCCAAGCCAATTTACTGCGGTGTTTGTGGTTGTTGCTGCTGTGACAACAACTGGTTATAGCCTGAGCTCTAGCGGACATTCTTCTCGTGGTGGTTGAAGAGGCTAACTTGTTACCGCTCCATGTAGAAATAGAGGAATCGGACCAAAAGTGTACAACAGATTCTTTAATGATTTGGCTCTCTTGAAGTTTCTGCATAAGCTCTACGGCTAACTTAGCAGCACATAATTCCAGTCGTGGTAGTGTTATTTGTTTGGTTGGCGCTACTCGTGATTTTGCACATATAAAACGTACGATTTTTGTGTGATGAGCATCTGTTGTCTGCATGTATGCGACTGCTCCATACGCCCGCTCTGAGGCGTCAGCAAATATGTGCACTTGAGGATTGTTTGCTTTCTTATTGCCAAAGATATGACGAGGGATGCTGATGTCTTGCAATAGTTCGAAATCAGTTTTGAATCTTAACCAAGTAGTATGAAGATCTTGTGGAAGTGCGGCATCCCAGTCAACTTTGAGTTTCCACAGCTGCTGTAGAAATATCTTTCCGGTGGTTGTTACTGGAGCAATGAAGCCAAGAGGATCAAAGATGCGCGATATATCTGCCAAAGCGGTACGTTTTGTTATCCTCTGCTCAATGGTTCCCAGGATTTTTAACTTGAAATTATCATTTTTCGGATTCCATGTGAGCCCCATTGTATTAATGCTCTCACTGCGGGAATTGTTGAAGTCAAGAGTAACTTCTTGGTCCTTGGATGAAATGTCCTGTAGTAATTTTGGGTGGTTTGCGCACCACTTTCGTAGATTGAATCCTGCGGAGCCCAACATTTTCCGTAATTGCCGTTGCATTTCAAGTGCTATAGAAATTTGGTCGGAGCCGCTCAAGACATCATCGACATAGAAATTTTATTTCACTACTTCAGCAGCCAACGGATACCTTTTAGCTTGTTTATCAGCTAGTGCTTGCAAAGTGCGCATAGCCAAGTATGGTGCAGAGGTTGTGCCATAAGTTATTGTGGTGAGCTTATAACACTTCATTGGGTGTGATGGATCTTCTCTCCACCAAATAAGTTGGTATTGCTGGTGATCATTGTGCACCCATACCTGTCGGTACATTTTTTCGATGTCAGCTGTAAAGGCAAATCGAGGGAGACGGAAGCGTAGTAGTGTTGTGGCGACGTCTTCTTCGTTTAGTACTAGTACGTTTAGTACTTCGTTTAATGATAAGTTGGTTGATGTTTTTGCTGAAGCATCGAATACAACCCTTAATTTAGTTGTTGAGGTATCTGGCTTGAGTACTGCATGGTGTGGAAGGAAGTAGTGTTGGCCATTGATACTATGTACTGCTATTTCCTTCATATGACCTAGTTTTTTATACTCTCGCATAAAAGATACATACTGAGTCTTGAGCTCAGGGTTTTTTACAAGCTTGCGTTCAATAGCTGTGAAACGTTGCAAAGCTATGTCTTTGGATTCACCGAGTTGATTTGGATTATTCTGAAATGGTAACTTTACCACAAATCGACCATCAATAAGTTGATGAGTGTTTTGAAGGACGTCTTCTTCACAACGTCGTTCAGCCGCAGTTAGGTTAGCCACACGTGAATCACATTCTTCCAGTCGCCAGAATTTTTCCATTGTCTCGTTGAGTGACTCATCTGTGGTACAGATGCCACAAGTGCTAGTTGTGGTGGATGACTCTTGATTGGTGTACTCACCCCCCACTATCTAGCCGAAAAGAGTATTTTGCAACACCGGTTGTCCTTCTCCTAGTCGAATAGAAAACTCCTGCTCCAATTAGTAAATCGATGCCTTTAGATTCATAGAAATTGGGGTCAGCTAATTGCAGGTTGCTTGGAATGTTCCAATTGCATATGTTTATGCTGCTTGATGGTTGCTTGGAAACAATCTCTGGTAAAATGTGAGCTTCAATTCTCTTGCTGAAGCCTGTCGTTCTTGATTGCAGCTGCAAGTTTACCCTTTCAGCGATACGGCTCTGTGATTGACCAATACCTTCAATTCCAATAATGCACTGATTCTTCTTTATTCCGAGTTTGTTCACAAGCCGCTTGGTTATGAAGTTGGCTTGCGACCCGTTGTCTAAGAGTGCTCGGCAATGAATTTGATGTCCCCATTTATCGATTATAGTTACCGAAATCGTACTCAGCAATACAGTGGTTGATTTAATTGGTTGATCTTGGACAGCCGCAAGTGATACCGGAGCCCTTTGCGTTGTTTCCGGAGACTGCAACTGGTTAACCTTGCTTGGTATCTGCGTGCCTTGCGAGCCTCCCAAGTGAAGCAATGTGTTGTGTTTTTTATTGCACTTTGTGCAAGTGCGTGACACGCAAGATTTGGCATTGTGCCCACCTTTCAAACAGTTTACGCAGTGCTTTGCCTTTTGGACTGCGTTTAAGCGCTGACTTGGTGTCAACTTGAGAAATTCTTGACACTGGAACAGAGCATGATGTTGGTTGCATGAAATGCATGTTGAATCTGATGCCACTGAGATACTTAGCGCTGGATAAGTTTTTCGTCGCCCTTGTTCTGCCACATCTTTGTTGGGTCTTCCTCCTAGAGCTTCCAATGACTGGAACCTAAGTTCAAGGAATTTCAAGAATTCGTCTAGGGATGGTATCTCCTTCGGTTGTTTTAAAGACTGCTCCCACAATGCGTGAGTGGTTTTGTGCAAGTTTTGGGTTAGAATGTACATGAGAATGGGGTCCCAGCTGACGGTGTCTACTCCGAGGCCTTGAAGAGTCATGATACATTCCTTGGTGGTGTCGTGGAGAAGTTTGATTGTAGTTGCTTGATCATTGATGATTATTGGTTGGGAGAGCAGTCTGCTTAATGTTGCGTTTATAAGTAGCCTTGGGTTCTCGTATCGATCTTTGACCACCGCCCAAGCGGGCTCGTAATCGCTTGCCGATGCTGTGAAGTGCCGAATTAGTACTTCTGGCTGACCGGATAGACTGGATTTCAAGAACCACATCTTTTGACAAGCCGGAATTGGTTGCTTGACGACTAATTCAATAAATAGATCATGGAACTGCCTCCACTTGTGGTAGCTGTCATCGAATTTTGGCAGATCAACTTTGGGCAGTTTCAGTCCTGATGTGATCATGTTCGCTGTTTGCCTGTTGATTGCTGTAGCAGGGGCTTGAATAGTTGTAGTTTCTGATTCTTGGGGCATATTCTGAAGTTGCAAGAGTTTTAAAGTGATTGTTTGCTCAATCTGCGTAAAACCCTCATAATCGTAAGTGCTGGGTTCATCCGATAACCAAATTTTTTGGTGTAGGTCCTGGGCGGATTCCCAATGCCTTTCCACTGTCTTCGCCTGCATTGCATAATATTGCGACGTTTGTTGTGTCACACTATTAAGCACTTGGTTTAGCAGTTTGGTAGCTGCATCAATTGACCTTTTTTGTTTGTTAATTAATGAGCATAGCTGACTTGACATACTTCCGGTGGCCGTTATCATGGTGTTCGTTTCGATTTGTCGAGTGACTGGCTGAGGCGACCGTGTTCGCTCGAGTGCCTCCGTTCCAGTTTTCAATGTTGATGTGGCCTGGACATGTTTGATGGCTTCTTCTGCTTTGTCCATCTCGTCTCGTGCTTCTCGGTATTTCAAGCGAATGGCGCTGTGTATATCCTTCACAAAATACGGGTGGTTAACTTCCTTGCCATGTTGGTTGCGGATGACGTTGTCAAGTTTTTCGAATTGCACCCACAAGCTATTCAGCTCCCTTTGAGGCGATAAACTCTGCTGACCGGCGATCATGCGGCGCCTTCTTGTAGTTTGCTATTGTTTTTTGTATAGCCACTGCCAGTTCATCTTGTTTTGATGATAAGTCATCAATGCCCATGATGATGACTTATATTGATGTATGTATATATATTTATGTAAACAGGATGCGTCTGATGACGTCTGTTTGATATCGTCTGCTGGTTACAGCACACTTATGTTGTCGTCTGCTGGTTACAGGACACTTGTGATGGTGTGATGATACCACTGGAACATGAACCAGGATATCACGTCGGGGTCACCAAAATGTACAATATGCTTTTATATTGTATTTGTTTTTTCTTAGAACAGGCACAATGAGCCGTGTTCTAATCGTTGAATGTATAATTAGCGCATAAACCAATTATACTGTTGAGTAAATTAAAAACACCGATTTGTTTGGCTTTAATAATAATACTCACTTTATTAATTGCTCTTACCTACTATTTACACACTTAGATTTAATACAATTAATACAGATAAATTATAAACATTAATACATACATATAAATATTATAAATTGGAAACAACATATAGAGTGCAACTCAGCTAGCGCAAGTTCATTGCACTATTGTGCAATGTAAGGACTTTTGGGCACATGCATTGGCCTTGGTGACAAGTATTAAAAAGCAAACATATAGAGTGGAAGTTCATTGCACTATTGTGCAATGTAAGCATTTTTGGGCACATGAATTGGCCTTGGTGACAAATATTAAATTGCTGTGGCAATGTTGAGTTCACTGCCACCTGCTTACTTTTATATGTTGTGTTTTTTATGATATGTCTCAACAGGAACAATGAGCTGAATTACAAGCTTACGTCTTATATCAATAGGATCGAACTGAGCCGACATTCTAAGATTTCGCAAAATGTAATATACTTTGCGGACTACATTGTAGATGTGATCTGTGCATGTGAGGTAAAAATTAACATGAAAACCAAGGCTAACAACACTATTTACAATTTGTATTTTCTTATTATCCGTTAATACGTCTGGGATAGAGCTAGGGTCTATTTTTATGTTAGAAATAGGACAATAGGGCAACAATAGGACTTAAGAACATTAAGATGGAGATTATTATTCATAGCCCATATGCTTATACTGAGAAGATCTTCGTTCAGTTTATACATAAGATCTTCCATAAGGTTTTTTTGCCAGACAAGTAAATCTGAACATCATCAGCATAAGCGTGCATTGATGAATAGGTGCAACAACGAGAAATGTCATTCACAAATATCGAGAACAAAAGTGGACCAAGAACCGAACCCTGCGGCACACCGCAACAAACAGCTTTGTAAAGAGAAAAATTATTACCAACCTTTACCCTTTGTTTTCTATCTGTCAAATAGCTACTTATGAGACGAGTGGCATTGTCACTAAACTCACATATATTTTTAAATTTTTGACAGAGAAGTTGATGACAAACAGTGTCAAATGCTTTCGAAAAGTCAAGCAGGCACAGTAGAATTAAACGACCATCATCATATGGGGACCTTATGTCGTCAAATACTTTAAGCGTTGCAGTAGAGCAGCTATGACCAGCTATGACCAGCACTAAATCCTGATTGAAAAGACTATTTTGACTTAGGAATGACGATATTTGATAAGCCATAAGAGATTCACAGACTTTCGACATGGAAGACTATATACTTATAGGCCTGAAATCTTTTGGCTCACAAGCTCCTGTTTTTTTTGCTACCAGCGTTACAATTGCAGATTTCCATAAACGAGGACACAACGATGTTGTAAGACAATAATTTATAATATGGGTTAGGGAGCTAAGAACATGAGGTAAAATAGTCTTTATAAATTTTAGATTTATACCATCTTCTCCAATCGCATTTGACTTTGCCACTTCATCTTCTGTTACCGTTAAAAACTGAAATGTCTAATCTGAAGAGGAATCCAAAATATTAAAAGAACTTCGATTTTCATTCAGGGTAGAAAGAAAATATTTATTCGGACAATCAGGTTGAATTTGACAATTAGGTGTTTGCTTATCAACGATACAGAGTTTCTTTAAATTATTCGATAAAACTTTTGTTGGAAGTGATGTTTTCAATTTAGCAGAGCAATATTTTGTTTTTGACTGTCTTATTATAGCAACTGATGCATTCGTTGCACACCTATAATTTTCCTATTTCTTAGAGGAGGGGTTCTTTTTCCATATGGTTCGCAACTTATTTCGTTTTTTTATGGCAAGCTGCACTCGACTGGTGAACCAAGGACAGGACGTATTCTTAACAACAACAGTTTTAAGAGGAACATTATTAATAAAAAGTTAATTTATTGCACTTGTAAATAACACAACTTTATCCTCAATATTAGGACAAAACCACACATCATTCCACGGTATTCACGACAGATCATACAAGAGACTGGTAATCAATCGACTTGAAATCACGATACGAGAACGAGTTTGACATAACAGAACAAGATACATTAATGTCAAGTGTACAAAAAATTAGATGATGGTCCGATAAAAAGTATATTTGGTCAAACAATAAAATAGTTGAAATATCAGTTACAATAAAATAATCAAGAAGACTAGGGCTATCATTAGAAGAAAAACGCGTAGGCATGGTACCATTTAATACAGAGAGACCGACAGATGCAATATTATCACATATAGAACGTGTTGAGATGTCATGACATAAAAGATTTACATTGAAGTCACCACATATAACAAAATAATTAAAATCTATTGAAATATCTGACAATTCTGAAAAAAAGGAGTCTAAACAATTGCACTTATTTGGATTGTAAACACAAGACAGGAATACATTCACACTATTATCAGCTATACATATATTCAGGTACTCAACATGACTTGAAATGTTTGACTTATTTATTACTTTAGCCTTTAAGTTACATCGACAATAAATCGCAATACCGCCTCCCCTTCTTCCGTTCCCATCGTTCCTAAAAATCGTAAAATTTTTAATATTATATACAGAGTCTAACACCACAACAAAACCACGTCTCAGATACACAAATGACATCAACAGACGAGTCTTCAAAAACATATTTAACGTAGTCCAATTTCGCTGAATTTAAGCTCCTGGCATTAAAGTGAACAATCTTTAAGCCAGAGTATCTTTTACACAAAACTTCCACAAGAACTTTATTATTAACACCTTTACAAAAATTACTCAAATGGGACATAACAGGACAGATATAAACAAAAATAAGTATACACATCAAACACTATTCCAACACAATTACTCTCAAAGAATTCAACAAAAAGCCAGTAAAATTTAGAATAAATCGAAAGATTAGGAAAATAATGAGTAAAATTAAAATTTTTTGTTGTTGTTGTTGTTGGTGTTTTTGTTGTTGTTGGTGTTGTTGTTGTTGTTGTAGGTGTTGTTGTTGTAGGTGTTGTTGTTGTAGGTGTTGTTGTTGTTGGTGATGATGCAAGAATACCAGGTGATGACGAGTGAGCACAGTTAGATGATCAAATTGACATAGTTATAAAGGGGGTTCTACACAATACAACGGCTGTACAATAGCTTGTTGTACAGCAGTTGGCAGTTTCAACTATTCTACAGTGCAATATGCAACCAACTAATCGCATGGTTGCATCCACACAATACAATTGTGGCACACAACCATCAAATAGCAACCAATATTGGTGCAACCGTTGAACCGTGTAGAACCCCCTTTAGATGATGATGATGAGGCAACTGAGTGAGTAAACAGCGGATGTGATGATGTAGAGGACGATGAATCAGCTAGAGATGGTAAACACCTTGCATGTAGTGTTGGAAGAATTGTAAGTTGTTGTGCTTGTGGTGCTGTTGAAAATGCCGATTATGATGAAATAAAATGCGTAAGGCATGTAAGATGATGTAGATGAGTTAGCAGCAGTAAGAAACAGTGTAGATGAGCTTTGAAATGATGATGGCAAAGTGAGGCATACTAGTTTTTTGGCATGGTTGCCAATACCGGCTGTTGATCATTTAGTGATGGATAACGGGTATTAGAACTCATTGATAATGTCACCAGCAGACCAAAAATCTTTGGTAATAATTTGCTGAAATAAATCAGATGGAACAATTATTTTGTATGAGGCAACTTTACGTGGTGAGCTAAAGTTGAATTTTCTGCATTTGCAGGATGATGAACTAGAAGATGATGATGTTTTTTGCTTAATATAGTTTAAGATTGATTTCGCTGAGGTGTCGGCGGCAAGTCTGGAAAGGAATACTGCTTTATTTTGGGTCCGCTGGACGACTACCAAGTTCACTGAGGTTTCGCCTTCTGGTGTTGAATAAGGAGTAGTAAAAGGGAAGTCGTTCTCACAATATTGGACAGCAATAGTAGGATTTGAGGTCATAAATGAGCTTGTTTTTTCTTGTTGAGTATTTTTTGCAATATCAGAGATCGAACTAGCTTCCAGAGAATTTCTAGCAGGCACCTCGTTTTCCATCGGTGCAGAGTTCGGTTTTGTAAGCGCTGCTTGAGCTCTGGTGGATGTGCGCCCAGTTTTGGGTGAACTAGCTGGACAATTTACAGTGTTAACACTTGCTTGAGCGAGCTCACATACGCCACTAATTATTGCGTATTGGTCGTCGGTTTGCTTGTTGAGCCGTGCTAACTCATATGTAAGCGTATTTAAAGCGGAACGTAGGTTGTGCAGGAAGACCAATGAAACAGTAGACGACGAACTCCTGCAGGACTGACATAGCCAGTATAACCCGTTTGGCGTAGAGCTAAGCAGCGCATCACCAACCTTAGATGACAACTTTGCACATTTCGAATGGAAACGCATGGAGCACCCAAAGCATTAAATAAAATTGTCGAAGGTGTTCCACTCCGATTTACAAATCTTGTAGACCGTACTCATCTTTGTATGCGTTCTTTGGTTACACACTGATTTATTGCTAAATCGCAATACTGCGTTAGGTCGGTCGTGCGTTGACAGCTCGAGTAGAGATCAACGTGTTCTTATGGTGCAAATCTAAATACGACCTCAAGCGTTGGTCGTACTTTATATCGTAAAACAAGAAGAAGAGATAAAATACGACCAAAGTACGATCTAACGAGATAAGTAGAAAAATGTTCTACTCGGTCGTGCGTTTGACATTTCTTCATATAGCAGAGTTGCATTTTCGTTGGAAGCGCTTAAAATGTGGGTGTTTTATGGTTTCACTGGCAAAGATAGATTTTCGTGGGATTTCTTTTATTATCGCTGGAATTTATGTTTTATATAATTTTTTTTAATAACTCATGCTATTTAAGTAATCAAATGAAAATTTTGATAAAGTTAATCTATTTGTATTATTTTTCTTCAAATTATCTTTGTATAAATATGCGTTGGCGAAACAGGTAAGAACAACTTTTGTGGGCATTTTTGTATAGCTGCTTTTATTGGCATCGCCAAAATTACAGACGCACGATCTGTCAGCGCAACATTGAGTTTTGTTAATTCATAGGTCGTGCGTTCTGACAGCTCATCTCGTAAAGTTTATGCAACGTCGATATAAAGTACGATCGGCGCACGACCGACCTAACGCAATATTGCGATTTCAGCATTAATGAGCGCAAGCGAGATGGCATGTGTTCGCTAAACACAAAATGGCTGAGTGAGGCTCAGCAAATGTAAAAAAATTTTTCACGGAGATTAGCAAAGTATTTATTTTGTTGACTGGCGGTTTATTGAAGATATTTATAGCATAACTAGCAACCCTCCGCGGCCTTGCTCGCGATATGTTTTAATATAAGAAACAATGTCTTATGTAATTTGTTGTATTATTGTTTAAGTATTGTCTTATTTATTCAAAATTCAAATTATTTTAAATCTTGTATTAGTTCATTATTTTTTGATTGATTGAATGGATTTCCTATCCTAAAAAGACCAAAATATTACGGAAAAACAGTTCTGCATTAGATAATCACGGACATTTAAAAGGATGGACCTTGTGCTTGGTTTTTTGTCAAAGTAAAACACGTTGGTACAGAATTGTAAACTTAAATCCCCTTAAATGTGAGGGAATCAAAGGGATTCGAGTCATTAAAATATTTTCTCCTCTCCTGGACCAGTCAGAATAATACCCATAACACGTAACCGAACTCAATTGCATACAAATTCGAAAGTAAGTCATCTTTTGTTTTCAGTGCATGAAGTAAACTTTATGCCAGTATCAAACTGTCAGAACTGTTGAAGCAAAGGTACCAGTTTTTAGTTACCGCGAAGTTGCACTCGAATATTCGTGCAATTGTACAACTTGCTCTTTAATCCAAAATAATGACTTTTAAAGAAGCTTCTTTAAAATCGCCCGAAATCACATTAATTCGTTCTTATTATTCTCGATTTACATATGTAAGTTATGTTAGTGTACAAACCTTAAAAATAACCTACATAGCTTTTTAAAATAACTAATACCGACCCTGTGTAAAAAAGTTATTGTGTGTTTGCGATTAGAAATTTGCTTATAAAACCCGCATGTCTTTGATTGCTTATAACATTTTATACTTTTCTAACCCCACTTCTATGAAAACATATTTTATTTTATCACGAAATAGCCCCGAAAAATTTAAGGGACTCTGTTTTATTTTTAAATATTACTGAAAACCAAATAGAGCAATTTTGAGAAACTTTACTCTTTTTTATTTTACACCTCAGCCTTTGAAATAAAACTCGTTGCAGTGGTTTTTTACAAAATGAATGACAATATCGATAATTTCCTTCTTTCAATAATAATTATTTCTTAATCGTTTCTGATTTAGCAAAAACAGAAAAATTTTAACCGTTAGACTAAGTCGACTTTGATAAGTAGCGAATCATTTATTTAAGAAGTATGACTTTACTTCTGACTTCTTTTTATAGTACGAAAAGATCTTCAGTTTGTCTATATATCGAGCCATAACCGCAAAAAAGATGTTATCAGCAAAACTAAAATTTTAAAGTAGAAGATTTCTTTTTATTATTTTCGACTCAAAATTTTTTGTTACGACAATGTTTTTACACAATCCTAACATATAAACATCTATATTATGATAATTACTATTCCTTTATAATTATAGATTATTAATAATGGAATCAATTATAAGTTTTGATAAGAAAACGAATTTTTTTAAATTGCTGGTTACATCTTTTTCGCGGTTATGGCTCGATATATTGCATTGACTATCTATATATCAATTCAAATAAAGAGAATCCTAATGAAAAATAAAGCAATTTATGAGATATCATGTTAAATGTTCTTCAATTGTTTAAAATCGTAGAAAGAAGATATTTTCACTTTTGAATAATTAAAAATTCAAAACGAAAATTTTATTTAAATCAATGATATAGTTCATGAGTTATTAAACAAACAAAAAAAACAAAAAAACCGAATCTGAGATTAATAATTCCATAGATTTATCCAAGCTCTTTTATACTGCAAGTTGAAACCATTTTTATACCATAAAAATATAAGGTGATGTGATTAACTTTATTGGTTTATATTTTATATAAAAACTAAGATGTGTTAAAAATAATGTGTGTAATACGAATAAACTCATACCTCTTTAAAATATTAAACTTTTGGGAAATGAATACAAACATAGTTCTTTATCACTTGAAATGCTTAAAAATAAACATATAAAAAACCCATGAAATGCTTGTAAATATTCATAGTATTAAAAAACCTTAAGTGAATCTTTGTATTGTATCCTTTTAAGGCAAATGCACTTCAAAACGTATGCTCTTTAATTTTAGCCTTAAATTTTAACAAAAATTTCGATTCACCTTTTTCTGTAGCTTTACTATTCTGCACACAGGAGAGAGCGAGTAACAATTCTACAGTTTTTATTTGCGCAGAAAAAAGTTCCCACTGCTAATAATGATTACGTTGAGACAGCAACAAACAAAGAACTCATAGGAATTTTTAAAATAAGAAATTCCTATTGAAAAAATAAAGCAAAGACATCGTACTAATGTTTAACACTTGTTTCAAATCAATCAATATAAAACCATGTTGCTTTATTTATTTTTAAAACAGCGCGCAGCCGCAAATCAACACACCATAACCAGTCGATTTCGCAGTCGCAACTAAATTATCTCCTTCTCGTTCATCGACTTGGCTTAAATTTCTGTACGAAGCATGTTGCAGCATTTTGCAGCGAAATCAACAATGCGAAGCAAAAATGTGTGCGCTGCAAACAACGATAGCCATCGAAGCTATCAACAATCGACCTGCTTGCAAGAAATTTGAAGGAAAATTAATAAATTTTTAACTTAAATATCAATTTTAAAGAAAAACTATTGATCTGAGATACATGTCACCACTGACATTTTTGTTGGAAACGGCAAGATCTTTCACTTGCTCATACATCATACTCACCTAACTGTTAAGGTGTAGGCAGCAAATGGAAAATAAGCGATTAATTTGATGAAAAATATTGACTTAAGTAAGATTATTGGCCAAAAACTTCTTAGATTTTTAATAACTTAAACTTCTGAGGATACAACAGTCTAGAATAATTTATTGTTCGATTAGTGAAAATTTCATTCAAATCAGTGCAGTGGTTCCGGAGATCCTGAATGACATACATGAAAAAAGCAAATCTTGGATTTTCATTTTTATATAATAGTATATATATGAAGATAAACTGATACTTGACAGAGTATACAGTGGAATACGGTTATAGCGACCCTGAAGGGACAGGATTATTTCGTCGTTATAACCGAATGTCGTTATATGCGAACATAATTTTTTTGTTGTTTTTTATTAATTTAATTCATTTATTATTAAGAAAATTAATTCCAATCATCAATATTAAAAGCTAAAACATAAGACTTAGTGGAAATAAATACAAAGACGATATACGTTATAGAAGTATGTTTATGAATAAAATAATTACATATGCATATGTTATAAACTTAAATTTACTTTAAATAATTGGTAATATTGACTTGGCGACAGTTGCTCTTTGCAGTGTAAATCCGCTCTGACGGATTCAAGTTTAAATAGGTATTCAAGAGACAAATTTTCAGTACCTTAACCGAATGAAGCAAACCTTCAAAAACTTTAAAAATTAATGTATACCTTGTCTGTAATAAATAAAAACAAACCACACAAACATATTGGCCATTTCAGCCCTTGAAAGGAGTTTGACCGAGCTTCTTTAGATCAATTATGTTGTGTGTGTTATTAAATGTTTGCACACAATTGACCGACAACTGGACCTACATGTTTTATGCCGAATCCGAACGGCTACAGTTCATGTTCTCAAGAAGCTTTACATGGCATTATTTACTCTCTGATGTTTGCCATTGTCTGCAGAGAGGTGGTGACCGATCAGAAAAATTTTTTATTGAAAAACTTTTCGCCGCGACTGGGGACCGAACTCGGGCTCCGAACATGCTAAGCCACATACTTAACCTGCATGCCACGGTCACCACATATTTGATGCTCTAATGCAATCTAATTGTGAATTTATTTTATAACGGTTAATTTGGTTTCAACAAAGCGAAAATTTCAAATATCTACTCACATTTTGCTTTTGACATGCATTCGTCGTCGCTACATGTGAAAATATTTCACCATATTTTGTGAAAACTGTATCGCTTTATACGAACTGGTCGTTATTTCCGACGACGTGAAAGGCGAACTCAGTTTGTAAGGAATAATCAATTAAAATGTGCGGACTTCAAGAATACGACGTTATAACAGAAATGTTGTTATAACCGAGGCCGTTATAAGTGAATTCCACAGTAGTTACTTTAGTTGATTTTAAGTTTAATTTAACAACGAAAATCAAGTAAGTTAATCAGCAGCTTAATTACAGCGACTTATCGAAGAAAAGCGGTGCTAGATTTTTTACTCTTTAAAATTTATAGTAATAACGGTAATTTTTGAGAAAATAACGATTTTGTGTCAGAAAATATTTTTTATTTCATATTATGCCTATAAAATATAAAGTACAGAAACAGATTCCGTTAATTTAAAGTTTTTCTAAAAGCCTTATATATAACCTTTTAACCCTAACTTTGGCACTATTTACATATGTAAATATCCCAATTTTAAATTCGCTATAACTCCTTTCTTTTTTATTCGATTTGAATATGGCTTGGACTCTGTGGCTATTTTTTGGTTTTCTTTCTGAAAATTCAAAAGTTGTTTTTAATTTTAGAATTTTTTGATACTTTTTGAAAATTTTTCATTCCTATAACGTAGTTTGGTACATATTTACATGTGTAAATATTTTGTATTTGAAAGTTTTTTCTGGTGTTTTAACGCATTTTTTGTCTTATTTATAGAAAAAAATGATAAGGAAAAACTCTTCACATATAAATTATATATACAAATTTCATATTTGATAGCTTTTATTGGAAAAATATTAATGAATAGAATTGCTTACCGGGACACCGATGCACCAATCAATATTTTAAATTTACTGTTTTTATTTGTCATTATTTCTGTGTTAATCAAAACAAATTCTTTTCTTTATTAAGTTTAAACTACGATGTTTCACAACTGATCAATAAAAACTCTTTTCTTACTATAACACTTCAACTCTTTACAACTAAGTGAAACACACGCTACATTTTAATTCTGCTTTTCGGGAGAAAAATAAAGGTACGCAGAAATGAAACCGTGAAAAAATAGTTGTCAACGCAGTGTTCTTTTCAAATGCAAAACATACGCAAAGTTCAAAAACCCCATTATAGAATATATGAAAAAAAGGAACAATTGAAGTTGTGTGGAAACAGCGCCAGTTTTTACAACAATATGTCATGTTTTGATATTTAAGCTGGAAGTGCTAATATAATGAAAAAAAGTTTTTTTTTTGTTGAAATTTGTTTTGTTTATTCATTGGCACTATACATTTTTTATTAATTTGATTTTCATAATTATATTTTGGTTAATTCGTAAAGGGCTGGATCGTCAAGTGTGCATAATATGTAAAACGCTATATCGTAAGAAGTAATGCATGGATTTCAATGGTTAGTAATTTTTTGAATAGGATACAGAATAACCTTTCTTTTGATACCCATAATGCTAGATTTTGTTGGAAAATTATAAAAAAACACGACTTTTCCAGGCCCATATTCTCAAGATGCGAACCCTATAACTTCTAAACCACTTGAGAGCGGCGTGAAATTTTTCCGGAATTGGACTTAGGTGTTAATACATATATTCCGCCTAAAAAATAATGCAAATTTTTAGTTTCTGTTTATCTTTAAGAATGCCAAAAAAATATTTAGAAATGTAAATAGTGCCAGATTACGTAGTAAAAGATTGGTGCCAAAGTGAGGGTTAAATAATACCTTAATCATTAATATCAATTATATATTAGTGGTATTCATAAATCGGAAAATATTCGCTGTTTTTGCATGAGGTACCTTTTTGTATTTTTTTTTTTTGTTATTACTGATTTTGTTATCAATCAGCTGTTCTTTAAGTTATATTGCAAAAGTGGCCACTTTGGTTTAATAAATGAGCTGAAAACTAAAAAATTAAACAAATAAATAAATGCTTTCATAATTTAGGTGAAGACAAAGAAATTCCAGATAAATTCTATTATTATTCGACAACTGACAACATGCAATTAGTTGTTTAAAAGGATTCTCAAGTTGAAAGTTCAGTAAGAAGGTTTTAATTTGTAATAAATATTATAAAATATTTGAAAGGTGGCAACAACTCTTTGCAGAAAGTTTTCGGCGGTTTTCGCATCAAAATCGTGCGGAAAACTAGGAACTTTGCCGTATATCAAATTCCATACAAATTTTGATAGTTGAAATACGGCGTTTACGCTTGTTCCGATTTTCGGTATACTCGACAAGTTTTCGGCATTGCATGAATGCCACTATAGGTGTGTTTTTTTGGCATCGCTAAATACGCTTAACAATATTTTTCATAAAAAAAATTGCTTAAAGCCGCTTCAGACTATCTGATAAATCATACTTTTCATATGATTTGTCAAACAATGAAGATCAGATAATGTGAACACATTTTTATCTGTTGTTAGAGTTCTCAAAAGTCGTTCGAGCCGAATGGGTCTTGCAGTGAACGCAGATAAAACGAAGTATCTTATGTCAACAAACAAACAGTCCCAGCGTCTTGGAAACCACGTCACTGTTGACAACACCTCCTTTGAGGAAGTGAAGGACTTTGTTTACCTGGGATCCAGCATTAACTCCTCCAACGATATCAGTATTGATATTAAACGAAGGATAACTCTTGCCAACAGGTGTTACTTTGGGCTCAGTAGGCAATTGAGAAGCAGAGCTCTCTCTCGACGAACAAAGCCCGTCCTACTATACGCATTACAAACCTGGACGTTGAGCAGCTCTGATGAAAGGACTTTGGGAGCGTTCGAGAGAAAAATCCTTCCAATCTGCGTCAATGGCGAGTACCGAATACGATGGAACCATGAGCTGTATGAGCTATATGCCGACATCGATATCGATGGTTAAGCTCACTAAAGTGATAAGTGAAAAATTTTAAATGTTCAGGAACGTCGATTTTGTTTTTGAATTTCAATACATCTCAATACAAAACACTAATTTTAACTGTGTACTGACACGCATTCACTGGCTGTGCATTTTCAATAAATTTACACAAGGTAGATATTATATTGATGGATTGAAAAATGCATTTAACCTATTTTCGTCAAAAGGTCACTTATCACTTTAGTGCGCTTGACCATCGATATAGTCAAGCGTATTAAAATTGAGCTGCTTCGCTGGCTAGGTCTTGTCGAGAGAATGAACGACGAAGCTCCAGCGAAAAAGATATTGGATTCGGTACCCAGCGGTGGCCAACGCAGACGCGGAAGACCACATCTCCGTTGGAAAGACCAGGCATTGGATAACCTGACAACGCTTGGAGTTTCCAACTGGCGCCAGCAAGCGCACGACAAAAGAGGCTGGCGAAAATTCTTAGAGCAGGCCAAAACCGACCAACGGTTGTAAGCGTCATCTAAGTAAGTAAGTAAGAGTTCTCAAACAACAAAGCAAACGATTTATTGACATTAGGATTGCTTCTATTTCCATCAGAGAAATCAAACCAAAATTGTTAATATTTTATTGCAAAGGAAATGGGTTAAATAAATAACTTGCATGTATTATGCAATTATTTAGTTCTGTTTTCCAAAATTAATTGTTCTCTTATAGAAAGTCTCTGACATGATAGAATAACAAGGTAGGCGAATATTGGAGAGGAAGTGAGCTAGATGTCAAAGTCAGTTGTTCGAATTCAAGTTCTTCTAGTTGTTGTTGCTGGCTTTATTGTTTGACGTTTATAGCAATCACAGCTTTGTTAGTGTAAAATTAGACATTTGAGCAGCCGTAAAAATATGAGCCTACCTTATTATTCTGTCATGGTCTCTGATAGTCCGCACAGAATTATAAGAAAATGCTATGACCTGTCAGATGTTTTGAGAACTCTGACAAAAAAAGCATACAAAAAGTTGTTTGATTTATCATAGTCCGAAGCGGCTTTAAGACAGGATAAATTTAGCCGTTTAGCTCGTAGTCGTCGATAGAAACACTATTGCCAGATCAAGAAAATCATAATACATGAAATTTATGGGCAGCACTTTTTGGAAAACAACCATGTTTCTGTCAAATGAAAAAGAAAAAAAAAAGAAAACATCGTAATGCTTGGTTTTCACTTAGTCATTTTTTGTTTGACATAAAATTTAAAAGTTTAAAAAATCACATAAATAATTTTTTTTTGCAATTTTTGCTATACACATGTGAAGAGATCAGTTTTTCCTATTTGTCGGCATTGTCAAACAGAAAAAAAATGACAACGTGTTGGCATTTTTCATGTGACTGACAACAACTGACCATTGAAATTGACATAGTGAAAACCAGGCTTAAGCAACAAATATTGTATGCGAACAAAAATAGCTACAAATTATTAACATAAAATAGCATTATTATATTCACCCTTATCATGAGTTTCGCCCGAAAATTATTTTGACTAGCGAAAAACTGTTCGCCCGAAAATTTTAAGACCTATTGTGAGTTTCACACGAATCACAGTTCACTTTAAATCAGCTGTGCAGTTTTGAACATACTATTATGAATTTTGTGCACAGAATTGTGACGTTGCTGTTCTTTTAGTAGGTACTTTTTCTGGTCGTATATACGATCCTGTGCTCGGTATATTTTTATAAAGGAGATATGAACTTCCGCATTATGCTTTTTAGTTATATGTACAACTTCGTTAATTTTATTGCACACCTCTTCTTGTATTTGCAGTTCTCTTAACGCGACTTCTTTTGTAGACATTTTGACAGGTGTTTTTTTTACATTTTTGACTGAAGGATTTTATTGCATGGAGCAATATCACAAGTGGCAAGGGGAGAAGCAGAAAATGAAAGTGGCACTTCCTCTGCAACATCACACAAGTGTTTCTCGTTGATGGATCCGAATATTTCGTCAATTGCTTATTTCAGTCCTAAAAGCTGAAATATGGCTTTCTTTGAAGGTGACAAATTTTGCGTTCGATTGGGACCACCTCCGTTCCTCTTTCGTACTTTTTGTTTTCGGCAGCTTTTCGTCGGACGTATCTTTTCTGCTAATTCTAAGACTACAAATTCAAATTTTATTTTTAAGGAAGCATATACATAGCATAAATCCACACCTCCTTCCAATCGTCTTTAACTGGTGTCCAGCACTGTTCAATTCAAAACTGAGTTGCTTCCAAAATAGCGCCACTCTATCTATATTTGGCATAATTGAAGAATAATGGAAATGCAAAATTTGTGTTTTTTTACATGTAATTACATGGATTTGGGGCTCCTAAGTTCGATTCTGAAAAAATTAAGGGCATAATTGAAGAATAATGGAAATGCAAAATTTGTGTTTTTTACATGTAATTACATGGATTTGGGGCTCCTAAGTTCTATTCTGAAAAAATTAAGAGTCGTTCTCAAGTGGTTTAGAAGTTATAGGGATCAAAAGTTGAAAAATTACTACACATTTGCCTGTTTTTCGATTTTTTTTAATAAAATTTAAGCAATACCATGACCTATTCAGTTAGGTATTAATTATAAAAAATCCATTTATTGCTAACTATCCAAAAATGAAAAATTGTTATAAAAAATCGCGCGATTTTTAAATAAAAGGTGCTTACATTTTTCTTGAATCTTTTCCGCTAAAATAATAAAAGTGAAAAAATATATGTGTAAAGGCGAAACATTCCGCTATAAATCACAGTTTCCGATAGACGGATTTTTTGCGAACATACGAAATTTTCCGTGTGAAACTCATAATAAGCGAAAAGAATAACTGATTATTTTCGGGCGAAAAATACATTCCGGCGGAACTCACGATAGGGGTGATTATTTTTCAGCAATAATTTAATGAAGTTATATAAATTATTGACAAGTGATAATCAGTGCTGCCAAGTTTGGACGAGAAATGTAAAGCGGAATATAAAGCGTAGATATACGCTTTTTTGGGCAAGCGTAGATAGCTATACCAAAAAAACGAACCTTATTTAGAAAAGAACCAATTTTCTTCATAAACCTTATAGAAAAAAAAAATTTAAAATCTTTTCCCTTGGCTATTCTTATTTTTACCGAGATTATTCTTCGACTCCATCGTCAAATCGCGGCGCCCTAGAAATCGTAACTCGCCAAAAAAAAAAAAAATTAAGCGGCTTGGGCCCCAGAGTAAAATTACGCCAAAAGTTCTCTTAATGAAAAACTTTTATACTCGCACACTCCTAATTGAGCATATTTGTATACGCCACTTAATGAACACGCGCTATAGGCAGCGAGTGTGTCTGTTAAAATAAATGTCACAGGCACACAATGCCGGTACGAACTTACACGGCATTGAAATTTTGCAATCACCTAATCTTTTTTGTATCGAAAAGAGAATAGCTATGTATACGCAGCGAAAAATTGTGAAGTTTACGATGTATGCGAAGAAATTGCATGCCTTCATGAGGACCACTAAAGTTTTCTATCACTTACGTCAGGAGCATCCATAAGTTCCACTGTATTATTATTCACAGACATTAAATATCAATAAAGAATGATAGAATACAAGGTTGCATAAGTACGTACTTTCATACCATTTTCAATACATGTCAAATATTCAGATACGAAGTACCATCTTTTTCGTACTAGTTCAACTTTATTTTTCCCCTCTCTTATGTATTTTCTTTTGGTGTTGCCAAACAATTTCAGTTTTATGCGTGTTTCCATGCTATCTTCCAGTATCTTATCCTATTCTAGTACGAGCGAGATGCATATATGTACCTTTTGCTATAAAAGTTTGACATGTGGGAAATTTGTTTATTTTTTCAAGTGTTGAAATGTGGTTTAAATAATACTCAGCAGTCGCCACTGAGTAATAATTGTGTTCGCGAAATAACAAATAAAAATAAGTTACTCAGGTGCAATAAAGCCGGTACTTAAAGAAAGCGGAAAGATGTCACCAGGGCCCCGTTTCATAAAAATTGACAAGTTCACAATTGTCACCTACAATTACCTGTCGTCAAAATTTGTAAATAGTCAATTTTATGTTTCATAAAACGTTTGACAAGTTTGTTAAGGTGTCGGAAAAACATGACAAATTGTCAGTATTTGGTTTCATAAAAAATATGTCATGACCAACGATTTCCCCTACAATTGTAAGAGATTTTTGACAAATATGTCACGACAATTCCTTTATGAAACGAAAAAAATTGTGAAGTTTACAAATATGTCAAGATTTCGCAGTAAATGCCGACAGGCAAATTTGTATGCGTAAAACTAAACTGCAAATACAATTAAATGGAAAGCTCAAGTGATAGTGACGCTGAAATAAATATTAATACGCGACTGCGAAGAATTTTTAAGCAAAGGATAAAAAATGATTTTAATGCTCTAAACGATTTTCAATTTAAAGAAAAATTTCTGTTACAAAAGCTACCGCAGAGTATATTTTACTAAAAATTGGGGATGGCTTAAAGCATCAAACAAAAAGAAATTTTGCTTTGGATCCGGGCAACCAACTTCTTTGCGCATTACACTGGTTTGGATGTGGAGTTCACTACCGTGTTGTTGGAGATTCTCAGGGCGTATCTAAAAGCACGGTTCATCGATGTGTGAAAAGGGTATGCCTTCTAATAGTTGACAGCCTCTTAGGGGAAGAAGTACGTTGGCCCACCGAAAATGTAGCTTCTATTCCACAGCAGTTTATGAGATTTGCTAACATTCCAAGAATTGCAGGGATTGTAGATGGGTCCTTAGTGAAAATTTATGCACCTACAGAAAATGAGTCAGTATTTGTTGACAGAAATGGTAAACATTCAATAAATGCAATGTTTGTGTGTGGACCAAATTTGGACTTTTTTTATGTAAGTGCGATGGCCTGGATCAGTACATGTTGCCAGAGTTTTAAGAAATAGCTTGCTCAGTACAAGATGGGAAAATGATTGTAGGCCGTTTCCAGGGGCTATTATTTTAGGAGACAGTGGATATGGAAGAAAGGAGTGGTTGATTACACCCGTTGTGCCCTACCAAATTGAACGATCCAATGCCTTGCTAAAGTTTCTTAAAGCACACAAAAAAACAAGAAGACTGGTTGAATTTGCACTGGGTATACTTAAAGAAAAGTTTCCATGTCTTAATTATATGAGATTACCGCCGAGTGTCGCATGTTCAATTATACTGACTTGTACCACATTACATAACTTGGAGAAGCGCCTCGGAAGTTCCAGTTATAACCCCTATGAACTTATCGATGAAAGAGATGGTTATAACATGTATTTAAAAAATAGCAATTTATTTTAAAATATGTTTCTTTAATATAGGTGATGAAAGCTTCTTGGACATGATTGATCAAAATAACGAAGATATCAATGTTAGCAATGTCTCCAACATTGATGCATCATTTCGTATTTTACGTAATCTTATATCAGAATTCGCTAAAATTTTAAGTTAAGCGATTAATTTTTTATTCAATTCATTAAATAAAATGCATTTATTTAGTATTTTCTTCTTCGAATTTTTAATCAATTATCCAATTCAATTAAGCCAAAGCTTATAAAAAAAATATTAAATTAAAGCGTATTTAATTTTTTTAAAAACGTACACACATTTTTAAGTATTTCAAAATTTGCCATTATTGGTGACAAGCAGTGGCGTAGCTAGGCTTTGTGGCACCCGGGGCGGAAACTGAATTGTGCACCCCTTAAGAAGGTTATAGTAAACCTCAAAAGAGTAATGTTTAAAAAATACCACGAAATTAATATAATTATCTAAATAATAGATTACTGTTATGATTAGTTTGTTAAAGTGCAAATAAATTTATAAATATTTCAATTATTTGAATAGTTTATAAAATTCGGTTACAATAGACAAAATTTAAAAAGAATCTCATCGATATTAATATATTTGATATCATTTGAAAGATATGTAATTTGGTAATTAACACAAAACTTAAAAAATTTCATTTAATTTCATATTTGAAGTATATATTGGTTTTTTTGAAAGCAGGATTTTCCGCAATCAAGGAATTTTTCAAAAATGTTTTGTTTTCGCAAAATTTTGATTTGCAACAGTGAGCAAATCCCCAAAGATCTATTTTGAATAAAATTTTTCACCATTTCCGTTTTAATTTTACAATAATTGTCGATAAATCCGACTACATATTTTTGAATCAACCTCTACAAAAATGACATATTTAAGAAAAGATTTGGAAGAAAGCTTATAAGGGCTTATAAGTTATGTGAGAACAATTTACTATCAGTAAACCACACAATATTAGTTTAAAATAATTGGAAAACTGACTTTATGAAGTTATAAAAACTTAAGCCAGTTTTTTATAGAGAATTGTGAAAATTTTACGAAAAATTGTGCATAATTGAAGAAAAAACAGGACCTGGAAGCAAACCTTTCAAAAAATTCTGCCTGGAAGGCAAATTTTCCTTTATTAACCCTGAATAACTATAAAGTTAAATTTTTTTTCGAAATCAGTCCTTGTCTTCTATATAAAAGTTAAGTGAAAATTTAAATAAAATATTAAAATTCATTTATAAACTTTTTTCCTAAACTTTATGAACTTCTTTATAGTTTCTTTATTCATCTCAGCTTCGACTATGATAGACAAAACTGAGGTTTTGAAGATTTGACTGCCCTATCCTCGACTATTAATATCACAGTATCAGTATATTACAGTGATACCAAATTGATATCAGAAATTTGTTTCATAATCATTATGCACATAATTCTCAAAGCAAACTTGGCCTGGCTGGACAAGGTCAAGAGTCATGAATGGCCCAAAAAGAGCTGAGAATTACAAGAAATCTGTTGATGCTTCACATTCGGTGACTGAGAACAAAATTTAATTTAAATAATTATAATAATTTTAATAATTTTATAATTAAAAACTGTATTTTTTCCATTTTTGGTTGGTCGATTTAATCATAATAATGATTATTTCAGTAAAGTTAAGGAGTCAGAAAACCATAGAGCTTTTAATAGACATCTTCAAAATAAAATAAAAAAAAACATCAGAACGCCTTACAATTGTTATAAAACGCCATTTATTTAATTTAAATAAAAAATTTAATGCATTTAAATCATAATTTAATTTTTTTAGAAATTTTTTAAGCATGTAATTAGTTGAGTAATGATTTTTAAATTGTTTCATGTAACAGGATACCCAAAAACATATTACTATTAAAAATTATGTTCTAGCAGATTTAGAGCTGTAAATAAGGTTTGTTTCATGATGTATAATCTCTGAACTTAGTAATCACAAAATCATAAACACGTTTTTCTGAAAAGTTCTGGAAAAATGTATTGCTTACAAAATAACTGACGCCTCCATTCATCCTACTCTGAAAATCATGCAAATTTGCGAAATATAATGGTAATAGAAATGTATACTATTCGAGTAAGTTTGAACACTTCTTAACCTGAATATAAGAAGCAAAAAAAACGATTTTTTTAAAAATTTTATGGAATATAAAAAGAATGTTTTAACATCTTTCTTTGAAAAATGTCATGAAAATTTGAATTGCATTTGTTTGGCAATTGCACCCCTAACCAATGACAAATTAAATTCCGAATTGACTTGGGTTTTAGTATGAGCGTTTGTTTAAATTAAAAAAAATTTCATATAAAGTTAAAGTTTTAATAAAAACGAAGTAAAAAATATTTGCTTTCACTTTTGCACCCTCTTTATATTCAAAACATAAGACCGCTGTCATAAAAGTGTTCTTATTATTAAAAAAAATTAAAAATTGTGTGGTGAAAAGTTCTTTTGTCAAATTTTGCACCCCATTTTAGCGTGTACCCGGGGCGGACCGCCCCCCCGCCCCCCCCTTGCTACGCTACTGGTGACAAGGATTGATTAATTTACATAAAATGTCTCCTTTACGCTTCATAAAAAAAATAGATCAATAGCTTATAAAATATTTCACAGGTTTTTTATTAAACTCTGTCGAAAATCCAAAAATGAATTTATCGAATTTGTACTTTATACACTAAACAGAAAAAAAAGTTGGACCAGTGTAATTGCACGTGTCAGCAGCATAAAAACATAAGATGAAGAAATTAGTTGCTGTCGTCGTTGTCAATTATAATGCAACTATTGAACATATCTTGATCGTTAACTAAAAAACAAAATATTTTAAAAAATTGTTTAATTTTGTTAAAGGATATCGGCTTACCTTTATGTAAGTATTTTTTTAAATTGGATGTTGTAACACCCAGTTGTTGTTCGGTCCTAAAAATTTCCAAATCTTTAAGGTAACTGTCTTTTTTTAATATTTCCAACTTGGTTGCCAGTATTTCATGTTGCAGTTCTGCACTAGAGCTGCGGATTTTAGTGGCGGTGCGGTGCCTCTTTTTTGGCGGACTCCCTCTAACGTAGTTGACCACATCCGCTGTACTATCACCTGAGGATTCTGGGACTTGAAGACCCTCTACAACGGGAGAGTCTCGTCCCATAATTTCTAAAATTATTTTGTCCGCCTCATCTTCCTGACAGCCTTTGCCACCAGCAGATCCAGTCCTCTTTCGGTTGTCAAATTTTTCCTAGAAAAATGTACATAAATTTACTATTATATGTCTAAATTTCGTGTGAATCGCTCTTACAAGTGTTCGTTTCCTCCAATTTTGCCACATTGTGTCGCGTAGGTACTTCCAGTCCTTATTTTTCTCCCTTGAACCTAGTGCAGGTACCTTTTCGGCTACATCCTTCCACTCCGCAACCTTCTTCTCGTGAGTTACAACATCACTAAATTTGGCAAATGTCACCAGCGCATTGCTGCTGTTTTTGGTGTTGTTTAATTGCTGCTGCTGCTGATGATTCTGTGACGCGGAAACAACCACGCATTCTGTTGGCGCTTGTTGTTGCACATAATTATTTATGACACGCGAATTAAGTGGGGTTGACCGTCGCCGTTGGGTGACCGTTGCTGTTGACTAGCTGCTGCTGCAGTCACATTTGCTCTGCTTAACATGGGCGAGGAAGGTCCTGGGCCACCACCAACTTCAAGCAATTTCAAGTTTAGTTTGTCTGCCGATAATATTAAAACTTTCAGAGATGTCATATAAAATTAAAAATGCCATGCAACTATAAACACGGTTGTAAAATTTATAGCATGTGATACACTTTTTTAGTTCAACTTCTTGAACTTTTTCTATCGTCTAGTATCTCATGAAATCACAGGGGATATCACATGCTATAAAAGTAGAAAATGTATGCCTGTTTCGCACTAACATTAGCCAATTCGCAATGTGAAAGTACGAAGTACGTCCGTTCTTGGAACGTCCTAAATTTTTCGTATTCATCTCACTTTGGTCTTTTCTTTGTTGCCAGAGTAGTGTGATAAATCACTTTTCGTGATTTTTTTAAGTTCCGTGTTATAATAGGCGTTTTTCATTTTTATGTCTGAGTTGAGCAACAATTCTCAAAAACAGATCTGTGTTTAATTTTTACCTCTGATGCAGTTGTGCTCAAAATGTGTGTTTCTTTTCATTATCAGAGTATGATCGGAGTTTTGGTCAGATGCTGTCGACGAGCTCAGAAATTTTTTACTGATAACTAAGCAATCGGCTGTCATTTAATTTCATTTAAAAAACAAACAGACACAGAAAAAACAAGCAGAATCAAAAAATGGCGGTCACCAGTTTGGAAGGTAATTTTTGTCATGAAATTTACTAACTTAGCTTATATAAAATAATAAATCACATATTTTAGGATTTAAGTGGACCAAAGATGCAACGATGCATTTAATAAACCTTATTTAAGCGCATTATTTGCAACTGGAAACTGGTGTGAAGAAACTTACGTTCCAAGAGATTGCTACTGAATTAAATAGAAGCCATAATACTAATTTGTCATGAGAACAAATTCATACTAAGTGGAAGGGCTTAAAGCGGACATATATAAAAAAGTTCGGGACAATAATCAGAGCACTGGGAGCTCTAGAAGATATTCGGAGTATTATGAAGAAATTCATAGAATCCTCTTCCAAGCGCCGGAAATAAATCCTCCAGCCACGATGTCAACCGAAGACGAAAGTTTAAATTATGGTGTTGATGAAAATTATATGGAAGCACAAGAAAAAGAACAGCTACAAATAAGTTTTTGAATATATTCCAGCAGTTGGTCGACAAGAGTTAAAGATTTAAAAATGCTTTCTCGCTATTGATCTCATATTTCTTTTTAAATGAATTGTGCCTTTTTTTTTGTTACGTTTATTTATTCAATAAATTTAAAAAAATTTAAAATTGATGTGTTTTAAAATAAAGAATTTAATAGGCTTTCTCTTTTGGATTGTGCAGCTTGTAAATCTAAAGATTCATTGAGGTCTTCGTGTTCCACATCTTCAAGATCCTTCACGATGGTAAAATTTTCTTGAATATCGTTGCTTTGCAGACATATATTATGCAAAATACATGAAGTAGCAATATACTTTACTATTGACGAAGGCTTCAGCGAGTCAATGCCAAATAACCTTCTGAATCTTCCCTTAAGCTGTCCAAATGCGCAATCAATAGAAACTCTGCACTCTGCAGATCTTCTCAACAATGAAGCGTCATGTATTGAGCCTGCCTCGCCAGTATAGCAATATGTAAACATCATATTATGGTTGCAAACACCTTGAAGCAGTACTGAGTGATATCCTTTTCGATTAACGTATGAATTGTGGGAAGTTATTGGTGCTCGAATCGGGATATGACATCCATCAATACTACCAACAATACCTAGTTATTGTCAATGTTATTTTTTATTATATAAAAATATGTAAAATGTTTATTCACCTTTAAAACGATATTTTTCTGCATAGTATCTGGATATTTTGGTGGCTTCCGCTGTGTTTGGCCATTTAACAAATAGTTTCATTCTATTAAGCTTGATAAGCATGTCGCAGGTCAGTAAAATGCACTACCATACACTAGCAATACTCACGCCAAATCGGTCGCCGATTGATCTAACAAAAACATAAGTCTAAGTTTGCTTAAATATTGCTACTCCAACATCATACCTCATAGACTCTTGATTTCCAAGATACCATAGGGTTATCATCAATTGTTTTTCAATTAAAATTGGATTTCGTCCTGGTCCAACTTCATGACTCCAAATTTCATGCAAATCTGTGCATTTAACCTCAAAAACATCTGGATTCACACTCAAATGTTGTTTGAAAGTTCTATCCGAGAATCTTGGCACCACATTTTCTGCATAATTCATATTTTTACAAACTTTAACGCAAAAACCCATTTCTAATTCGTCTTCGTTCTCATCAAAAAATAAATTGAATGCTTCAAATAAAACAATTGAAAAATTCATCGAACACACACTTTTTATTTAACTGAATGTAATTTTGAAATGAAGTTGACAGCAGAGAAACATTGACAAGCTTGCACCCAAAATGTTTCTTAAAGTAAATCGGAGCAGTCTATCTTCTATCTGACGTTGGCAGATCACGTCATGGTTGGTCTGATCAGTATGTACTCAGATGTGTAGTCAGACTATAAAATGAAAGTTGCCTAATGTGTGATTTCTTTAATAAAGCGACTGACCTTTACTCATGAGTGATTTTTGTATCATACACTAAGGCCCGTTAACTGATCTCCGAAGTTTAAATTCGTTATGGCTGAATCGCAAAGACGCGTTAGGTCGGTCGCGCCTTGATCGTACTTTGCTCGTACTTTACTCGACTTTACGAGATGAACTGTCAAAACGCCCGACCTTATAATTTTGAAATCATAATGTAGCGTTGACATGTCGTGCGTCTATCACTTAGATGATGCCACTATACGCAGTCAAATCAAAAAATCCCACAAAGTGCCATTTACCCAAATCGCAAAGAATGTAATAATAATGTTGGCACAAATATTAATATTAAATTATAAAATGCTCAACTCATCAAAACTTTCATTTCATCATTTCCATAAAGCAAATTAAAAATTAAATCATTTTCAACATAACTATTCTGACAAAATAACAAATCCCATGCAAGCATGTCTCTACCATAGAAACTGAACAATACCCACATATTCAGCTAACTCAATGAAAATACAACCCTGCGCTATCAGCAAATGTCAAACGCACGACAGAGTAGAATATTTCTCAACTTTTTCGGCAGGTCGCGCTTAGATCGTACTTTACCCCTTCCGACGAGATTTGACAGTTTTTATGATACAAAGTACGATCAAAGCTTGAGGTCGAATTATGAATTGCTTCATAACAACTCGTTGTTTCTACTTTAGCTGTCAAAGCGAGACCGACCTATTTGGTCCCAATAGCGCCTTTGCGATTTGGGTATTAACCTCAGATTTCGTAAACAGAGTTTAAATTTTAAACACAGTTAGGGCCAGTTTTTCAGTGCGAGTTAAACTTTGTTTCTGGTTTAAACAAAGTTTAAACCAAGGAGCAAGTTTTTCAGTGAATTTAGTCAATATTTAGTTTAAACTAAGTTTAACTTAGTTAAAACTAAGGTAAAACGCCCAATATTGTAGGGTTAAACTTTGGTTAACTTGTCATATGATTCTGATAGATTATTTTTTTTTATGTTAATTTATGAAAAGTTTAATTCGCACTTCAAAGCTTATATTAAAAAGAAAATTAAATGCATTCAGACGAAGAAGATATGAGTGATGCTGAAACGTATAAAGTTTTAAATAGAACAATTTTAAGAAGAGTGAGATTTGTACGTTCACGGCCCGATATTTCTAACATGTATGAAGAAAAGGAGTTCTTTCAAAGATTTCGACTTTCCAATAGAGATGTGTCGTTCCGAACCTGTATAGTTCCCGGAACTATGTTCGCAGTCGGACAAAGTTCCAATCGTTCCCTCAATTCGTTTCTAGCATGTTCAAACAGTTCCGGCTGCAATGATTATTTTTTTTTTTTTCTTAAGCACTATGAGAATCAATACGACATCTCTTTCTTACATATTAAGTCTTACACGAATTTTTTGATCAATTACATGCACAGAGATGATGTTTGTGAGCGAACAAAATAACTAATGTATGAAATGGAATTATGACAATCCTCGTTCTTGTTGTGTACAACGCTCTGTTTCTATCATTTTGAACATGCTTTCATTTAATCAAATGGAACTAGCGGAACTAAATAGTTCCGCGGATATGTTAAAATCTGATTGAAAGACATAATAAAAGAACGAAGATATATCGTCGTTCTTGTTATGCGCATTGTTTTGTTCATTTGGTTGAACATTCGAACGGGCGGAACTAGATAGTTCCAGGACATGTTTCGAGTCATTGCTTTTCGAGGAAACTGCTGCATATGAACATGTTTAAACAATTAAAAAAATGTGGAATGATATTGTAGATAAGAAATGTAGAATTAGGTTTGTTATATTATGCATATAAGTATCGCATTTATGAAGAGCTAATTTTATTATATTTATTCATATCTTAGCAGATTTTCTACTTAATTTAATACACAAACATTCTGAAAAATTACAAAGGAACTACATAGTTCCGCGGACATGTTTACGCGAACTAGTTCCGCTGTACAAAAGAAGCGTTCCATGTTCGTTCCGGCTCCGGAACTGTTTAGCACAAGCCTACTTTCCAAATCGTCTGCGTACAGCGTTTTGGAACTTATTGGCCCGCACATTAAAAATAAGACTTCTTGGTGAGTAAAAGCATCATTCAATTATAATATTGCATCAACACTTGGCTCATAGATATTTGGGCTTTTATATTTGGTTCGCTTTTTTTAATGCTTATAAAATTTTGTAGGAACAATGCTTAAGTGAAGAGGAAATGTTTTTGATAACATTGAGAGTTTATGCAACCGGAGGTATGCTAATGTCAATTGGAGACATATATAAAGTGTCGCCTTCAACAGTTTCCAAAGTGGTGACGAATGTATCGCACCACAAAGCGCTGCTTAAAGACAGGTTTATAAAATTTCCAAGCATCGGCGAAGAACTTTTGCAAACTATAAAAGATTGTTATGGTATAACAAAATTTCCTAAAGTCATTGCAGCTCTCGATTGTATCCACGTCAAAATTATATCACCAGGGGCCTGTTGCACAATTTACAAAGGGCCTGTTGCACAATTTACAAATATAACTAGTTTATTTTACAATTCACAATTTCTAATAATATTAGGACTAATAATTTGTGTTGCATAATGATTTCTACTGGGGTAATAATATAACGAAATTTGTACAAGTCAGTTGTTTAAAAAATACAAGTTATCTGTGAGTTCCACGTTATATTTTGAACTAAAAACAAAAAATTAGATAGCATTTTTAGGTGGGACATAATATTCGCGGGAGAGAAAACAGACCTTTTTTAAAAATTCATAACTCAGTCAAAAACAAATTATTTTTATTATTGTAGAGAATTGAACAAATTACAAGAAAAAAGATTAAAAAAATATATTTTTTTCTCCAGCATGGTTTTATTGAGCTCCAAACTGGCGGCAGAGAAAAAAACGGGGCCTCGTGGTTGCAGCGCTGGGAGTCGCAAAAATTGTCCGATCTGGAAAAACATGATATTATTACTTGTATCTTTTAAACATCATGCCTAAAAACATGAAATTATACTTGTATCTGTACACACTCTTTCCACCGTTAAAGTTCTTTTTTACTCTCATTTTATCTGACATTCTTTCTTACAACTTTAAAATTTCTCTGACAACTTAAAATGTTTTTGAATTTTAACAATTCATTTCTAATCCATTTAAAAAATTATTTTTCTAATTCTAACATAACTTAATATACCTACATCGTATATTAATTATTATGCAATAAAAAAAAATCATAAAAAATCACATACCTGATTTTTTAAACCGCAGCGACGATATATATTATTCAGTTCAATTTTTTATTTAATTTATTTTGAGATAAATTTTAACGAACTATTTTATAACATAAAAAATAACATAAATATCATGTTGAAAGTATAACAAAAAAGTAAATGACTAGGAAATGCAATTCTTGCTTGCAACTATCAGCAAGTACAAAAGTGTTATTGAGTGCAAGAAGACGAACCGGACGTCGAGTGACAAAAAAGTAAGTGCGTGGAAAAATGTTGAAATGGATTTCAACACCGAATTTGGAGGTGTATTCAGAAGCTGGGAAATCCTTAAAACAAAATTTTTCAATTTAAAGAAGTCTGCGAAAAAAACTTTGCTCTTGAAAAGCAACTTAAGGAATTTTGGATGATAGAGCCATAGTTTTTAACTACGTACTAAACTTTTTTCTTAGCAGCTCTATCTCTAAATTTAACTTTATAATTTTAAGTTTGTTTTCCTTCTCTAAAAACGTCAGTTAAGCAGCACAAATTTTCAGGAGTTGCATTTCCAGCTTTACCTTATCAATTTTAGCGTTAGCCACATCAACCCAAACATCTTTTGTACACTTCTGCTTTTTGCCTTGAAGTACTGCAGTTTTTGTGGTTTTCAAAAGTCTTGGCGTGTACTTAGCCCAAGATGAAGGCTTGTTTTCCTTATCATCGAAATGCAAAATAAAAATAGATTTACGATGTTCGGTTTTGCATGCTAAAATGAAAATACCTGATTCTTTTTCCAAAATTGACGCGGAACTTCCATAATTTCTACTGTTGCAATGTATAATAAAATGCTGGCTATATAAATAAAAAGAAAGAAAAAGAGGTACCTTCTTCATATATCACGTCGTCATCGTAGATGGCTTCCATGGCAAGCCTCTGCTCAGCATCGCACAGTTCCAGAATATTGCTGTCCAGAGCTGTAACTACTGACGACAGTTTCGGGCCTCCACCGGTTTTATAAACCTGCTGCTTTTCTAGAGCAAATTTTTTTTCGCAGTCTTCTTCATATTGAAAAACTTTGTTTTTAGGATTTCCCAGCTCCTGAATACTTCCAAACTCGGTGTTGAAATCCTTTTCAACATTTTTCCACGCACTTACTTTCTCCTCACTCGACGTCTGCTCCGTCTTCTTGCACTCAATAACACTTTTATACTTGCTGATAGTTGCAAGCAAAAATTCTATTTCCTTACTGGAAAAACTTGAGCTTCTTTTTTTGTTGTTCATTTTATTTTATTTTATTTTATCTTTTTAATCATAGCTGGAAAATTCATCATCAACTGTTAAAATAATCGATAAGAATCGATTATTTTTTGACGTCTGTTGGTGCTGCCATATCAATAAGCACAAAAGTGATGGTAACGTAACCAAGCACTGAAAAACTGATTGTGTAGTTAAATCCTGATTAACTTTAATCTACGATTAACTAAACTCTTGTTAACAAGGGTTTAAACCAGCACTGAAAAATTGGCCCTTAAAATTATTTTCGTAACTTATCTCTTTTTTATCGGCAGTTTACTTAAACTCTGTCTTAATATATAAACTGAGATTAAAAAACATATTTGAATGGCACTGTTGTAAAAATTATATAACTTTGACGTAGAACATCAAAATATTTCAAAAATTTTTGATAAAATAATGCAAATTGTCAGTTTCATTGGAATATTTTTTTTTTCAAAACTTAAAATATTTTTTTTTTTTGTTTTTTATTTTTTGAAGTATGATTTTTTATTTTTATTTTTTGTTTATTATTTTATTTATAATATTTCCAATGTTCTCAGAGAATTTTTGACAAAATCTAAGTTTAAATTTTTTAAACCTAGAATTTCTGTGCATAAATTTAAACTTGCCTCATCAAGTTAAACTTATATTTTTTAAGGTGTGGTATCGGCGTTAAAATTTTAACTGAGGTTAAGGAATTTTAAACTTTGTTTAAGCTTAACTTTGTTTAAAATTGAGATCAGTTAACGGGCCTAAATATTTCTGGTTTACTCTCTTCGCTTTAGAAAATTGAATTTCTAAATTATCTTAATTAACTTTGTTTTGGGCAATTGGAAGACGAGCAGTGCTTGGAATGACACCAGATTTCAATATTTTTGGATACAAGTCTGCTCTCAAAACAACGGATATCGTTGCAGACTTATACAATTTTGTATCGGCCAGGATTAAATTCGAAAATTTTTCTTTTATGTTTTCGTCAATGGATTTTGATGGAGTATGGATCATTATACGAGTATGGACTCTAAGGATAGCTTCAATTTTTATGGATACATCAAAGCGGGAACGGATGATAACGGAGCATACTTTTTAATTTTCTATTGAAATAGTTGAAAGTCCGAGTTGCTTTACTAGCGCTGACGAAATTTTGCTGAACGGTGCACAAGGATCGAGCAACGATCTAGCATAATGGAGCTTTGCTTTCACTTCTAATTTGATCAATGCTGTTGGAAACAGGCTTATGGTGTGCTGCGTCATAATGGAAAACAGAGTTGGTGTACCTGTGGTTCTTTCAATTGTTGCTTTGGGTTTGTTAGTTCGGAGTCGCTCATGCAAATGTAAAAGTGTGTGGTGATTCTCTTTGTAATAATGACATCCAGAACCACTTGATGTTGATGAGCCAAACAATTGTAACAATATTTGTGTAGAAGGACCCCACGCATCCGCTTCTCAGTATTCATCATGGACATATCTTGCACAGGAACGATTTTCTTTTGTTATTTGTAATTTTCGGTTGACGTCTGCGGCTTTGATTTGCTTTTGATCAGCTCTAGTTTGGTTTCTTGAAGCGTGCTACAAGTCATATTCATCCTTTTGCTACAATAATATATTTTGTTTATCTTATATATATCTATACTATTATATAAAAGGCTTCTCACGTATCTACGTAGACGTATAACTCAAGAACTACTCAACCGATTTTTGTAATTCTTTCACTAACATAAAGCAACATGTTTCACTTAGTGAGTGGCGTACTTTTTTTCTTTAAAACTGCTCTTAAAAGTTATTAAAACTTGAGTTTAAAAAGGAGCCAAAAAAATCAAATCCAAAAAACATTGCTGCATTGAATCGTTAGATACACAACCAGCGCGCTGCAGCTAAAGCTTTCTCGCTCTTTTCCTCTCCGATTTTCCTCTCCGTTGTTATTGTTTCTTTTACTTAAAGTGCTTTAAATAAGGGATGTTTTACGTACAAGAGCAGACGCAAGAAGTTGTCTCATTGCTTAATTTTTAGGTATGATATGTTTATGCTTCGTAAATGTTTCTCTATATTAAGGTGCTTCATGTCACTTCGTATCTGCTTCGTAAGCTCGTATTTCGTAATAACTTACGAAACGTCAAAAATATTTCATATGAATATTGAGATACGAATATTTTTAAACTTTACGAATCAATTTCGATGCTTAAGTCGTAAATAAGCTATCGTAAACTTGCTTTACTTGTCAAAATAAAAAAATTATTCAAAAATATTTTTGTAAAATTTTAAAGCTTGATTCAATTTAACGACAAAAAAAGTGCAAACATTTAAAAAGTTAGTGCAGTCCATTGTTGGAAAATTTTATACGCGAACACGATACCGAGTGCTGCCGATGTCTTGACTTTGGCATATCCCCGTGGATATGTGGTCTCCCCCGTGTGGTCTCCACCATCATGCTGTGTCTCTTCGTGGTGCCATTCGTCATGATGGCGGTGAGGACTAAGTTTCTTCATTGGAGCTGATGCCTACAATTGGCAACGAATTCTTTGAAGTCTGCTTGAACTTTTCTAAGCTTAAGCCGAATGACCTGACTCTCAAGACTTTAAACAAAACAATTCCAATGTGGAATGTGAAGACGACCATGGTTTGATTCAGCGTAGCTTTGTACGCAAGTTTACGCTACCCAGGGACAATGACCCTCAGAATGTGGCTTAAATAATTATATCGGATGGCAAACTCACTGCCAAGGCACAACCATCACCAAATCAAAGCACTCAAACAGAATGAGATCATAGTTTTGATTCAACAGACTGGATCAGCTGATCTGAGTGTTAAAGCAGCAGAAAAGCTGCAACTGCAGAACGGCAGCAAGTTGGGTCTGCTGACCTGAGTCTGTTCACCAGGCTCAAAATGGTGCAGGAAAACCGGCTAATAGTTCAACGAAAGTTGCAAAATTTAAGTTCCGTCACAAACACATGTTATTTTTGTTCACATTTTTATTGGTCTGAATATGTATTTGAGTGATAAGAGCTGCGGTTCTAGTCTAGGAAAGCCTGAGCCTCAACAAATTCCTGCTTCCATGCACAAAACACAACGATCTTGAGAGGGATATTTCCAACTCCTACACTGGAGTGCTTAATTTTTCCTTCCTTAATTTTCTGTCTTTTCGACATACTCATATGTGGTCGCTATAGTTTCCAAAATGAGGCCTCAGAATTACTTGCTCCACGGAGTAACGGTTGACTTACCATCCGCGGGAGGCACATCATCCGACACTTGGGGATCCCGGACATATGAGAACAAAAGGACAAACTAAAATAAAAATATAAATTTTCGATAAGCAAAAATTTAGGCATTGTGCTACATCGCGACCTGAGCACTCACCACACAAAACGC
The DNA here is from genome assembly GCA_958299015.1 of Tetanocera ferruginea. Classification (NCBI taxonomy): domain Eukaryota; kingdom Metazoa; phylum Arthropoda; class Insecta; order Diptera; family Sciomyzidae; genus Tetanocera; species Tetanocera ferruginea. The sequence goes on along the minus strand of OY282641.1, from coordinate 77,526,218 downwards.
AGCCAATTTACAAAAAAAGGTACGAAAGTTCGTGCGAAAAAAAAAATTTTAAAATATTGGGGCATAGCGTAATCAATGTGTGAAATGGTGTGTTCGCATTAGTTAACAGGTGTAAGCGTATTGATACGATACTGAAAGGTGTGGTAAAATTTATTTTCAAAATCCTTAAATTAAGTTGAATCACTGAGCATATAATAGATCTATTATATGCTCAGTGGTTGAATGGAACAATTTTCATAACGATGCTGCTTACTTTAAAACAAGATGTTAAAAGTTACAGATCTTCATTAAGTTTTAGTTCGTGTTAAAGAATTAAAATGTCGTTTTTGGAAAACGAAATAGATTTCTGAGCTAAAAAAAGGTTAAAAACTATTTATTTAGACTTTTCAAGCAATTATATACAATTCATACATAATGACAATATATAAGATATCAAGATATCAAGATATCCAATATATCAGTTTTATTGGATCAAATCAAAAAATTTTAAATTGAGCGTACATGAGACCGAACCCTAATTTTAAGACCATTTAATTTTTCCTCAAGCAACGAAATTAGCTTTGGTTACACCTAAGAACATTTCGAACAAAATTTGGTCCTTATTGGATCACGGTCAGTAGACACGGCGTCTCCTTGGATTCTAAGGGACTGCGTATGCAAATGAACTGTTTATTAAAAAAACTTTTTTAAAAAAGTAAAAAAAAAAATTTAGATACTCGAAACCATTTTATTGAAAATTAAAAATTATACGTTCTTAGGCCTTACCGAATATTATTTCGTTTTTGGAGCGAAAATTTATCGTACTTGAAAACCAAAGGAAAACATAGAAATCTGCAGTAAGTCAACCAATTTTTAATTTAAAAGTTTAATGCCATGCAGCATTAGACGCTATAATTTTTATTTTTATAATTTTTATAATTTTCACGTTCTAGATGGATTTAGAAGATTGAAAACCGTGAAATATTAATGAATTTTCAATAAAAATTCAACTAGCTGTATTTTTTTCTCATTAGTTTTTGTATTAAAAATTTGTTGAATTTGTATTGAAAATTCATTAACACTTCACGTTGTATCGCTAAAACTTCGGAACTCTTTAAGAGTACACCTTAATTTTATATCGCTAGAAAGGTAATGAAACCTTAAAACAGCTTATATTATGAAAGTTAAAAAAAATTATAGCGTCTGGTGATGGCATTATACTTTGAAATTAAAAATGGGTTGACTTACTGCAATATTTCCAAAAGTTTTATATTTTTCCTTTAAAGTAGACAAAAACTTTTCCAATGATACCCTATTAACGAAAATCGTATTTAAATTGACTGAGCTACGTTGTCTCAAAGTAGACCCTATTTTGGCCGCAAAAAATGATTGCAAAAATGTATAACTTCGGATTTGGTTTCTAATCATTAAACCAATTCAAGAAAAAAATTTTAGCCAATTCGGAGATGGTAAGTGCAACTAATAAAACACTTCAATATAAAATGGCCAGTATATTTTCAATCAACAAAAAAAAAACCCCCGATTTAACCTGAAAAGGCATTGATGTCATCAGATTTTCTGCATTGTTCTGGCAAAATTATCAGTTTCCATATCGGAAATATGGACAAAGGATTAAAAATGTAAGAATTCTAAAAATATGATCCGCAAGCAATGCGCCTAGCTAGATTTGTTTAACATTTCGAAACGTTGCTGAAAATTGTGGTGACGTTAAAAGTAATACCAGTTTGTACATTCCAATGCATTGGAAACTTATTTATAGGATCAATTTATCTCAAAATTAACAGTGGTGTTTTCTTGAACGTTGACATCACTGTTAAACTGAACGATAAAAGATTTTTTGAGCAGACGAAACGGGGATTTGTTTTTTGTCAATAACGTCTTTTGTTTGGGCTGCACACAAAAAAACACTTCACTTTGTGAATCGAAAGCATATATAATAAACACGCTGTCAACAAAAATTACAAATACTATTATAAAAACCAAAATAAAAGACTCAAATGTTAATGCCCTTATAGTGCTTTCACTATTGTGGGTTGTATGGGAGGTGGGCGTATTAGTCGACGGACTACGCCCAATTTTTGAACACACATTAGCTTTACATACATACCAAATTTTATCTCTGTTAGACAAACATAAGCATAGTTATACAGTTTTCAATTTTTTGGTTTGTATGGGAGGTAGGCGTGTCCGTGGGCGGATGACGTCCATTTTTCAAAAACATCTTTGGTTTGTTAAACAAAACATACGTACCAAATTTTATCTCTGTAGGTTGAACAGAAGCTTTCATATTGAGTTTTCAATTTTTTGGTTGAATGGGAGATGGGCGTGTTTTGATATAAAGTGAGTTTTCAATTTTTTGGTTGAATGGGAGATGGGCGTGTTTTGATATAAAGTTTATACATACCAAATTTTATTGTTGGAAGTTTATTATGAGCTTAGTTTTGCAGTTTTCGATTTTTGCGTTGTATGGGAGGTATTCAGGTTTAGGGTATAACAAACTTGCAAACAGGTAAAAAAATCAAGTGTTGTATTCGCTTTTAAACCTAAATCACCACAATTGGCTATGGGTGCTTTTTTTGGTATTTTAAGTGCTTTTATTTAAGTGTAATATGTGGATTTTTTTTATTTAATGATGTCTTGATGTGCCAAGTTCATATGTTTAGTCTGTAAATATCAAAGAATTCACTCTTACAAGGTAAGAAAATATTTAAAAAAAGTGTTGTAGAACAGGGTGCGGAGAACTCTATTTGCAAACGATAACAGTGTGCGTCACTGTTTTTGTACATGGCATCCCACTATATATCCCTTATAAATTTGGGCTCTCTTAACACGAAAATAGCAAACATTTTTTTTTATGGATACGTTTTTTTAAAAAATTGTTGTTACTTTATTTTATCGACCTTTGACTTTGTTTGTGGTTTTTTTTTTACCTAAAGCCTGAACAACGTTTTAAAAAATTTAAGTTTTTTGTGTTGCTTTTTTCATGTATAAACCTCGGTATATGTGGTACTCCGAGGCCTTAAAATATATTTTTTAACGATATTTTTCAGTTTGATCCTCTTACAACTTCACCCACTGCATCTGTTGCGCAGTGTACCTTTTTATATAACTATATTTTAATATAATAAAAATTAAAAATTTTTTTTTTAGCTTAATGAGGAAATTCTTTTTAACTTTCCTTTTTTAATTTAAATCGGGGCTTTTTATGGTTAGTTATTCATTGCTCAGATACGATACGTTCACCAATGCGAAAGTGCTCTTTCAACCATCAAGACAGTATCCATTTCAACATCATATAACATTTTAACATTTCTTAAATTTATCAAAATTTACAAAATTATGAACGTTTGGTTTCTTTGTAGCTACTTAAAGTTTCATCGGACAGATATAAAACCCGAATTCTACACAGAGAAAATTTTGTTCCTCTAACATTTATTTTCATTTACAAAACGGACATTTTAAAATGAGCGAATGAATATTAAACGTTCGTTAAATATTTTAAAATGAAAATTTCAGAATTGAAGAATAATTATAAGCTATTTTTTAAAATTTTCATTTTAAACTATCAACCGATCGTTTTAAAATCATACGTACGTTTTAGAAGCTAATTTAAAAATGTCCGTTTTTAGAATGAAAATAAACTTTATAAACTTGCTCCTCTACAAAACTATTAATGCTATAATGACACTTATGATGTTATAACACAATATTTGTAAATAAAAAACAAGTAAAGAAACTCTAAAGATGGTCTAGCCCGACTATGGACTACCCGAAAACCACCTACTCCGAAAACAAACACAATGATATATACATATTGAAGTTTGGACAGGACAACGTCTGTCGGGTCAGCTAGTATATATATATATACGCATTTTGTTTACTTTGTCTAATTTGTTTTGTTGCTTAAACTAGTTTTGATTGTTGATGAGCAAGAGCGAATTATTGTTGTCTCTTTGCACATCTGTTTTAAAGCTAACGCAACAATTCAAGCGCTTTATTTCTTTCTTTTGTTTTTAATCACAAAGAGGTGCTTGTGTAAGCGAGTGAGAGCTATAATTTTAATTTATCTTTACATGCTTCTGTTTTTTACCTGTTTGTTTTGATTACAAAACCAGGACTGCTCCTTATATCTTAACAGTGCTTCTTAAACAAGTTGGCATCACTGTTTCACCTCAACAAGTGCGCTTTTAGTCGGCCTAATATAAATTATTAATTCTACGTTGTTCTAAGCATTATATACTGACCTAAATATTCTTAATACGTCAGTTATCAGTGTCTAAGTATTCAGAGCAAAAAGTGTTGCTAAAAATTAGCTTTTTATGCTCATATTAACTAATTAAACATTTGATATAACTTTTCTTTGGCTAGCTGAAATTCTTCAGCCATCTTTATATTACACATACATATTGCTATCTCACTCGTGCCTATTACACTGCACGTAGTAAACTATGCGAGACGGAGCTTCTACAAACACGAGTACCGCCTGCGAAATATGCAAGTCAGAGTGGAGCACCTTTGACAACTTTATATTATGTTCTGGATGTTTCAAGCATTTTCACCAGAAGTGTGTTAAGATATCGGCAAAGGTTGGAGATGCTTTACGTGGCTCTACACCGAATGGATTGCATTGGCTTTGCCCAAACTGCAGGATGTCTTCGTCAACTGTTTCTATGGACATGCTGCTGGATCTTCGCACTTCCATCTCCACGCTTAGCGATGAGCTTTTAAGGCTCCATGAACAGGCAGCTAAGCAATTTTCAATTCTTAACACTTTATGTGATCATGCTCAATCAAGTGTTAATGTTATAAATTGCTCCATTGCTACCTCACCTAAAGTTGGGCGCACCTCCACCAGAGCTCAAGTTGCAGCATCCAAATCGACTTCTAAGCCATCGGGAAATGGAGTGGCTGTTAGCAATACTTCCTTGGAAGCTATCTCTTCATCAAATGCTACAATAATCTTAGATCGATCTAATGATTCGATTAATAATGCTGTGAGTCACTGTTTATCCTCAGCCCTGAATACCATTCCAGCGGGCTCCTCCACAAACTCACCTACGAAAATGGTTAGCAATCCTAATTCTCTGCAAATTCCTGAAGAAGTTTCACATTTGATTCAGCAAACTACACCTGACGTTGCCAACCGTAGTTCCACTGAATGTACTGTCTCTTTAAATGCCACAACTGACCTGCAGCGGCACCATCAAACCCAGTGTCCACCAAATACGTCATATCTGCCTCTTGTGTTCACAAACTGTGGACCATTGGTTGATTTGATTGTGGTTTCCCGGCCACCTCGGAAAACAATTTTCATTTCAAGACTAGCTGCTTCTACTACTGCTGATAACATTATAGCTTACATTTACAGTTAGCTGCCAGCACCAGTATCAACACCCACATGTATTAAGCTTACCCATGGAATCCATCGGGAAGTAGCTTCATTTAAAATTCATGCCTCGGATCTTGACTATGCAAAGATGATGAGAAAAAACTTTTGGCCAAATGGAGTTTTCATTAATAAATTCATCCCACGCCCTAGAATATCTAACAACATCACTCACAATACTGATGCGTCACCAAAAAACTTCCAAGTGTCAGCAGAATCTTGAGTACTGCTGCAAAATTCACTCAAAACTATTCGTCACAATTGTCTGAATATTCTGCAGCGTCACCACTACAAACGTTAATAATATCAACAACTACAACAACAATAACAACATTCTCATCATCATCAGCAATATCTTCATCATCATCATCATAATCATCATCATCATCATCATCATCATCATCATCATCATCATCATCATTATCATCATCATCATCATCACAATCATCATCATCATCATCATCATCATCATCATCATCATCATCATCATCATCATCATCATCATCATCATCATCTTCATTATCATCATCATCACCACCATCACCATCACTATCATTGCTATCATCGACCTCATTCTCTTCAACAACTACAAACACTTTGTCTAACTCATCATCAACAACAATATTTGAAACTGCTTCTGTAGTGTCTACTACAACAGCATCAACATCTTCTTCATTTGTTTATCCTACATCTATAATACCTCATCTGCCGCCTAATAGCAACAACAACAATCAGAAATCCACGTATTCAATTTATTATCAAAATGCGAGCGGTATTCGTTCGAAATCTTCTGAATTCCTACTGGCGCTATCTAATCTGGATTATGACATCGTAGTAATTACTGAGACGTGGCTTCACGAAAACAGCTATAACTCTGAATTCTTTGGACATCTTTACAATGTTTTTCGCCTTGATCGCTGTTCTATTTCATCAGGCCGAAATAGAGGTGGTGGCGTGCTAATAGCAGTAAGAACTATATTTTCTAGCCATAACATATCACTTCACGACACAAATAGACTCATCGAGCAGATTTGTGTGCGAGTAGATTTCCTTGATAAAAATTCAATTTTCTTTATAATTTCTTATATACCACCTGATAGCTCGTATGAGTTGTATAAAAGTCATTTGGACAATATAAATTATATATCTGAATCATTACATGTAAATCAGCATATGTTTGTATTAGGAGATTTTAACCTCGGTAACATATCGTGGATTTTTGAATGTAAAAATTTAATGCCTTACAATTTTAACTCGGATATAGAAAATCTTTTGATCAGATTTTTCTTGGCTAATGGCTTCAATCAACTAAATTTCATTAAAAATGATATTGGTAGAATTTTGGACTTAATATTTGTCACAAATGACTTAAAAGCTAATTGCGAACTCAATTTGTCTCCTATTTCTAATAACAGTTTGCATCATAAAGCACTTACTATTAAATTTGAATTTTATAAGCTTAGTGCAGCTGAAGCAATTACTTCTAACCGGCTTGACTTCTCTAAAGGGAATTTTGATTTGATTAATGACTTTTTACATTCCTGCAACTGGGATATTCTTGAGTCTATGAATGATCCCCTTGCTGTATTTTCCTATATATGTGTTAAGCTTTTGTTTGCTATATCCCTGTATATTCCAGTCAAGAATTTTGTTTTAAATAATAAACCACCTTGGTTCAATGCTCGCCTTTCGAATCTGAAAAATATCAAAAATAAAGCATTTAAGAGATTCAAACATACCAACAATGATGTCGATTTTTCTCGCTTTATTCAACTTAGAAATGAATTCAATTTTTTGCAAAAATTTTTATATAATCAATATATTTTAAATACGGAAACCCAATTGAAAACTAACCCTAAGGCGTTTTGGCTTTACTTGAACGATGAACGTAAAACTAATGGCTTCCCTGCTAGTATGAGACTCGATAACCTTACATCTAATACCACACTGGATTCTTGCAACTTGTTCGCTAAATTTTTTCAGGGGGTTTATGAACAACATTCGGATCCGGTAAACGCTGACTTTTTAAACTTTGAAGTTGGAGGTTTAGAAAACATAGATAATTTTTTAATTTCTGAAAATGACGTCTCTATAGCAATTACAAGCTTAAAACCAAGCTTGAAACATGAGATTGGATTCGTTTTTCCACTTTAAGTGTGCAGCGTTGAATGCTAGAATTGTTGATGCTCTAAACGAAGGCAAGGGACTTCGTTGGTCATGCGAAGATTGCAGGTCTACGGATGTAGACATTCTTAAGCTCATTAGACAATCTAGAAGAGGCTTCTTGGAAGTGTCTAAGGATTTAGAGGCGGCTCAGACAAGATTAGTCGAATACGAAAATTTGTTTAAAAAGTTCAAGGTTTTGGATGAAGCTTCTGTGTCTCCAAAACGCAAACGAAGTAACAAAAATCATCGAAGTTCTACTAAATCGACTGCAGTAGCCTCGCCACTGACCTATAGCATTTGTTGCGCAGAAACCTTGTTTATGCAGCTCAGAAAAAAAATTTATGTTTTAATCTCAAGTACGAATTACTTGAGCGACTTTATTCCTTCCAATTCGATTTCTTCTTAACAACTGATTTTATTGTACAAAAGAATTTGTCACCAGACCACCAAATGCAAAACAAAAAACGAAAGCATTTACTTTAAGCAGCGACTGCGAAAGGGAATAACAATAACAAAGCAGTGGCTGAATGAGTTATTGGAAGTAAGTTCTTGCAATTGTGCTGCTGTTGTTATTGCTATTCTTCTTCTCATCGAAGATAAAACCAAGAGCAACAACAACACACATACATACTGGGCACACGAAAGAAATAATAACCGTATGCATGTACGAATGTTGATATTGCTTAAACAAAATGTAAAGGCAATATTAGGGTACGTATGTATGTTGCTGTTGCTTAAGCGAAAATGTAACAAGTCTATATTAGGGTGGCCCGTAACACAATAATTGTAACAAATTAAATTAAATAAATTCAAATTTATATGAAATAAAATAAATTGATGGCGATCTTATCCGACATGCTCCCCCCGTTGAAGCTCTTGATTCAACCATCATTTGAAGAGGGTAAGGGAGCCACCTTTTGTATTGGACGACGAAATGAGCCATTTTTTGATTTTAACTCAACCACTCGAACTCGTCCATCAGTACCGGCTATAGCTTTGGTTACTCGAGCCAATAACCATTGTTGCGGGGGAGTGTTGTCCTCATGAATTACGACTAGTTGCCCTTCCGTGATGTTAGGTTGTATGTGGTACCATTTTGAGCGTTGTTGCAGCGATGAAATGTAATCACGGGACCACAAATGCCAAAACTGTTGCTTTAAAAATGAAATACGTTGCCAACGGTTGAGCGACGTTTGTTTGGTAGCATCAAAGGTTTGATCTGGTAAAGCGACTAATGATGAGCCAATGAGCAAATGACCTGGTGTGAGCGCTTCGCCGTCATTAGGGTCATCTGACAGTGGGCAGATTGGGCGTGAATTCAGAATTGCTTCGACTTCGATGATAAGGGTCTGCAATTCTTCAAATGTGAGGTAGGCTTGGGCAACATTTTTTACGAGGAGTGTCTTTACAGATTTCACGGCAGCCTCCCATAAGCCACCGAAGTGTGGAGCACGGGGGGGTATAAAACAAAATTCAAATCCGGTTTGTGATGAATATGTTTGTATTTCGTGAGTTATTGTTTCACTAAAAAACAACTGCTTCAACTCATGTAGCTTATTGTGAGCTCCAACAAAATTAGTTGCGTTATCGCAATAAAGTTTCTGTGGTATTCCTCTGCGACCAACAAAACGCTTGAGGCACAAAATGAAGTTGTTGGCGGACAAGTCTGACACCAGTTCCAGATGCGTTGCCTTTGAACTAAAACAAACAAACACGGCAATGTAAGTTTTATATGGAACTTTACCTCGAATACGATAAGACGTTAGAAAAGGGCCACAAAAATCCACGCCGGTAATTATGAACGGACGTTGAGCTCTGAAGCGGTCAGCTGGCAAATTACCCATGATTTGCTCTAACAATTTCGGTTTATAACGAAAGCAGTGAACGCAGTCACGAACCACTTTTCTAACCACGTCTCTAGCGTTGATTATCCAGACCTTCTGCCGCAAGATGCCCAGCAAAACCTTCGGACCTGCATGCAAATGGCTTCGATGAAGGTGTTCAATATACAATTTTACGAAGCGATGGTTCTTGGGCAATAAAGCTGGAAATCGTGCGTCATACGAAATTGGAGCGTTTGATAAACGTCCGCCAACTCGAATTATATTGACACAGCCGGTGCCCACGTCGGTTTCATGGAGAAATGGAGTTAATTTCTGGAGCGATGGATGCACAATTTTTCCCTTAGCCATTGCACGCAAGTCATCTCCAAAATTAGATTGCTGAATGTGAGCTACAATCCGGAAAAAGGTATGTTCTAGTTCGATGGGTTGAATATGAACCAAGTCCTGGGGCTTCAATGCGTGGTCTGCTGGGCATCTGTTAAATAAACGAAAAATATAAGCGATTATTCGAATAATTTTAAAATACGATGAATGCTTATCGATAACGCCTTCTATGATTCTTGATGTGGCGTCAGAGTATTTAAAAACAGCTGCCTTTCTGCATTCTAATGGGCTAATGGGTGTGTCTTCTTCAGTAGGTGGCCAATTTGAATTGTGTTCCTGAAGAAAAGTTGGACCACTGAACCAAATCGTATGGGGCAAATCCTGGGCACTGCAACCCCGGGAAACGATATCCGCTGGGTTGCTTTTTGAAGGAACGTGTCTCCAAAAAATACCTCTAGTGTTTTCTTGTAGTTCTGAGACTCGATTAGCGACGAAGCACTGTAAAGTTGATGAATGCAGTTTGAGCCATTGTAAGACTATTTTTGAATCTGTCCAAAAATAGATTGATGAAACGAAGTTTTCAATTTTTGGTTTTATTTTGTGCCATGTTCTGCTTAACAAAACAGCGGCGCATAATTCGAGGCGAGGAAGTGATTGGGCCTTGATAGGAGCAACCTTGGATTTTGCGATCAAAAGTGAAGTTTTGTAAGCACCATCACAGCAAACGCGAAAGTAAATACAACAACCGTATGCTCGTTGAGAAGCGTCTGCGAAACCATGAATTTCTCCTCGGTGTGCTAGGGTAGTAAGCACATATCGAGGTACCTCAATTTTTTCCATATTTTCGAGGTCTTCTTGAATTTGTAGCCAAAGTGATTTAAGGGTATTACTGATGATGTCATCCCAGTTACAATTTTGGATCCATATTTCCTGGAGTAGAATTTTGGCCCGAACAACAATTGGACTCAAAAGTCCAAGTAAGTCGTAAATTTTTGCAACGACTGACAAAATGGATCTCTTCGTTGGGGCGACAACCTTGGGCAACTGGAATCGAAAACAAAACATATCAATTTTTGGTTTCCAAGACATACCTAATGTTTTGGTGACGTCATCCTCAGCCATTTTAAATTGAATTTCATCATCTTGCGTGTTGCCGATGTTGTCATAATTGCTGTTCCATTTTGCTAACTCCAGACCATGTAGTTCCAGGATTTTCACAAGTTCGTGTTTCTTTTTTAGCAACGTTTCCACGTCGTTCGACCCAGTAAGAACGTCATCGACATAGAGGTCATCACGAAGAACTTGCGAGCCAAGTGGATAAGAGCTACCATATTTTTCTGCAATGAAAATTAAACTCCGAATTGCTAGAAATGGAGCCGACGATAAACCATAGGTGACAGTGTTCAGTTGAAACACTTTTAATTCTTCTTCTTTGTTGCTTCTCCACAATATGAGCTGATACTTAACATCACGCTTATCGACGCGAAACTGGCGATACATTTTGGCTATGTCAGCGGTGAGAGCAAATTTATTTAAGCGAAACGAAAAAAGCGTTGTAATAAGGTCCTGCTGAATTGTAGGGCCTACCATCAGAATATCATTAAGCGAACGATTCGACGAAGTTTGAGCTGACGCATCGAAGACGACTCGGATTTTTGTTGTAGTACTTTGTGGCCGAAGAACACAATGATGTGGAATGAAATAATTCGGGCCACTCAACGGCTTATTGTAGGGTGACATGTGTCCAAGCGATAAATATTCATCAATAAACTCGACGTACATTGACTTTAGAGTTGCATCACGTCCCAATCGTCTTTCGAGCGACAAAAAACGCCTACGAGCCATTTCCAATGAGTCTCCTAATATTTCGGGTGACTTCTTGAACGGCAGACGAACTTCAATTCTGTGTTTTTGATCTATGCGCACGTTTTCCATAAAGTGACGTTCGCATTCTTCTTCTTCCGGTGAATATTTTGCTGGAGAATTAGCGTACTCCTCCACTTCCCAAAACTTGGTCACAATGGAGTCAATGTTTGAAGAACTAGTAGTGAGATTGCATATGGGCAATGAAGATCTTGCTCCCGCATTAAAGGTTCCACCAACTATCCATCCAAACACTGTATTGGTGAGACACGGCATACCTTCTCCCAAGGAAATTCGGTTATCGAGCAACAAATCGAAGAATATTTCGGTACTGATTAACAAATCAATATGTTGTGGTTTGTAGAACAAAGGATCTGCTAGTTCTAGCGTCTGTGGTATTTTCCAATGAGATGTTTGAATGTACTCACCAGGCTGCCGGGCTGATATTGATTTAGTAACTGCAAAAGTAGAGGACCATTGGAATGAACTCAAACGAGACTTTACTGTAGCGCAAACCGAGGATTTTATGTTTGTCCGCACTTCGCCAATTCCAGAAACTTCTTGATAATACGGCTGAGACTTCAATCGGAGTCTTTTTGCAGTTTCCTCCGATATGAAATTAATTTCGGAACACGAATCAAGCAGAGCCCTTACCGGATGAAATGTGCCACTGGAATCCTTCAGGAGAACAACCGCAGTGGGGATGAGCGCTCGTTTACATGAGCGGACTACGAATGAGATTGGGTTGTTTTGCTTTCCAAGAGATGTTTGAGGTTGAACTTGTGATGTTGAATTATCAGCATGCGCAGAATCAGAATATTTGTGCAACAGAGTATGATGTCGAGAGTGGCATACACGACAACGGGATTTCGATAAGCATTTCGACACCAAATGACCCTTACGGAGACAATTGATGCAGCAATCATTAACTTTTATAAAATTAAATCTTTCGGAAACAGCAATCGATGAAAACGATGAACATGTTGATATGTTGTGGTCCGAAGATTTACAGTATGCACAATTCGAGTTTGAGTTTGCAAAGGTATGAGACGATTTGTAGGTTTTTGGCTTTGGGGTTGCACCTTTCGATTTGTCATGTACTTCAATCTTTTTTCCATGACTTTCCAAAAACTGACAGCGATGGCTTAAAGTATCATAGCAGGTATCCCACGAGGGCAACGATTTGAACTCTTGTTTTTCATCATAGCTCATTTTGGAATCAGCGTCCAATTTTGATAAAACCATATGAATCAAAAGTCCATTAAGAACATCCATCTCTGACCCGAGCGATAGAAGCGAACCACGAATTGCTGCAACAGTATCAATGATGTTTCGTAATGAATTACTGTCACCCTTGGACATCGGAGTAATATTGAACAACGTAGAGATGTGTTCTTGAAATATGAGCACCTTGTTATCGTATCGGCCCTTCAGCCTCTCTAGCGCCTTTGGGTAATTCTCCTCGGTTACCTGGAAGGGTTCCACAACTGCTAAAGCTGGACCCGACAAACAATTTAATAAATAATTAAATTTGTCGACGCCAGTTATCGTCGAAATTTCATGTACCATGTTGTTAAATGTGGTGATGAAACGTTTGTAATCACCATATTTTCCATCGAACTTGGGCAACTTAAGCGAAGGCAAACGAGTATTATGTGGGGTACAAGGAAGTGAAGCGTTGAGTAATGTTTGATCCATTTGCATAGAGCCACGTTGTTTGTTCAGTAAACCCATTATTTTTGCCTTAGCAACAATAAAAATTTCTTCCAAATCACTCCTTGCAACATCGTTAGGGTTAAGTTTTTCGATTTGCCCTTGAATGTGACCTAACTGTGTAAAATACGACTCCAAAATTTGAAGCCGACATTCCAAAATGGTGGAGTCAACCTTGTCGCCATCTCTTTCTACCTTTTTTTGAACATTGGTGATGTTTCTCTTCATGTTGCTGCGTTGTTGTTTTAGCGTTGCCAACTCTGGGTTGGGAGCAGCAGCCTCTGGTCCACCATCAGCGTTGTTGTTGGCCATTATCCGTCACGATTTGAGCGACAGTATATAAGAAAGGTTATATGAAAACTAACGGACTGCGATTGTATATGATTCTTTAAAGTTATGTACAACTTTCGAAACAAAAAATTAAGCAATTTTGGAAGAATTATGAACCACTTACGACGATAAAAGTTTCCGCTTAAAAATTACCAATTGTAATTTTCTTCCACAAATATTCGGTCGGCTGTAATAAGTTCTGGCCCAAAATCTCCGTAATAGCAGCAATTAATCAGCGCCTTAATAGAGCAACAAATTTGAAATTACGACGCACCACACTTGGCTCCAATAAATTTGTTACTATACTCGAGCAACAAATTTGTAATAATTAATGTGCAGCACCGTTGATAACCCAATAAAATTTGTCCTCTTTCGCGTAGCTTGATGAAAAGAAAATAATTACTGCTTGCGGCTCAGTGATTCACTGGTAATCTATGTATGTATATCAATTCTTATTACAGACCGTCCTGTCACGGTCGCCAAAATGTTGCGCAGAAACCTTGTTTATGCAGCTCAGAAAAAAAAATTTATGTTTTAATCTCAAGTACGAATTACTTGAGCGACTTTATTCCTTCCAATTCGATTTCTTCTTAACAACTGATTTTATTGTACAAAAGAATTTGTCACCAGACCACCAAATGCAAAACAAAAAACGAAAGCATTTACTTTAAGCAGCGACTGCGAAAGGGAATAACAATAACAAAGCAGTGGCTGAATGAGTTATTGGAAGTAAGTTCTTGCAATTGTGCTGCTGTTGTTATTGCTATTCTTCTTCTCATCGAAGATAAAACCAAGAGCAACAACAACACACATACATACTGGGCACACGAAAGAAATAATAACCGTATGCATGTACGAATGTTGATATTGCTTAAACAAAATGTAAAGGCAATATTAGGGTATGTATGTATGTTGCTGTTGCTTAAGCGAAAATGTAACAAGTCTATATTAGGGTGGCCCGTAACACAATAATTGTAACAAATTAAATTAAATAAATTCAAATTTATATGAAATAAAATAAATTGATGGCGATCTTATCCGACAGCATTACTAATGCAATCATTTCTGATCCTATCTTGCTTAACATAATTTTACAACCAGAAGATCTGCCGACAGAGTCTGTGACTGCAAATCAGATCACAATTAATAACGCTGTTGCATCTGTTGATAAGGAATTAACTTCACCTTCTATTTCAGTTCCGATATATAACGCAATTAATAATACTCCTTCTGGTGCCAAAAAAACTTATGCCCAGTCTTGCGCTTCTAATATACCTTCTAATACTGATCCGCCCACCTCTATTTCGGTTTCTTCTGGAGCTATACTGAAACGAACATCGAATAGCAGCAATAATCAGCCGGTTCATAAAGAGCTTGTAGTTATACCGCCAGCTTAATGTTTATTTGTTTCTCGCTTTGCAGCTGATACGTCTGAAGGGGACATTTTATACTTCTTAAATTCTAAGTTAAACCTTCTTAATGAGAAAATTTCGGTTTACAAACTAAGATTCTCATATCAGCGTACTTTTGCTTCTTTCAAAATAACTTTGTCTAGTGATCTCTTCTATAAAGTTATTGATCAAAGTTTTTGGCCGGAAAATACTTTGGTGCATGAATTTATTCAAAAATCACCACCTCAAACTTCACTGGCTACCTTGCCTGTTCGCAACATGAACCAAAAAAACTAGATTGTTGCTTTCAGTTCTTTGTCTTATACTAAAATGTTCGAGGTTTAAATACTAAACTAACAAACTTATATATTTCAAGCCATAGTCTTCACTTTGACATTATTGCTTTAAGTGAGACTTGGCTTAAACCTAATACGTTAAATACTGAAATTCTGGCAAACAACTTTAATATATACCGTAAAGATAGAAACTCTATTGTTGGTAACTTTTGCAATGGTGGCGGCGTTCTTATTGCCGTTAAATCTTCACACTTCTCACAAGAAATAATAATATCTGAGTCTTTAGATATTGAATTTTGTTGCGTTCTTGTGAAGTTTGGCACTTTCAGAATTTATGTAACATGTTCGTATATTCCTCCGGTTTCCAATGTTGAGGTTTATAGGAAACATCTGGCGTCGATAAATAAAATTTGCTCACAATTTCTGCCTTACGACCATATTTTAATAACTGGTGACTTCAACCTCCCTAATGTTTCTTGGAACAGTTGTTCTGAAAATACTTCAGCATTCCTGCCATCTTCAGAACATTCATCTGATAACTCATTCTTAAATGAGCTTTCGAGTCAAGGACTTTTTCAAATAAACTATCACTATAACAGGAATAACCGTTTGTTAGACCTTATATATTTTGATGATAGCAATATGGTTTCAGTTAATAGATCTGTAGTGGAATTCTGTAACACATTTCGGTAGATATTTGGTGTCGCAAAGTTCTGTTTTCGATAATTTTCGGAAAATGGGATTCAGTAAACACCTTTCCGATTTTGTCGGTGAAAATATCGGAAGTTTGTCGGAAACTTGCGACGAATATTTTGTTGACGAAAAGTCAACCGATCAAATTTGTAGGCAACCGAATTTCGTCGCAAAGTACAAGTTAGTGAATACCGTTTACGGTATGACAATCGAGAATAGTCGCAAATTGCGATTCCGATCGGAAGTTGAGAACAAGTTTCAGAATCCCACTACTGATCCGCTTGTGTATCCTGAGGATTCACACCATCCGACTATTGAAATCACACTGAATTTTCCTAAACAATCTATATCGAATCGTTTGATTCCTCCATCAGAGTTCAATTTTAAAAGAACAAATTATGTCATTTTAAGAAATAATTTGTCAATGATCAACTGGGCATCAGTACTTTATATCAATACTACAAGAATATTGCCTCAAACTCTTGATTCTGCTGTGTTTGACTTTAACAAAACTCTCAATAATTGCTTTTTAACTTCAGTTCCTCAGAGAAAAGCCTCTTTAATATCTGGTTCCACTTGGTATACCAAAGAACTGAAAAATCTGAGAAACTTTAAATCAAAATACTATAAAAAATATCTAAAATCTAATAGTATTTGTGATTTTGCTTCTTCTACTTCAATTAAGTACAACTACCGACTTTTATGTAGGCAATCCTATGACATATATTTAACAAAAGTCAAATTAAATATCAAGTCTGATGCAAAATCTTTTTGGAACTTTGTTAATAATAATACTAACGTAAGATAAATTCATATCCTTCTTTTATGAAATATAAAACATTTGAGTCGGATGTTGATATAACTTTATGTAACCTTTTTGCAGACTTCTTTAAGACTACGTATTCATCTCTTTCTTATGATAGTTAAAGTTATTCTTTAAATGTGCAACCTGGCGATATTTGTTCTCCAACAATTTATATTAACACGATTTCAAGCTACTTGAAAAATCTTAAGACATCTTATAAAAGTGGGCCTGACAATATTCCTTCATGTTTATTGAAATATTGCTGTGAATAACTTGTAGTTCCAATTTATATGCTTTTTAAAGCATCGTTGCCATCTTTTATTATTCCGCTTCATAAATCTAGCAATAGGTCTTTGATAGACAACTATCGGGGAATTGCAAAGCTCAGTGCTCTTCCTAAGCTTTTTGAGGCTATTGTAACCTCACAATTATCACATAGCGTTAAATCTTTAATATCTCCATTCCAATATGGATTCTTATCTAAGAAATCTACTGTTACTAACCTTCTAGAATTTACATCTAAAACTGTAGAAAATTTTGGAAAAGGTCTACAAACAGATGTTATTTATACAGACTTTAGTAAAGCCTTCGATGTTGTAAGTCACAAGCTGTTAGTTATAAAACTGTCTCTTCTTGGTTTCAACGCATTTAGTGCGGTGGATTGAATCATATTTATTAAATAGAACGCAAAGCGTTATATTTAACTTCGTAAATTCAGATGAGTTTCTTGTTACTTCTGGTGTACCTCAAGGAAGCCATCTTGGTCCTTTATTGTTTTTACTTTTTGTAAATGATTTACCATCTGTGGTAAAGCATAGTAATATCTTGCTATACGCTGAAGATGTTAAACTTTTTTTTTCTTATAAAAATAAGCACGACTCTTTTTTCCTTCAAACCGATCTTGACCATCTTTGTAACTGGTGCGAAATTAACTGCATGAAGCTCAACTTGAAGAAGTGTAAACACATGACTTTTTCTCGGAGGCAACCTTCTCGAAGTTATTACAAAATAGGTGACTATACACTTGAGTTCTTAGAGGTTTTCCATGATCTCGGAGTAACTATGGATACCAAACTTCGCTTTAACATTCACATTAATAAAGCTATTAGCAGAGCTAATAGTACTCTAGGATTTATTAAACGATGGTTTAAAGAGTTTAATGATCCTTTTATAACTAAAACCTTATTCACATCGTTAGTAAGGCCCATTCTAGAATACGCTTCAATTGTTTGGTGCCCTCGTTATGGGTGTTACATTGACGATATAGAATCTGTTCAAAAGCAATTTCTTCTATTCTGCTTACGCGATCTATATTGTGATTCAAACTTTAATTTACCTTCTTATGAATATCGATTGCTGCTTATTAATCTTCCTTCTTTAAAAAATAGGAGTATTATGCTAAATGTTTGTTGGATTATAAAACTTTTACATGGATATGTTAACAGTCCATATTTACTTAGTCAAATTTACTTTAACGTTCCTCTTCGTCCTAGAAGGTCTTTTGAGCTACTTTTTATGAACTTTTGTAGAACTAATTACTTACAAAATGAACCACTAAGAAGCGCTTGCGGAGACTTTAATTTCGTTTCAGATGTTATTTCTTTAAATGAATCCATGTACTCAATTAAACATAAAATTATAGATTACCTGCAGTACCGCCGCTGAGTCTGATCACGCTTTTCCCAAGGATGCATAATTTTCACTTAGTGATGGATATAAAACAAAAGGGGAGACAAAAGGGGGCGATCTTCACATGGCAACGTGTCTGACTGCCTCAACTTGGCGAGGCCAGCATTATCCATGTCGAAATCGTCTCAAGTCGACTCAAAACCTCCGCGTGGTGTCTCCTGGAAACGTCAAAAACTATCGCCCGATAAACTTTGGCGGCCAATTTGAGCGGCGATGTCTCCTCTAGACAATAAACTTGAGGGGTCTCTTCAAGACCTTAAAAATGGAATGTGCGTAGGGTTTGGGTCCCAACCACATTATAACTTCCCAATGAAAACAAAATCAGCCTCGGATATAAACCCCCACTACGTTGACGACCACCGCAAACGAAAAACGGATAGTGATTTTCGGATATGCACCTGGAATGTCCGGACCCTTTATAGGGAAGGTGCCACTGTCCAACTGGCGGAAGCCCTCAAAAAAATTAAGGCTGACATCACCGCCATCCAGGAGATGCGATGGAAAGGACAAGGCTGCTCTAAGAGAGCAGACTGCGATATCTACTACAGCTGCTATGCGGAGAAGCGCGAATTTGGATGCGGATTCGTCGTAAGTCGGAAACTACGCCATCTTGTTTCCCGGTTCACACCTGTGAACGAAAGGCTGGCGACAATCCGCATCAAGGCGAAATTCTTCCACATCAGCCTTATTTGCGCACATGCCCCGACGGAGGAAAAGGATGATGCTGTCAAGGACACCTTCTACGCGAGCCTAGAGGACGTGTATTATCGCTGCCCGGCCCACGACGTAAAAATAGTTCTCGGCGATTTTAATGCGAAGGTCGGAAAAGAAGGCATCTTTGGCTCCACTGTCGGTCAGTTCAGTCTCCACGAGACCACTTCGAATAACGGTCTAAGACTGATCGACTTCGCCGCGGCGCGAAACATGGTAGTTAGTAGCACCAGATTCCAACACCTCGATATCCAAAAGGCAACCTGGCTGTCCCCGGATCAAAAAACGCGAAACCAAATTGATCATGTTGTGACCGACGGAAGGCACGCTTCAAGTGTACTGGATGTGCGCACATTTCGGGGGGTCAATATTGACTCCGACCATTATCTTGTTGCAGCCAAGATCCGCATGCGATTGTGCAATGCGAAGAATATACGCACAGGTGTGCAACGAAAGCTTGATGTCGATAAGCTGCTATCACAACGGACCGCCGAGGCCTACTCCGCTCAACTCTCGGTTAAGCTCAACCAACCTTACTCTTGCCTCGACGACGCTGGCGGACTTTGGGCGCATATATCCCACTCCATGCGCACTGCTGCTGAAGAAGTCATTGGTTTTCGGCGCCCGCAACCTCGCAACCAATGGTATGACCAGGAGTGTCGCGACGCGACAGCAGCAAAATACGCCGCATATAAAAAGACGCTGCAGTCAGCTGCAACGCGAGCCATGCACGAAAACTATCGCGATAAGAGGAAGGAAGAGAGATGCCTTTTCAGACGTAAAAAAAGAGAGCAGGAAAAGCGTGAGCGAGAAAAAATTGAGGTGTACCAGGGCAGGAAGGATGCTCAAAAATTCTACCAGCAGGTTAAGCGTCTAACCCAAGGTTTCAAGCCCGGAGCATCCACTTGTAGAGATGAGAATGGTGATCTGGTAACAGATACGCAGTGCGCATTGAGATTATGGAGACAGCATTTTTCCAATCTGCTTGCAGGCGACGATACCAACAATTCCGCCCTTGGAGAATGCAGTCTGACACCACCAATCGACGATGATGGAGTGGAAATTCCACCACCTAGCCATGACGAGGTTAAAGTTGCTATCCAGCGACTCAAAAACAACAAAGCCGCAGGTGCTGACGGCCTGGCTGCTGAATTGTTTAAAACCGGCGGCGGTGAATTGATAAGGTGCATGCATCAACTCATCAGCAAAATATGGCTAGCGGAAAGCATGCCCGACGATTGGGATCTCAGTGTGCTTTGTCCTATACTTAAGAAAGGAGACCCGACAATCTGCGCCAACTACAGAGGTATCAGTCTTATATCCATCGCATATAAGGTTCTTTCGAGCGTATTGTGTGAAAGATTGAAGCCGCATACCAAAACACTGATTGGACCTTATCAGTGTGGCTTTCGTCCTGGCAAGTCCACCATAGACCAGATTTTTACACTACGCCAAATCCTGGAAAAAACCCACGAAAACCAAATCGACACCCATCATCTCTTTGTTGATTACAAAGCTGCGTTCGATAGCCCGATTCGGGATTGCCTGTACGCAACAATGTCTGAGTTCGGTATACCTGCAAAGTTGATTAGGCTCTGCAAGATGACGTTGAGCAATACATGCAGCTCCGTCAAGGTAGGAAATGACCTCTCCGAAACCTTTAATACCGAACGAGGTTTCAGACAAGGCGACCCGCTATCATGCGATCTCTTCAATTTCATCATGGAGGGGATCCTACGAAAGGCAGGTGTACATCGAAATGGCACCATTTTCTACAAAGGTGTCCAGCTCCTTGCGTATGCTGACGATATCGATATTATCGGCAGAACCAAGAGAGATGTAACCGCTGCTTTCGACGCTATCGAAAAGGAATCAGCCAAAGTGGGTTTGACGGTGAACGAGGGCAAAACAAAGTATATGCTGTCTGCAAATAGGGAAGTGCGGCGTCTAGGCTCCCATGTTACAGCAGGCAAATATAACTTTGAAGTTGTCAAGGAGTTTACTTACCTTGGCACCGCCGTAAACAGCAACAACAATGTCAGTCTGGAGATAAAGCGAAGAACAACAATTGCTAATAGGTGCTACTACGGGCTAAGTAAGCAATTAGGTTCCAGAGCCCTCTCTCGATCGACAAAACTAACACTCTACAAGACGCTCATCATACCTGTGCTTCTCTATGGCGCTGAAGCATGGGTGGTATCGCAAGCAGATGCAGCCGCTCTTGGGGTGTTCGAGAGGAAAGTTCTTCGCAAAATCTTTGGTCCTGTTCGAGTTGGCGACGACTATCGCATTCGAATGAACCACGAACTGTACGAGCTCTACGACGACATTGACATAGTCCAGCGTATAACAATTCAGCGACAACGTTGGCTGGGTCATGTCTTTCGTATGGATGAAGAAGCTCCAGCGAAAAAGGTGTTTGAGGCGAAAGCCGAGGGTCGACGACGAAGAGGAAGGCCATGCCTCCGATGGATTGACCAGGCCGAGGAAGCCCTTACCGCGCTTGGTGAAAGAGATTGGAGGCGGCGCGCGCGAAGCAGAGACGCCTGGCGAGACCTGATGAAGTCGGCCGTAGCCCGTCAACGGGTTGTCATGGCCACCTAAGTAAGTAAGTAAGATGGATATAAAACTACATTAAACTACACTAATATGAATGGACCTGAACGGGTTGACCTCAATTATTCTTATCGAACATGCTTGGTGAATGTTAATTCATTTTTCAGCCGTACCGCACTGGTTGTACATTTTGGATTTTTTCCTACAACCATGCAAGAACGATTTGTATTGTATATATATTGATATAACTAGCCAATGATACCTAGTTGTCTTAGTGCCTACGTTCTCTACCATTTCGTTGTATATAGTGAAATTGGTGTGGTACATATGACCAACTTTATTAAAATACCACCTTGCTTTGCCAGGATATCATTGGCTTAAGCAATGACAGAACGATTTATATTATATATATATGCAAATGCTTATCAGTGTGGCGTACAGACCTTGTTTGTCTCGATACTTCCCACCGTTCTAAGCCGACACCATGCTATTTTAAGTGGGGCGAACATAACCATGCTTGCCTTGTACCACAATCTTATTCGCTGTTCAATATTTTAAAATATCTTAAAATTTATTTGTACATATTATAATGTTAATTTTTAAATATTATATTCTATTATTAATATGTTTTGTATTCTTTTGATAATTCACTTATCCTCATATATATACAATAGTATTGAAATTTTGTATTTTTAATTTATTATAGTGCTAGAAAGCCTAAGGCTTAGCAAATAAATAAATAAATAAATAAATCTTTTTTTTATTATTATTGGACAGGAAGAACAGCTATTTAATAATTGGTCTTTTAATGGAACCCCGTTCAGTTAAAATATCAGCTACGCGAACTCTATTGTCATCACCAAAATAAACTTTGGTAATTCTAAAGGGTCCGCCATCTAACGTTTTTTTTCAACTAGTGCTTATTTCGTGAATGGTATCACTTAGCACATGTCTGATTTGACAGAGAATTAGTTTTATCCTTCCGCTGAACGAATATGGTTGTGTATACGCTTGAACAACGCTGGGAAATATTGCGACATTACTTTGAAAATCATGGTAATGTTGGAGAATGTGTGCAATGTGAAGCTCCGTATGTTCGTTATCTTGTGAAAAAAGTGAAAGAAACTGGCATCCTCATCGATAAACCAAAGCGTGAAAAGCAAAAAACAGTGCGATCGACTTACAGAAGATGTCGATTTTGCCAAAAAAATCATCTTTTCAAATGAAGCTCTTTTTGATCTTGGCGGGTATGTAAACAAGCAAAATTGTCGCATTTGGGGCACAGAAAACCCGCACGCATAACTTGAAAAGCCGATGCACCCAAAACGAGTCACTGTTTGGTGCGGATTTTGGTCCAGAGGCATAATTGGGCCATTTTTCTTCGAAAATGAGCAATAAGTGGCCGTTACAGTCAATGGCCATCGTTACCGGGCCATGTTGAACGAATTTTTGTTCACAAAAATTAAAGAGGAAGATATTGGCAACATTTGGTTTCAACAGGACGGCGCTACGTGCCACACAGCCGAAGCTACACTCGATGTTTTGCGCCCTGTTTTTGAAGATCGCATTATCAGCCGCAGAGCTGATGTCGTTTGGCCACCTCGGAGCTGCGATGTAACACCGTTGGACTATTATTTGTGGGGTGCCCTTGCAGTGTCCTCATACACACTACATACAGATAACACAATCAATTCAAAATACACTTTACACTTTCTACTTGTTTCAAAATTAATTTTTTATTTTTAAGTTATCAAAAATTTTGTATTCAAATATTTCAATTTGTATTTTCAGTTGTTGAAAATATTTTATAACAAAAAGTCATATCAAAATAAATTTGTATTTAAAAAATATTAAAAATAAAAATCGTTTAAATAAAAATACACGAAACCATACTGGCGATCCTGCCAGGAGGAATCAATAATAGCATCGAGTCACCACCAACAATTACAATAAAAAAGAATGTGTGGCAGCATGGACAACTCTCTAGATGAATATCACTCAGCAAATGACGAATCGTTCGTAGCCAACAACATTTGGAACTACAACAACTTGCTCAAAATTCATCGCCACCAATTCAAACGAGACCAGCTGTCTTTACCATGACACGAACTATTCTGATAGCGATCTGATAGTATGATCACAATTCTGCCAATCATCAACAAAATAATTCGCCACCCCAACAACAACATATTCAGGCACAAAATCAACAATCGCACTATCAACAGTGCTAGTATTTTTTTTTACAACACTCAACAATGTGATATCACCACCGCCACTACAGTTTAACAATGAGACTATACTACTCCACAATCGCCGATGACTACCACTTGCCTAGGACCCATGTCACAACCCATCATCACAATAAAACGATGCATCAGAATAATGCAAATTTACGTTCGCAAAATCAACTTATAATTAACAACAACCGCAGTGCTAAAACAAAAACGACGCCAACAGCAGCAGTGACGCCGACAACGATACCAACAGAGGCAGCGACGTCAACAGTAGCAGCAATGCCAACAGCGGCAGCAACGCCAACATCGAAAGCAACGCCAACAGCGACAACGACGCCAACAGCAACAGCGACGCCAACAGTGGCAGCGACGCCAACATCGGCAGCGACACCAACAGTGGCAGCGACGCCAACAGCGACAGTGACACCAACATTGGCAGCGACGTCAACATTGGCAGCGACGTCAACAGTGGCAGCGACGTCAACAGCGGCAATACGTAAATATAATCACAAAGATGTAAATTAAATAAAATTGAAATTTATTGTAAATATTGAACAACACTTAATAGCACTACACACTTAGCTTCTTACACGGTTGGCAAGGTTCGGAGGAAACCGATCGTTTTACTCCGTAGGCACTACACCATACCTAGGGACACATTTCAGGGACACATTTCAGACACACAACTAGATTATACGAAATGATTACCAACGCCTCTTAAAATAAAAACAATCACTTACAGTGGACAGACACAACCTTACATACACTCGCATGCATGCATTTGCAACAATCTAAGATAGTTTTGCTACGCAAATACTAATTAAATAGTAAAGCAAAACTATTGATTGCTGTTGATGCATCCAATACAGCAGTAGACGGAGCAGTAACACAAGAACACACATGGTATACTTGGACCATTAGCTTTCTTTTCAAAACACTGACTCCCGCAGAAACTATACAGTACATTCTATCGAGAATTACTTGCTATCTTTTTAATAATTCAACATTTAAGACACCACTTAGAGGCCAACATTTTCCACAGTTACAGTTAACATGAACAGACTCAAACCATCTTCCATAAGCACAGACATTGCCAAGACATTTCCCTCGCCACCACAAAAGTCCATTTTAATTTACTAGTGAACACAATTAAACATTATGGGGGGGGAATAATGTAGTGTCCTCATACACACTACCAGAGCTGGGCGATAAGAATTACAAATGTAATTGATTACGGTAAGGATTAAGATTATTTTAATCCTAATTTCAAAAATTGTTAAATTAGGATTACGGAATCGTTCATCGAGTGATCTTAAATTACGAATGCAGCAATCGTAATTTGAAAAAAGTTGAAATTACAATTACTGTAATCGTTATCTTAGCTCATTCGATGAAAGCTTACTGTAATTGTAATCCCATGTTTTTTTATAAGGATTACAGTAATCGATTACAACGATTACTTTTATTTACTAGTTATATAAAAACTATTATTTATTTTTTTTATAAATGCTAAATTATTTCAATGAGAAAATTATTATTAAGTTAAGCCATCATTGCGACATATTAAATGTTTTCAATGAAACCAATACGACAAAATAAGACAACAAAAAAAATGTTTATGTCTGGTGATAGATTTTCCATTGGATAAGTTTATACTCTAAATTACGTTATTATGATACGGTGTTAAATCATAATAAGATAAAAAAAATCATAACTAACTGCAATATATAAATTTGTTGCTTCTGTTCATTTCTAATAAGACTCTCAAGAAATGCAGTTCACTTTGGACGAAAAGCAATCGACCAAAGTCTTCGGAAATAATCAAAAACTGTTTGGGATCGGCTTTGATAGTTCCAGTGATAACGAGATGGAATTCTTTGTTTGATGCTGTTTCTCGCATATTACTGGATCAAAAAAAGCCAGCTACGTTATGCGATTCTTTGGCAATAACAAGATTGATTTTCGAGTGACTTACAGTATTTACATGAAAAGTGCAAATTAATGTCACCAATAAGTTCAACTCTAGACTATCCACAAAGAGAAAAAATATGCTTTTGGAATGTCTCATTCCATCTTAAGTTTCACTGAGTGTCAAACTGAAGAAAATGGCACAAGGAGGCAGCCTTCAATATTTGAAAGGAATTGCAGTTTGTTTAGAAAGTAAGCTGAACGACAGATTTGTAAAGTTTTTTACTTTGACAACGGAAGCAAGTGATGCTATAGTCGGGACCAGAGTTGTGACATATTACTTTGGAAAGCATATTACCCCAAAATAAAAGTTATAAGTCACATAATTCTTAATGACTTTGATATTACTTTTTTGCTTTGGTCTCCATAAGAAAAGTGTTTGATTACCCGGTGAAAGTAAGATACACAAACAAACGAAAAAAATATAGAATGATTTAAAAAGTTAGGCAACAGGCTGGACAATATTTCCGAACAAGACGTATATAATTTAGTCATTTGTGAAATTAAAACAACAGCCATTGAAAGAAATCGCAATTTGGTGAACATTTTTACGATTTTGACGGTACTTTTGAATATAAACACAGCCTTAAATAACATATTTCTAATACCAATTAATTTCTTTTTAGAAATTTTTTGTGATTTATCTGACCAGAACGAGAGCGGAACAAGTGATCGTTCAAATATAATAAGTCAAAAACTTCTCGCATATCCCAACGACACTAGTTGGGAGATATTCATAAAATACCCTTTGCTTAAAAAAGCTTCCTTGACGTTTAATACGCCCCTTATTTCGTCGGCATCGGTAGAAAGATAATTTTCTTTCGTTGGTATAATTAATAGTCCGAGTCGTCATGTTCTTTCCGACTTTTCCTTCGAAAAATTAGTACTGTTAATGAAGTTATTTAATAATTGATGGATATTTAGTATACAATGTGTATTTCATCGCCGAATTAACAATTTTTTCCTTGTTTCCTATGTAAAAATATGTATATTGTTAGTAATGAAGTTATTTATCAATTTGTTTAATATGTTCTTTCGTACAAACATGATGTAAAATTATGTTGTAAAATAAAACTACAAAAAAGTACATTTTCTCTCATTGAAACACACTTTATATAATAAGAAGTGGTTTCCACTTGCATTTAATGAACCTTGTAATTTTATTTAGTAATCCTTGCAATCGATTGCTGAAATCCTTATGAAAGAAACATGGGATTACAATTACGGTAATCGTTCATCGAATGAGCTAAGATTACGATTGCAGTAATTGTAATTTCACCTTTTTTTAAATTACAATTACTGCAATCGTAATCTAACGTCGTTCGATGAAAGATTACTTAAATCGTAATCCCTTTTTTTTTTTTAAGATTACTGCAATCGTAATCATGAAGTAATCGTAATCCTTATCGCCCAGCTCTGCACACTACATATACATACCCACTACATACAGATAACACAATCAATTCAAAATACACTTTACACTTTCTACTTGTTTCAAAATTAATTTTTGATTTTTAAGTTATCAAAAATTTTGTATCAAATATTTGAATTTGTATTTTCAGTTGTTGAAAATATTTTATAACAAAAAGTCATATCAAAATAAATTTTTGTTTAAAAAATATTAAAAATAAAAATGGTTTAAATAAAAATACACGAAACCATACCCTCAAAGATAAGTGTTACGCCGACAAGCCAGAGACAATTGACGCTTTAAAGGACAATATTCGTGAAGCCATTGGTGAAATACAGCTGCACACAATCGATAATGTTCTTAAAAATTGGACCGATCGTGTAAGCTACTGCATGGCCAGCCGAGGCAGCCATTTGAATGAAATTATTTTCCATTATTAACCGGAAGGATTGTAATTCAAATAAAAAAAGAAATTTGAGAAAATATTCAGTAGTTTTTTTATAGCATTTTCAAAAAAAAAAAGTTATTTGGCGGACCCTTTACCTAAACGTTACTCGTTTGGAGGTAGATTATCTTCTTTAATTACAACGATAGAGTTTTCTTTTACATTATCAGATGATTTTTTCCATTTGTTTCGTTTTTTGAGTTCCTTTAAGAATTCGTTTTTCCAACGGTTTCAAAAAAGTTGGTGCAGAGCCTTAAGTCTCTGCGATCGATGTTTTTAGGAATGGAATGTTCTTGAATATCAGGATCTATTGGAGATAAAATGGGGCCACCTACTAGGAAATGACCTGGAATCAGAGCAGAAATATCAGCAGGATCTTCTGACACGGGTGAAATAGGACGTGAATTTAAACAAGCTTCAATTCTGGATAGAAGGGTAAAAAGTTCTTCAAATGTGTATTTGAAAGAACCGGCTACTTTTCGAAAATGTGTTTTGAAGCTCTTCACACCTGCTTCCCATATCCACCCATATGTGGAGCACCAGGAGGAATGAAGTGCCAGGAAATGTTTTGGTGACTAAAATTAGAAACAAGAACTGTTCGCGATGTTACAAGAAAATCTTGCGTAAGTCTCTTAGAAGCTTCTACAAGTGTGGTACCGTTGTCAGAATAAAGGTTAAGAGGGCAACTTCGTCTAGAGACGAAACAATGAAATGCAGCTAAAAATGCTTCAGTGGAAAGGTTTGAAGTAGCTTCGAGATGAATAGCTTTTGTGGAAAAGCAGATAAAAACGCATACATAACCCTTGGTTATTAAACATGCTCTTCCTGTATAATTTTTGATCTCAAAAGGGCCAGCAAAATCTAGACCAGTGTTAGCGAATGGACGTGTTAAAATCATACGATCTGGTAGTAAACTACTCATTAATTGCGTTTGGAACTTTTGCTTATATAAAACGTGTGTCTTGCAATGGTGAATTGTACTTTTAATTAAGTTTTTAACCTTGGGTATCCAGGTTTGTGCTCGGATTAAACGAAGTATAAGCTGATTACCTCCATGTTACGTTATCTGGTGAATGAAACGAATTAAAAGACGCGTTAATTGGCAGTTGTATGGAGAATTATGGGATGACGTTCGGCATATGTTAAAGAAGGTGATGACGTTCGGCATATGTTAAAGAAGGTGATGACGCTAATCGTCCACAAACTCGAAGAAGACTTTTCGGATCTAGAAACGGATTCAAATTCAATATTTTTCTAGAAGATGCAATAGGCTTTTTAATAGAGAGGTTGTGGTATTCTTCAGCTATTTTATGAAGATATTTTTTGACATATAATTGAAAGGCGTGTTTTGACATGGCATATTTCGGGAGTAGTAACAATTTTGGAATGAAATGAAAAGTTCGATTGATAATTTGGATGAGTTCGATGACAGAAGCGAAATACATAAGAAAGTACTCCAACAGCTTTTGGAAAATCAGAAAATCGATCAAATATGTCTTCACAGTTTTGAAGATAGATAAAATGAGACTTAATGGTGTTTTGTTCCACAGTTGCCTCAGGGATACATTGTTTGTCTAAGTTAGGCCAATATGAGGGAGACAGTTTTAGCCATTCAGGTCAATACCACAAAAAGTCATTGTAGATAATTTCTTGAGGCGGTATACCTCTGCTGGCCAAGTCTGCTGGATTGGTTTTTGTGTCATCATGAAACCAATTTAACTGTCCAACATTTTGAACGATTTTGGAAACACGATTTGCCACAAATGTGGACCATTGGCATGGCGGCTTACTTAACCATGCTAAGACGATTATAGAATCTGTCCACTGGAATACTTCGTGCTTATTGACCCCTAGCTGTGGAATAAAGGATTCTATCATATCGGATAACAGAACTGCACCACACAATTCAAGTCTTGGAATAGAAATTGTTTTTACTGGTGCAACTCTTGTTTTTGCAGCAAGTAAATGAGTGGAAATGGAGTTTTGAAGATTAATACGCACATTAGGCCGGGTCGATTTGTGGGGAGGCAAAAAATCGCCCATTGCTCTGTGAAAATCGTATTCTAGGGATCAAAATAAGAAACTTTGCCGAAGGAACCATACCTCTAAAACGAATTCTGATGTCCCCCAATTTGGGTGGAACTTTTGGGTAGGGGCAATTTTGAAAAATCCCACTTTGACCCATTTAGAGTGCTCCAATCGAGTCCAAATGTATGACCGACCCCCACTAACTTTGGAGGCCCGACCTACCCATGGCAGTAGCACACCCCCTGGAACCCCCTGGGGGTTCCCCATACAAACATTTTAAAAAATCGCCAGTTTTGGCACTTTACATGGAAACATCAGCGAAATGTCTGTTTTTTTCTTTTTGGAGTTTTTTTCTCTTTAGAAATTTATTCAACCCTTTTAAAAAATGAAGGTATCACTGTTTTTTAAGGCACCACAAGACACAGCTGCATGTCGTAAACTTACTTGTGGAGTTTTTTTTATAGCACCTACTTAAGAAATGAAGGTTGTTTTTACAACCCTTTTTGTGGGTATTTTATGGCACCTTCTTAAGAAATGCGCGTTTTATGCAACCATTTTAACAATTAAGGTATCACTGGGATGCACCGCAACCCTTTTAAAAAATTAAGGTATCACCGTGACACAATTGCAGATCCTAAAATTGATTGTGTGCGTTTTTAAGCCACCACAAGACACAGCAAGTAGAATTGAAATTACCATTTCATTCATATTACCTCGTCTCGTAGACCATATATAACGCAACAGTTTTTGTGAATGCATTAAGTCGTTGTGAAGAACTCAAAGTGTGAAGTGCTAATTTCAGATAAAAAATATTTAAAAAAAAAATTAAGTGAAGTTGACCATTCCAAATCAAAAAGTTTACAATGAATCCACCATAGAGATGAGCGATACGGTGATTTTTCAAGAACGCCGTTCTTAGTGAAAGTGATTTTAAACTCACCGTTCTTAAAAATGGTGATCGTGATCACGGTATTTTATAATAAATTAAATATCTAAGGCCCGTTAACTGATCTCCGAAGTTTAAATTCTTTAATCTCAGATTTCGTAAACAGAGTTTAAATTTTAAACTCAGTTAAAATTATTTTCGTAACTTATCTCATTTTTATCGGCAGTTTTCTTAAACTCTGTTTAAAAATGTAAACTGAGATTAAAAAACATATTTGAGCGGCACTGTAGTAAAAATTCTACAACTTTGACGTAGAACATCAAAATAATTCAAAAATTTTTGATAAAATAATGCAAATTGTCAGTTTCATTGAAATATTTTTTTTTTCAAAACTTAAAATATGTTTGTTTTTTGTTTATTGTTTTGATTTTTTTGAAGTATGATTTTTTTATTTTTTATTTTTTGTTTATGATTGAGAATATTTCCAATGTTCTCAGAGAATTTTTGACAAAATCTAAGTTTAAATTTTTTAAACCTAGAATTTCTGTGTTTAAATTTAAACTTGCCTCACCAAGTTAAACTTATATTTTTTGAGATGAGGTATCGGCGTTAAAATTTAAACTGAGGTTAAGGCATTTTAAACTTTGTTTAAGCTAAACTTTGTTTAAAATTGAGATCAGTTAACGGGCCTAAGTATGTTAAATATGAGAGATGTTGTGATTTTGTGTATCTTGTTTTTCGAATTGATACTTAAGCAAATGGATTGCTTACATGAGAGACAGTGACAACAGTTCACACAAGCAAAAAATCACTGGTAAAATCACGTATCGCTGCAAACGGCGAATCAAATGAAAAATAACAAAACTAAAAACGTAATCACTGATCACGGTTTTTGAGACTATTGAATCACCGAAGTTACTAGTGATTTTTTAATCACCGTGACTAAATCACCGGTATCAAAATATCGCTCATCTCTAATCCACCATCCTCTACACCGCAAGATGAAGCAACAACAACATCAACAACTATCGAAAACCCAATGAGTCTTGTACCCAAGCACGATGTTACTGTTTTTGGTGTGTCTACTGATTTGACTGATCTTAATTTACCAACCCATCTGGATATCTTGAGATATTATTTTAACTTAAGCGAACGTGCTAAAACAGAACAAAAAAAGGTTTCCCATAAATCATTCACTATTCAAGTACAAGATAAGTTGAATGGAATTGGGGAAAAACTTGGTATGGAAATAATGCTGAAAAAAAATGTATTTAATAAATTGAATAAATTGCTTGACAAGTATCAAGATGAAGAGAAGAAACAAAACCCAACAATTTACAGAGAATGTAAAATCTCTGGAAACAATTTTTTACATTGGAACATGTAAATGCGATTTGAAGGCAGCTCCATGTGCATGCGGCTGGGTTCCCGAACGCCTCAAAGAGTTCATGCACGATTAACATAATCAGAGAAGACTAACAATGGATGCAGTTGTGATGGAAACTGAAGAGCAAGGAGCAACGTCTATGTCATCAATGCCAACATACCAAGATCCCGATGATTCAACATACGCACCGCCACAAGAAGATATGGATAGAAGCACAAGTTCACAATACACAGAGAGATACGATTGTTTTAACTTTGCCTTGGTATGTGACAGATTTGGTGTGCCTGATAGAGTAGCATCGACATTGGGAACCGCTCTTTTCCAAGATTTTAAAATGAAAGATAAGCATGGCAAACCTCTCATCATGAATAAATCGAAAGTTCGCAGAGAAAAAGAGAAATGCAGACAAGAAGTGGTTCGCAAACGGTTAGATCATACCAATTTGTTAGCGTTTTCATTCGATAGCAGAAAAGATGATACTTTAACGACAGCTAAAGTTGATGAGAAGTATCATACTAGGATAGTAAAAGAACCTCATCTTGTAATTTTGAGAGAACCCAATTCTGAATTGATTGGTTACGTAAGACTGGAACATGAAACCGCTGAATACAAAACAACCAAATTAAATGATTTTTTCAACGATAAAAATATATCACTGGATGCATTAATTGGAATATGCACTGACGGTGAGGCAACAAACACTGGCCCACACGGTGGAATTATACGACGATTCGAATTGCTGTTAAAAAGACCATTGCATTGATTCGTTTGCCTTCTACACTTCAACGAACTTCCGTTTCGGCATTTGTTTGAAGCTTTGGATAAATCAACCAGCACTGGACCAAGATCGGCAACCGGAAAACTGAGCCGTCAAATCGAAACTTGTGAAACTCTTCCGGTAAGTTATTGCTATCACTCATTTATTATCATTGTCAACCATTTTTAATTATTTTATTATTATACATTTTCAGGTGGTGGACGGCTTCCAGAAAATTGAGTTACAAAATATGCCCCCGCTCCAGAAAAATATTGAATTTTCCACCGATTCGAAGTACTTATACGACATTAGTGCATAGAGTGCATTATTTTTCAACTTCATTAGTTGCAGTGGCGTAGCTAGGGTTGGTGGCACCCGGGGCGGAAACTTAATTGTGCACCCCTTAAGAAGGTTATAGTAAACCTCAAAAGAGTAATGTTTAAAAAATACCACGAAATTAATATTGTTTTTTTTAAATAAGAGTTTACTCAAAGTTCAATATTATTTGTATAGTTTATAAAATTCAGTTACAATAGACAAAACTTAAAAATAATCTCATCGATATTAATATATTTGATATCACTTGAAAGATATGTAATTTGGTAACTTACACAAAACTTAAAAAATTTCATTTGATTTCAAATTTAAAGTATATCTTAATTTTTTTGAAGCAGAATTTTCCGCAATCAATGAATTCTTCAAAAATGTTTTGTTAACGCAAAATTTTGATTTGTAACAGTGAGTAAATCCTCAAAGATCTATTTTGAATAAAATTTTTCACTATTTCTGTTTTAATTTTACAATGTCGATAAATCCGACTGAGAATCAACTTGAATCAACCTCTACAAAAATGACATATTTAAGAAAAGATTTAGAAAAAAGCTTATAAGTGCTTATAAGTTATGCGAGAACAATTTACTATCAGTAAACCACACATTATCAGTTTTAAATAATTGAAGAACCGACTTTATGAGTTATAAAAACTTAAGCTAGTTTTTTATAGAAAATTGTGAACATTTTTAGAAAAATTGTGCATAATTGAAGAAAAAACAGGACGTGGAAGCAAACCGTTGGCAAATTTTCCCTTATTAACCCTGAATAACCATAAAGTTAAATATTTATTCTAAATCAATCCATGTCTTCTTTATAAAAGTTAAGTGAGAATAAAAAGAAAGTATTAAAATTCATTTATAAACTTTTTTCCTAAATTTTATCAACTTCTTTATAGTACTCCATATTCATCTCAACTTCGACTTTGATAGACAAAACTGAGGTCTGTAAGATTTGACTGCCTTATCCTCGACTATTAATATCACAGTATCACTCTATTACAGTGATACCAAATTATTATCAGAAATTTGTTTCATACTAATTATGTACATAATTCCCAAAGCAAACTAGCCCTGGCTGGACAAGGTCAAGAGTCATGAATGGTTCAAAAAGAGCTGACAATTACAAGAAATCTGTCGATGCTTCACATTCGGTGACTGAAAACAAAATTTAATTTAAATAACTAGAATAATTTTTAAGGAACTGTGCATCTTCTGTTAAAAACTGTATTTTTGACAGTTTTTGTTGGTTGATTTAATCATAATTATGATTACTTTAGTGAAGTTAAGGAGTCAGAAAACCATCTTAGAGCTTTTAATAGACATCTTCAAAATAAAATAAAAAAAACGTCAGAACGCCTTAACATTGTTATAAAACGCCATTTATTTAATTTAAATAAAAAATTTAATGCATTTAAATCATAATTTAATTTTTTTATAAATTTTTTAATCATGTAATTAGTTGAGTATTGATTTTTAAATTGTTTCATGTAACAGGATACCCAAAAACATATTACTATTAAAAATTATGTTCTAGCAGATTAAGAGCTGTAAATAAGGTTTGTTTTATGATGTATTATCTCAGAACTTAGTAATCACAAAATCATTAAGCATATTTTTATTCCTGACATTTATGACATGAGCACGCTTCTGGAGAAAGTTCTGGAGAAATGAATTGTTTACAAAATAACTGACGCTTCCATTCATCATACTCTGAAAATCATGCAGATTTGCGAAAAATAATGGTAATAGAAATGTATACTATACGAGTAAGTTTGAACACTTCTTGAAACCTGAATATAAGAAGCAAAAAAACGATTTTTTATAAAATTTTATGGAATAAAAAAGAATGTAACATTATAATATAACATTTTTCTTTTTGTACTCTATCTTACTGTCATGAAAAGTTTGAATTGCATTTATTTGGCAATTGCACCCCTAACCAATGACAAATTATATTCCGAATTGACTTAGGTTTTAGTATGAGCGTTTGTTTATATTGAAACAAATTTCATATAAAGTTAAAGTTTTAATAAAAACGAAGCAAAAAATATTTGCATTCACTTTTGCACCCTCTTTATATTCAAAACATAATACCGCAGTCATTGTTCTTATTGTTATTATAATCAAAGTGTTCTTATTATTAAAAAAAATCAAAAATTATGTGGTGAAAAATTCTTTTATCAAATTTTGCACCCCATTTTAGCGTGTACCCGGGGCGGACCGCCCCCCCCGCCCCCCCTTGCTACGCTACTGATTAGTTGGTCACGATTTCTAGAACCTCGTTTACGCAAAATTGTCAATCAAGTAATTACAGATAATTCATATTATGCGCATTCGGAAAATATCTTGTTATCAATGTTGTTTGATGATAGCAAAGAAAAGCGCGTCAGTGCTATCAACATAATTCTACGCTATCGAACAGATGTTGACGACTCAACGCAACTTACTAAGTTGAACTTAGAGCTTATAAAAAACCAGATATAAAGTTTAATTGCACAAGTTACACGGAAATGATCAATATGAATGACATAAATAACGTATTTGAACCACCATTCACGCGAAGCATTCCGTAAGATACATTGAAAGAATATTTAAATCAAGATGATCCACCGTTTAATCATCCAAAAATTCCATCACACATACAAGGAACGGAATGACATGTTCAATTGCTAGCTAGCGTTTCCAAACGGGTTATACCGGAAAATGTAGAGGCTGTTATGGCGACGACATTAGAGAGCCGTGCGAAATTGCCCAGACTTGAAAGTAAGAAACTTCAAACAATAATTTTTTTAGTTTCTTTTCTATAAGTAACTTAAATTAATTTTTTCATTTACATATGTTCTGACTAAATAAATTTCAAAAGGGAAAAAATAAATCTTAATATATATAAATCTCGTGTCACAATGTTTGTCCTCAATGGACTCCTAAACCACTTAACCGATTATAATAAAATTCGCACACCATGTGCAGTTCGATCCAACTTGAGAGATAGGATAGTTTAAATGGGCGAAAGTATGTGGGCGTGGCACTATATAATAACTTCTAAACGCCTGGACCGATTTCAATGAAATTTGGCATGAAGGTTCAACTGCTCCCAAAATAAAACATAGGCAATAAAAAATTCCAAAGACTTCCGCAAGAGGGCGCTTTAAGTAGTGCGTTTTTAAGACGTAATAACTCCTAAGCTCCTGGACCGATTTCAATGAAATTTGATATGAAGGTTCAACTGCACCCAAGATAAAGCATAGGTAAAAAATTGGGCGGAAATATGTGGGCGTGGTACTCTATAATAACTCCTAAACACCTGGACGGATTTCAATTAAATTTGGAATGAAGGTTCGACTGCGCCCAAGATAACATATGCTTTAAAAATTCCAAAGACTTCCGTAAGGGGGCGCTTTAAGTAGTGCGTTTTAAAGACTCAATAACTCCTAAACGCCTGAACCGATTTCAATGAAATTTGGTATGAACGTTCAACCGCACCCAAGATAAAACATCAAATATAAAAAAAATTCCAAAGACTTCTAAAAGAGGGCGCTTTAAGTAGTGCATTGTTAAGACTCAATAACTCCTAAATGACTTGACCGATTTTATTAAAATTTGGTACGTGAAATAACTTGACTCTTCAACAGAATTGAGACTATTTAAATTTCATAAAACTTCAGTGAGAGGGCGCTTTCTTCAATCAACTTTGTTCGGCTCATTCACGTCAAAACGGATGAACCGATTTTGATGAAAATTGACAAGCATTTGTATTTGTTACTGAAATAGACCCTATGCTTTTAAAAGTTCTTTCGACAACAATCAAGGAAAATCGTTCCGAAGTTGAACGAAGACAATCCAAAAATCGAATCGATGCTTACAGAATTTTTTAAAATTGAAATTTATTTGAGATAAAATTGCACATAGAAAAAAATTTTCTCGGAATATGATAAAAATGGCATCATATTTACTGAAAAATGGTATTGACCTTGCTTCAGAGAATACTTTTCTCTAAATGCGATCCTAAAAATTCTCTAAAAATTATAAAAACCTTCTATGAAAAAAAAATAAATATATAAAAATAATTCGATTTTAGAGAAAAAGACTCTTTATTTTTGAGAAAACATTTGTTTTTATTGAAGAAAATACTTCTCATAGTGAATTTTTTATCAATATATAGGAAAAAAATTTTCATTTCCAAAAAATTTTCCTTTATAAATGAGAATTTTATTGTGCGAGAAAAATATTTGTCATTATAAGAGACATTGAAATATTTCCATTTCCTAGAAGTGAAGATATATTTCTTCGAAAATTTATTCTAATTGAAGAAAATTTTATTTGAAAAACGGGAAATTGCTATTATCGAAAATAGAGAAATTTTTCACCGGAGGAAGATATGTGTTTTTTTTCTGAGTGTGGGTGTCCATTTTCCTCAGAAACCAGACGTCAGATCGAGATGTTGAAGATGTCATTTTTTGTTTTAATCATGTCTGGCAAGTACAGTTTTACGGAAATTTGACTTAACACTTTCGACGGAAAGAGGGGACAAAACCCCAAAAAACGATAATTTAAAAAATTTTAAAATTGAATTGATAATTTTAAAAACGTAAAAATGAGAGCAGTTTTCAAAATCGTCCTCTTTCTGTGCTCGAGGCACAACCCCGAGTAACACCGGGTTACATCCGCTAGTATTATTATAAATAAATAATAAATATTTAAGAAAAAACATAGCCATTTCGCTGATTTTTTCATGTAAAGTGCCAAAAATTGTGATTTTTTGAAATGTTTGTATGGGGAACCCCACAGGGGGGTTCCAGGGGGTGTACCACTGGCATGGGTGGGTCAAGCCTCCAAAGTAAGTGGGGGTTGGTCATACATTTGGACTCGATTGGAGCACTCTAAATGGGTCAAAGTGGGATTTTTCAAAATTTTCCCCTACCCAAAAGTTCGACCCAAATTGGGGGACATCAGAATTCGTTTTAGAGGTATGGTTCCTTCGGCAAAGTTTCTTATTTTGATCCCTAGAATACGGTTTTCACAGAGCATTGAGCGATTTTTAAATCGACCCGCCCTAACGCACATATATAGAGCTGCAGCATATGCTTTCTCTGATGCATCACAGAAAGCATGGAATTGGATAATGCATTCAGGAGAATAGCGAATCCATCGTGGAATTTTAATGTCATTTATGTAAGAGTAATCGGACAGAAAAGAATGCCATAATTGAAGACAATTCAATGGTATATTGTCATCCCAACCGATTTTCTCTAACCATATATCCTACATCAAAATTTTAGCCTTAACTATTCATGGCGCTAGCCATCTAGCAGCATCGAAGAGCTTTGAAATATGTGACAGGACTTCACGTTTTGTAAATGTAGAACTGTTGGCATTAATTTTGTTGAAAAATAAAAGAAGTCTGAATTTGCATTCCATCTAACTCCTAGGGTTTTAGCAGTGCTATAATCATCAGAACGCAAGAAATCTTCGTTGAGTAGATGCTCTTGCGGAAGCCCAGCTAGAATTGATTCAGAATTAGAAGTCCACTTACGCAGACAAAATCCAGCTGAAGAAAGTGCGGAAATGAGTTCATCACGAGATCTCAACCCTGTTTTGATATCATGAGCTCCAGCAAGAACATCATCTACATACATACAGTTTCGAAGAATGTTGCTGGCAAGAGGATATTGATGTTCAACATCATTAGCTAATTGAAGAAGTGTGCGGATGGCCAGATATGGAGCACAATTAATTCTAAATGTAATTGTGTTTATTTCATAATCGCAGATCTCCATGCTTGAAGATTCACGAAATAGAATGCGCTGAAATTTACTATGGGGTGGATTAATTAAGATTTGGTGATACATTTTTTGTAAATCGCTATTAAACACGTATTTAAAAAACGCCATTTTAGAAGTAATAACTTTAAGTCGGATTGGAGTACAGGACCCGGATGTAAAATATCATTGAGGCTTATACCGTTAGATGTGGGACAAGAGGCATTGAAAACAACACGCACCTTTGTGGTGGTGCTATCAGGTTTAATGACAGCGTGGTGGGGTAAATAATAATGATTTGAAGAACATTGATATTTAGGAGATTGAATTTTTTGCATGTGCTCAAGCTCAAGGTATTCTTTTACGACGATGTCATATTGTGCTTTAAAGTTTGAATTTTTACACAAATGAGCTTAATTTTTTAGGAATTGGGCGTGAGCAATGGATCGTGAATGACCTAGCTTAAGGCATAGCTTAATAGCGTCTTTCACAATTCTTTTTTGTAGTTTCAACAAATTTTTCTTCACAGAAACGCTCTGCTTTCAAATATCGCTTTCAAATGCTTCAAATATCGAGGATTCAAGATGACATGTTGGGAGTTTGCCTGTCAGTTTTGGCAAAACTAAAGCATTAGCTTGTATGTTAATAGAAGGATTGATTGGAGAGCTTAAAATGAATGTACAAAGTTTTTCTGCTTTGGCCGATGTGGAATTATTGAGCCCTGAAATTTAAGCTTGAATTGAAGTTGACGAAAGGTTTAGTAATCTAAACAAGCGTTCAGAAATAAAAGTAGCTTCCGACCCAGAGTCGATAAGGGCTCGAGTAGTGTAAATTGTACTCAAATGGTGTATATTCACCATTGCGGTACCCAAAAGAATGCCTTTTGAATTCCTAGCAAAACAAGATTGAATGTTTTTGCTAGGCCGAGAGTAAGAAGTGGACTGTATTGAAGTTTCGTGCGATTGTCGCACGACCGAGCTTGAGTTGGAATCATTCATTCTGGAATAAGGATTAGTAGAACTATGGACAGGCAACGACGAATTAATAGGTTTTGGAGGATTAGAACAATGTAAAATTGAATTATGTCTTTTATGACATGAGTAACAATTATGTGTGCTTTTACAATCTTTCACTGCGTGGCTACGAGCAAAACAATTGATGCAAAGTCCATATTTCTTGATATGAGACAATCTGTCATCAATATTTAGTTTTAGAAATCGAGAGCATTGTCGGATTGGATGCTGCTAATATTCGAATATTTCCAATCCAAGTTTGCAAAATGGATTGGAAATATTCGAATGATAAGTGTCAACTCGTCTAGTTGAGGTTGATGTTCTAAAAGGATTATTTGGTTTTTGGTTCCGAAATTGGGAGAAAGTTGGATTTCGGATATCTAAAAGAGTCTCCAGCGTTTGATAACGACTGGTTAAAAACTCATTTAAATCATGCCATTTAGGAATTTCTGTTTTGTTGTTGATAGATTGTTCCCAAAGAGCTAACGTAGTGTCAGGCAAACGCGAAGAACAAAAAAAAACGAAAACGCAGTCTCAATCGTCTTTTTTTATGTTATAGAGCTGAAGTGTTGATATGCAACTATTAATGTCTCTTTGAAGTTGTTTAATAGCTTGACTGGATTCATTGGATACTGAAGGAAGGTTGAATAATATTTTCAGCTGGCTGTTTACTAGAATTCGCTTGTTTTCAAAACGATCGCACAGATTTTGCCACGCTGAGATAAAACCATCATCAGTTAATGGTGATATTTTTTACAATATCACGAGCCTCTCCTCGAGTTTTACTATTTAAATGAAAAAGTTTTTCAACAGGACTAAGTCGCGTGTTATTTATGTAAATTACCGTGAACATATCACGGAATGAAGGCCACATTAAATAGTCACCACTAAATATATCAGTGTCACATGGGGGCAAATGAAAATTTGGACCGGATGATAAATCTGGCACTCTAGAACTAGGATATAGAACGTTTGCTGCCTGTTGTATATGCTCAGTAAGCCTGGAAATACACCTAACATAACTTTGATAGCAGTAATGATAACGCGACTTGACAGTTTCGATTTAAAATTCGAATTCGTTTTCTTCGTCCTTTGATGAAGCTAGTTGCTTTAGTCAGGATTCGTAAGCAGACTTAACGTTAATCCAGATGGATTTCATCTCGTCCTTATGAACTTCCATTGCTGCGGTTGTCGAAGCTGACAAAAAAGCATCGCAAATATCTGCTTTAAAGTCAACTAGAGCATCAGTGAGACGAATTAATGAATCTAGCGAGGTCATATTGGAATGTTTTTGTTTTAACCCAGTAGTCAAAATATAGTGAACGGAATCGAAAAAATTATTAAATATTCAACCAAAAGCAATTTTAGAAAATATTATTCACTGCAATGAATAAATGAAATAAACAAAATAAATCAAAAACAGCGAAATAATCGTTTTGAAATTCTGCAGCAACAATAGCAATCGTTGACAGTAGAATATAGATGCTCTTAAGGTTTTAAATATATTTTTATCGGAACTAATCGATCGGTAAGAAAATTTAAATTGGTTAAAAATTTTTAATTTTGATTACCTATGTACCAGCATATATTTATTAAATTTTTTTTTTGTTTAATTAATAAATGTATATTCTTCTATATAAAAAAAAATCGTTCCTTGGTAATTGCATCAGTTGAGAACGGCTAAACCGATTTGGATAATTTTTTTTTTAAATGTTCGCCGTAGTCCAATTTAGGTTTTAACGGAAAGAAAAATTGATCACGCCCACTTTTACGCCCACTTTTTTTGATTTATCTTAAATCGGAAAACGGCTGCACTGATTTGGCTAATTCTTTTTTTAAATGCTCGTAGGAATCCAATTTAAGTTTTTACGGAAAGAAAAATTGACTACGCCCACTTTTTTCGATTTATCTAAAATTGGAAAACGGCTATACCGATTTGGCTAATTCTTTTTTTTAAATGTTCGTAGTAATCCAATTTAAGTTTTTACGGAAAGAAAAATTGACCACGCCCACTGTTTTGATATATATATCTAAAATCGCAGAACGTCTGGGCTGGCTTGGCTAATTTTTTTTTTAAATGTTTGTAACAGTCTACAAATGTTTTTTACATAAAGAAAAATTGTCCACTTCCAAGGTATTACACTTGGAATCAATAGTCAAAGAAATTTCAACGGCGGAAACAAGGAAATTCAGTTTCAGGTTACCCCAATTTATTCTCCACTGACTTATTAGGTCGCATTTACACAGTTCATCCAAGAAACGATGAGTGCTTCTATTTACGTTTGCTGTTAGTCAACATTCGTGGCCCAACATCATTCCAAGATTTGCGAACTATAAATGGTGAACTGTGTGACACATATAGAGAAGCGTGTCCACGTTTGCAATTGTTAGAAAATTACACTCATTGGATAAACATCCTCGGAGATGCTGTGCTTTCGTCAAATCCTCATCAAATACGAACACTGTTTTCGATAATTATCTCGACATGCTTTCCATCCAAACCAACTGATTTGTGGAGCAAATACAAAGATGCCATGTGTGATGATATTTTGCATTAGATACGTATTAGAACATCAAATCCGAATTTGCAACTGAGCGAGGAAATTTAGAAGACATGTGCTTGATGATGTCGAACAAGGCATTATGTGACTTAGGCATGACAGCTCCCAATCGTCCGGTGCACGACGCATTCAATCAAGAGATGCGACGCGAAAACCAATATGATTGCGAGCCTCGAGGGAATTAGTTCGAACGAGCGCTCCACTGTTGAATCGACAACAAAAATGTAACGTATAACACTCTTATGAAAGTTGTGAACGATGGAACTGGAGGGATTTTTTTTTTTGGACGCTCCCGGTGGAACTGAAAAAATTTTTTTGCTCGCGTTGATTTTGGCAACGATACGCTCGCAGAATGATATTGCACTTGCACTCGCTTCATCAGGAATTGCAGCTTTGTTGTTGGAAGTCGGTCGAACTGTTCATTCAGCACTCAAGTCGCCATTGAATATGCAAATCAATGAAAATCCAATATACAACATTTCCAAGAACAGTGCGATGGCCAATTGCAACAAAGCAAACTGATCGATTGGGATGAGTGTACAATGGCGCATAAAAAGTCTTTGGAGGCATTAGACAAAACGATGCAAGATTTACGAAACATTCAAAACCAGTTTGGTGTTGCTTGATGTTGTTTGATGATTCTGTTGGCAGGTGATTTTCGTCAAATATTGCCAGTGGTTCCACGATCAACTCCAGCCGATGAACTTAATGCGTGTTTGAAGTCGTCCGTTTTGTAGAAACACGTCAAGAAACTTAAATTGACTGTGAACATGCGTGTCGAGCTGCAGAACGATTAATCTGGAGAAGTATTTTCAAAACAATTGCTGGACATTGGCAACGGCAAAATCCCGGTTGACATTTCGACCGACTGTATTCAATTTCCCGTCGCTTTCTGCCAGTTCACCGAATCAAAATCCAAACATTGCACAACATTTCAAAAATCATGATTGGTTGAGCAAACGTGCTATATTGGCTGCGAAAAACATTGATGTCCACGAATTGAATTTTGA
Source organism: Tetanocera ferruginea (assembly GCA_958299015.1). Lineage (NCBI taxonomy): Eukaryota > Metazoa > Arthropoda > Insecta > Diptera > Sciomyzidae > Tetanocera > Tetanocera ferruginea. The sequence goes on along the minus strand of OY282641.1, from coordinate 77,482,660 downwards.
GATTCAATCTGTAAAAGCTGTCGAATTATTGACGTACAAACCGGTGGATTCTGTTACTTCCCAAGATGATGTCTTCAACTATCCAACGGAGTTTTTAAACTCGCAGGAATTACCCGGATTACCACCTCACAATCTCCAACTGAATGTCGGGTCGGTAATCATAATTTTACGAAACATAAACCAACCACGTATTTATAATGGCACCCGGCTTGCGGTAAAAAACCTGATGAATAACGTCATCGAAGCAACAATACTTAAAGGAAAGTACAAAGTGAAGACGTTTTTATACCACGGATCCCAATGAATCCAACCGACATGCCATTCGATTTTAAACGCTTGCAGTTTCCGGTAAGGCTTGCATTTGCAATGACAATTAACAAGTCTCAAGGGCAGTCGTTGCGTGTTTGAGGCATTAACTTTGAAAAACCATGCTTCTGGAATGGTCAATTCCCACCATAAACACCATCAGCATTATTTGTTTTCGCTCCAGATAACAAAACAAAAAATGTTGTGTATCATAGAGCATTGCAATAAACAAAATTATGTTATCACAGCTAAACAATCGAAAAAATATTTCGTTTGTTTTAATTGGTTACCTGACCAGAGATCTTTCAATCAAAACGTAAATAAAACACCATAAGATTCATTGTACTTATTTTCAAATCAAATGTTAATCAAACATACCCAATGAATAAAAATTATAATAAAAAAAAAAAACGTATTTTCTCCCTTTTTAACTATTTAAAAAAAAAAACATATTTTCTCCCTTTTTATTTTTTTATAACACATTTGCAACATTTTTTTCAAATTCACAAAACAAACACAAATTTTTTTAACTAGGACACGACACACAGTGCTTTGTCCCCATATAGTGAATCGGCAAAATTAGAGAAGTTATCGCAGAAAAATTAAATTTGGTGTGCTGGTTCAAAATATGTTAATTAAGAAAAATTCGAAGTTTCGGAAAAATCGGTGCAAGGACATGACTACCTCCCATACACCTTAAAATTTAAAAGTTTAATTTTAGCTATAATTGTATATAGAAAAAATCGAAAGTTGGTAACTATCTGTTAAAATATGTCTTTTAGCTTAGTGAATAATTTTGTTTCATTCGGTGCAAGGACATGACTACCTCCCATGTATAATTTTTCTCAAAAACTAAATTGTAACTACATTAGTGATCAGAATGCACTGAAAACTTATAACAACTTATAAAACTATATTTTTGGGCTCTCTGGGAAATTTCGCTTCATTCGATACAAGGACATGACCATCTCCCATATATCATTTTTACCAAAAACTAAATTTTAGCTACATTTGTGATCAGAATGCACTGAAAACTTATAACAACTTATAAAACTATATTTTTGGGCTCTCTGGGAAATTTCGCTTCATTCGATGCAAGGACATGACCATCTCCCATATATCCTTTTTACCAAAAACTAAATTTTAGCTACATTTGTGATCAGAATGCAAATAATTTAATATTCTCTTTAATATTTAACATTGCTGTAACACCCACTGGTAATAACTCATCCTCCGAAGTGCTGACTTTAAATAATGCTGTACAAAATTGTGGCGATAAAATTAAGAGAACGCGATTTATAACTGGTAGAATACATAATGAAAATGACGTTCTTGATGTTCTCGTGCGTAGAAAATGGTTTCATGTATCTAGATTTAAATCATCAACTACGTATCAAGATATCAAAAACTATATTGCTACTAAAGCCAACGTTGACGTATCATCAATTGCATGTTTTCGCTTAAACAAAAAAGATATAAATACAGCGAACTCATGTAACTTCAAAATTGCGATTCCACCTCAGCTTACCAAAGTTGTATATAATTCTGATTTTTGGCCATTGGGTGTTCGTTTGAGACCATTTGTGGATAATTCAAAAAACCTGCTAGAACCGTCGGCTCAGAGACTGCATTAAATGCTCTGATTCCGACAATAAATAAATTCGCTGTTTACTATCAGAATGTTGGAGGCATGCGCACTAAATCATCCACGTTTAATGCTGCTGTATCGGATAGCTCGTTCGATGTCATCGCCTTGACTGAAACCTGGCTGCATAAGGACATATTTTCATCTGAGTTCTTTGATAGTCGGTATGTTGTTTTTCGTCGTGATCGTTGTCCCATTTCCACTGGCTTTGATCGTGGTGGTGGTACATTAATAGCCGTTCGCTCATCATATTCTTGCCAAGAAGTTCCATTTCTGCAAACCACAGGGATCGTAGAGCAGTTATGTGTTAAAGTTGATATTCCAGTGCCATCGGATTGGGGCACAAGCTCCAAATTAATAAGTTTTTATATTTTCTGCTCATATATACCGCCTAATTCTACTAATGATATTTACTCATTGCATTTCTTTAACATATTTAAGATTGTTGAGCGCTTTAAAGATAATGAGTATCCATTATTATTGGGTGATTTCAATCTAAGCAAAGTTAACTGGACCTATTCTGACAATTTTCCAGCTTTAACTCCAAATATAACAGCAAATGGGCCTGAAGTAGAATTCTTAGATTCAATTCTATCTATTGGGTTGTATCAAACTAATTCTGTTCGAAATGCCTTAAATAATATATTAGATTTAGTTTTTTCTGACTTAGAGTTTAATGTGTGCTGTGCTGATGCTATTTGTCCTTTGTCTAATAACAGCGTTCATCACACTGCTCTTTTAGTTCAATTTGATATCCTAGCTTTAAACAATCCACTTTATGGTGATAGTATTTTTGAATATGCATTTGCGAAGGCTAATTATATTGTAATATCGGATTATTTAAGTAGTATGAATTGGTGCACAATCTTTGGTAATTGTCTAAACAGAAATTTTGATTTATTAATTAATATCATTAATGAGACGTTTCACAAATTTGTACCATTGAAAAAAGTCCACATGAGCAGTAAACCTAGTTGGTATAATAGGCGTCTTGCTAATCTCAAAAATATTATGAATAAAAAACATAAGAAATTCAAAACAAATAATATATTCTATCACGAATATTGCCTGGCACGCAAAAATTATGAGAGTCTTTAAAAGTTTTTAAATAAAAGTCATTTACTTGCGTTAGAATCAAATATAAAAAGTAATCCTAAATCATTTTGGACTTTTCTGAATAATAAAAGAAATACCAGGGGCCTTCCGAAAAATATGGTTTATCAAGATAAATGTTCAGACAACCTCCAAGATATTAGTGAGTTATTTGCTTCCTTTTTTTAATCAAACTATGTTTGTGATAATACATCTTCCAATCATGGACGTATTGCACCCGATGTGATACCAATAGCCGACCTTGGCTCCATCACCTTTTCGGAGTATGATGTCTTTGACGCTTTAGTAAGTCTTGATGTTAAAAAGAATTGTGGGCCGGATAATATTCCTCCCATGTTTCTTAAAAACTGTGCTTTTGCCATGTGTAAGCCGTTGACTCATATTTTCAATATGTCACTCCGTGAAGGAAAATTTTTAGATGTCTGGAAGATATCGGCAATTACTCCAATCTTTAAATCCGGATCAAGGCAAGATATTGCAAATTATCGACCGATAGCTAAACTACCACTTATTCCAAATATTTTTGAATCTCTGGTAAAAAACAAAATTTATAACTCCATTAAAAACAGATTGTCTGAGAAGCAGCACGGATTTGTGTCTGGTAAATCTACCTCTACTGATCTTACCCTTTTTACACACTTTCTGTCCAATAATATGGAAAAAGGTCATCAAATAGATGTTATATTCACGGATTTCGCGAAGGCTTTCGATAGAGTTCAACACTCTGTTTTGATTAATAAACTAAGTAACCTCGGATTTCATTCCTCGTTACTACTGTGGTTAGAGAGCTACCTTGTTGGTCGTCAGCAGTATGTTCAGATTGGTAAAAATGCGTCTAAATACATTGAAAATTATTCAGGGGTACCCCAAGGTAGCCACCTAGGTCCCCTGTTGTTTGTTCTGTTCATCAACGATTTTCCGAATTATGTTAGCTTTTCTGAGTGTCTGATGTATGCTGATGATGTTAAGATCTTTAGATGTGTGGACTCTCACGAAAACTTTCTATTGCTTCAACGTGACATGGATAGTCTCCAATTTTGGTGCAAGACCAATAAATTGCTTCTAAATGTGTCTAAATGTAATGTTATGTCTTTTTCTATGAAGAACCAACTTTTCGAAGGGTCATATGCTATTAATTCGGTATTACTCGAGAGAGTCGAATTGAAGAAAGATTTGGGGGTTTTATTTGAGCGTAAGTTAAGCTTTGCCAAACATGTTGATGCTATTATATCAAAAGCGAATGCGATGATGGGATTTCTATCGCGCAATACTAGGGAGTTCTCTGATCCTTATACCGTGAGGACCATTTTCTTTTCAATTGTCAGATCGGTTTTAGAATACAACTGTGTTGTCTGGGACCCTCAATATTCTATAAATATTAAAAGAATTGAAAATATTCAAAGGCGATTCACTAGGTTAGCAATTCGCAAGCTCCACTGGGATTTTATGCCTTCCTATGAAGCGCGATGTGCTCTTCTTGGACTTAAATCTTTGGAGTTCCGGCGAAAGTACTTTCTCGCCTTATTTGCCCGGGATGTAGTGATGAATCACATTGATTGTGCTCCACTTCTAGCTCTTTTCAAATTGTATGCACCTGAAAGAAATTTTAGGCAAAGGCAATTGTTCTATATACCTTACAAAAGGACAAATTATGGCAGATGCGACCCAGTTTACAATGTGACTAAGACGTTCAACACTATCTGCAACTCGATTGAGATCACCCAAAATAGGGTAGCATTTAAGAACGAAGTCATGTTGAATTAATTTTATGTACTTACGTTTAATTTATGAACTTATTGTAACTGTATAACAATAATTGTTAATAGTTGATTAAATAAATAAATAAATAAATAAATAAATAAATAAGGGTCATAAATATATTTGTTTCTAAATTTGCTCAACAAATAAGATAATTAATTTTAATTGTAATTTATGATGTTTTCTTTCAAAATGTATTTCTCAATTTCTTTGAATTCATAATTTTTTTTTATGTGTTTTGTAGACCTAAGTGACGATAGTTCCGGATCCGACATCAATGACAAATGAGCCATTAAATCTCTATTTGTATTTTCTCTCGTAGTTTTTCTTGTATGGGATAATCGCACATTCCTTATATATTTATGACTGGCTTCTAAGACTTCTTCGGACAAACACCCTAGAATTAACATAGTTTAAAAAAATTTTAAAAAAAACATAACCTTATTTATTGAGTTTTAAACTTTTTGGATTGTATTGGCGGTAGGCGTGTCCGTGGGCTGATGATGCCCATTTTTCAAAACCATCTTTGTTTTGTCATAAAAAACATACGTGCAAATTTTATCTCCGTAGGTTAAACAGAGGCTTATTTATTGCGTTTTCAATTTTTGGGTTGTATGGGAGGTGGGCGTGTCCGTAGGCAGATGATGTCCATTTTTCGAAGACATCTTTCTGCTGTTACAAAACACACACATGTAAAATTTTATTGTTATAGGCTAATTATGAGCTGAGTTATGTAGTTTTCAATTTTCGCATTGTATGGGAGGTAGTCGTGTCCGTGGGCGGATTCCAAAAATATTCAATAGTGCAGATCCTTGGGTCCATACGACCATGTGTACCAAGTTTCATCCAATTATCTCAACTCCTTCTTCTTATCCTGTGTTTACGGACAACACACAGACGGACGGACGGACGGACGGACATGAATAGCTCGACTCACGAGGTGACGCTGATCAAGAATATATATACTTTTCTATACCGGACTCGCTACGTTCTATGCGTTACAAACGTTTGCACAAAGTTAATTTACCCTGACCTTTCAGGTTTAGGGTATAAAAATAACGGAAAATAGCAAAATGTAAATAACAAGTATTCACAGAGTAAATGAGTTGAAACATGGGAAATCCAATGAAACGAAAAGCAAAAAGGAAAACATGAATCAGCTGTTTACAAACAAATGTTGATTACTTTTTACTGGATGTCGTTCGTTTAGTTTTTATGATATTTTTTAATGAGAGTAAAATCATTCTTACTCTCCCAGTAAAAGTTACTTTATATTTTTAACTCGAAAAGTTCTCAAACAGACCTACAGTCAATAAAATTGCACAGCTTGCAAAAATTGAATTGAACATTGAACGTCGCTGGAGCCCTTTACTTGGAAAAAATTATATAATCATATTTTTGGTCTTTGTAAAACTAAAAAATATAGATGTTTTCAAAAAATACAAAATTTCAAATTTCCGGTTAAAAATCTTAAATTTTTTTTTTACTAGTGGTTAGATTTGTTAACAAAGTATATAAATGAAAAATAAAAAATCGCCTACTTTTTATTTATATAATTTTTTAATTTTTTCAAAGTTTGCAAAACTTCAGGGTTTCCGCCAAAAAAAATAAATATATTCTTTCAATTTTTGGTAAGTTTTTGTCGCTATTTAATAAAAATTATACACTACATCAAAATTTGATTAATTTTTAATAGTAATTAAAACAAAAAAATTGTATAAACTTATTTTTTTAAATTTTGGCAGTACAATAAACTTAGGTCTTTGCAACTTTTTCTGAAACTTAGGAAATATGTCTCAAAAAATTCATATCATTTTTACATTTCCGGGTGAAAAATCTAAAGCTTGTTTACATATTCCACTTAAGGCCTTTCAAGTGTTCTAAAATCAAAAATAAAAAATTACCTATTCTTCCAAAAAAAAAATGTTCACTCTATCAAACTTTTGCATTTTGGGAATTCCAAACAAAAAATCGCAAAAGTTTTCGATGGCATAAACAACTTTTCTATATAAAATACTTACAAACAATTATTTTTGGTTTTTTGTACCTATAGTTATAAACAAAACTGTTAAGTTTCAAAGTAATACAATAAAAACTGAAATTAAAAAAAAAAAAATTGTAACACAGTAAAAACAGTTTTTCCGTTCAACAGTTTTACCTAAAACGTTATCTGACTTTAGCGCCCTCTACTGTTAACAAAAAGACGAGATGATAAATTCTTTTAACGAATTTATTTAAGGTACTTTGTTAGCTTTACAAAAATGTATATTACTTAAATATTCTAAGCACTTTATTTTATTTTAATTTTGCCTATGGAACAAAGCACTGTGCGACAACGTCTAGCTGCGGTTAACGATTTTTGAACAATATTTGATATGTCGGTCCAGTGCACCTACACTCTAAACTATTTGTTGAAATTTACTATCAAAATGACAGTTAAATTTGTTGAGTTTTATGTTGTTGTCTAAAATTACTATCTTTTGGTCTCAATAAATGAAAATAAACAGTTAGTGCTTATTTTTAAGCATAAAGGTATGCAAAGTTGAAATATACACCAAAATGTGTAATGTTGAACTCAAAATTTGTAAAGCTTAAGATCTGACAAAAATGTTTATTTAAAAAAAAAAATGTACAAAACTACACAAAAATGTGTAATGGTGAACATTTAGTGTGTAACAATTTTAATAAAGTGCTTTGAAATTTTTAATTGATCATGATTCAATGACTAAAAACTCAAACAAGATCAGCATTTTCTTGTCATAATGGCATGTATTGTTTGCTTTTACATCTCCAGATTTCTATTTATCTATTGCATTTGATTTTTTTTTATATATTTCAAAGTTTTTATTATAAAACAACCACCAAATTCATACCACCATGATGAACATCATAATGAACACTACCAGTCATTTTCTTTACTCTAAAATTGTTATAGTTTAAAATATTTTTCATGTCAAAAAGCCAACATTCCGTAAAAATTAAAAAAAAATATTTTTTGAATTTGACGGGCAATATTTCCCAAACCAACATAGTTATGCCAATTATTAAATTTTTGTTTTATATTTGCAATTTCCCGAGTGAAACTACATATCCAGCATTTTAATTTTTGCAATATTTTAAAATAAATAACTTATTTTCTCGGTTGTATCAAAAAAAATACACTTGACATTTAAGGGCTAATAGTTTACTATTTCTAAAGAAAGTATTTATGATTTTACATTTGCTGTAAAAAAAAAAATAAAAAAAACATATAAATGCTTCGTTACTACCAATCGTCGGCAACGCTTTTCTAAATGAGACAATCTAAATTTACACATGCATATTTTTGCACATTTTTGTTGAAAATTAAACATAGGACAGTTTCAATTTTTACACACCAGTTGTGTAAATCGTTTAAGATTTTCTATGTATTATTCAACAAAAAATGTTTAAAAATGTGGATGTGTAAATTTAGACACTTAAAGTCAGAAAAGCGTTGCCGACGATTTTCGTCGTAAAATTCAACAGAAATAGTTTAGAGTGTACCATTCTTCCTCTAAATATCAATCCACCACGACTTTGCAACGGAACCACACGTTCAGTGAAAATAAAAATTTAAGGTAAAACAACGTTTGATATAAATAAAAATCAAATGTCGTTCGTTGGTTATTGCATCAGTTGAGAACGGCTAGACCGATTTAGATAATTTTTTTTTAAATATTCGCCGTAGTCCAACTTAGGTTTTTACGGAAAGAAAAATTGATCACGCCCACTTTTACGCCCACTTTTTTCGATTTATCTTAAATCGGAAAACGGCTGCACCGATTTGCCTAATTCTTTTTTTAAATGTTCGTAGTAATCCAATTTAAGTTTTAACTGTGTTGTGAATTGAACAACCAATGTTACATGAATTCATTACTCTTACCTTTTGTATAATCTAAACGCAACCATGTACCTAGCACTCTCACAATGAATTGTTAAAAGTGTATACTCTTTGGTTTATTTTTAGTCTTAATAAAGAACCTTTTACAACAGGTTATGGGCTACATGTCACGCGCGCAAATAAAATAAGTTTATTTTTTAATCTCAATAAAAAAGCTTAAATAATGCAAAATTTGGTATCGTCTGATTCGGGATCATTTCCTATTTCATTTCATTTCATTACGCGGCCGTGAAAACTTTGATGTGTGGAAAAGGCAGGCTAAGTCCTACCTTGTCATCAAAGGCATCTGGAATATCGTAGACAAAGGAATTTTCAACGTCGAAAAGGATGCTGCAAACGACGAACGTGCATTAGCAGAAATAACGTTGATGGTGGATCCTAGCAAGTACAGTCACATTGCTTCCGCGAATAATGCTAAGGAAGCGTGGAACAATTTGATTGAGGCCTGTGAAGGCACTGGTTTGACTAGAAAGGTGGAATTGTTGAAACAATTGGTCAACATTTAGCTTAACAGTACATTTACATCACTCAACAGTACAGGAGTACATAAACGAATTGGTAATGACTGCTATAAAAGTAAATACGGCTGGTCTTAAAGGGGATGATGAGCTCGTAGCTTCGTTAATGCTCGCTGGACTTGCAGATGACTATAAGCCTATGGTTATGGCAGTGGAAAATTCCAAAGAAAAGTTAACGGTTGATATGGTTAAGAACTTGATTTTAGTGGAAAATTCCAAAGAAAAGTTAACGGTTGATATGATTAAGAACTTGATTTTACAAGACGCAAAATTCGACAGTAACGACGATCACGAAACAGATATGTTTACTAATAAAAGCAACAAAAAAACCCTTCAAGTGTCATACTTGCAAAAGCATTGGACATTTTTCCAAAAACTGCCCGAACAAAGGCATCCGCAACAAAATCAACAACAACAACAAACAGTTCAATGAAAAAAGTTGTTACGTGACCCTTGTCATCGTACCTGGCATGATCGTGCACCAGCTAGCTCACGGTTTTAGGGCGCTGTTCTTAACCCATCATGCCAGGTCGAGGGTGCAACAATAACTTCCGGTTTGTACCGGAAGTATAGTAATAAAACTCAAAAAAAAAATAAAATCAAACCAAAATTAAAACCAAATCAAAAGTAATTTACTCAAACTGAATACAACTGAATTTTAATTAAATTAAAGCGAAAGAAAGAAAAAAACAACCTTGGACAGAAGACGAAAGATAAAAAGTAAAAACACAACACCAGCAAGCCAACAACCAATCACTGTTAAGATGGGGTAGAGATGTTAACCCCTTTTTACACCCACCCAACCATGGTTATCTCAGAATCGAATGTATTAGATAACCCCAAAAAAAATGAATGCATGAAAACTATATGAAAATGTCCAAGTCTATCATTTTACCCCCACTTGAACGCCCCTGTACTGTGGCCCCCTGCACAAAACAAATTAGCAAACCATTTTTTTTTCACTTAGTACTATTCACATATTTATTTAATTAACTAAAAAAAAAAAAGCTAACAAAATAAACAAGAATTTTTTTTCTCATGCAGAGAATTGGCAACTCTATAAGTGAATATGAGAAATAATAATGAAATGAAACTTAAAGCTAGAATTTAAAATTTACACATAAATTTGTTTTTGATTCTAACACCCATCGAAATCGATATTAAATATATTTAATTATATATAAAAATAAAAAAAAAGATACAACAAAATATTAAATTAAAAATAATTTTTTCTTATTTGGGACCATACAAAATTTTAGTGCCTCTTCGGGTTAAGAACAATTATTTTTGAAATGATGAGTTCATCATGAATTTATTAATTTTTTATTCCCTACCTCAAAGAGCTCTTTTATGGACCTGGGACAAAAAAAAAACAAGAGAAAACAACAAAAAAAGAAAATTCAATTTAAATTAACACTCATGTAGGCCAAAAATTTTTATAGGTTCCAGATGAAAATATTTAAATTCTATAAAAAAAAAACCTTATTTGAAAAAGAACATACAAATTTAACATAATATAAAACATAAATTATAAAAATATATCGACATAATTGATTAGTAATGAAGTTTAAATTTTTAAAATTGGACTAATTTTTTTTAAAAATTTAAATAAAATAAATTAAATAAAAAATAAAAAAAAAAAATTAAATAGTAAAAATAATAAAAAAAACATATCATTAATGGCGATCCGCCACAGCAACCATTTTCTGCGCCGTTCGTTTGCTATTGTTTTATTCCAAATTCGGCACCCTATCTCATGCACTTTCGGAACCCCTGGTCTTTTCGGTAAAGTTCGGTAGAGGTTTCCGAACTGTTCGTTCGAACTTTCCGAACTGTTATAATTTGTTTTCTGTTAATATTTGGCACAGTAATTGCACTTTTTTTTTCTTTTTATTTATATATTTACTTAAACATATGAAAAAAATAGTAAGAAGAAAGATTGTGGCCGACTTATCTTATTTCGGTAAGGTCCTGGCACACCGTATCCTTAATTTTTCTCGCCTGATCTGCGCTGCGACCACACTGTATAAATATAAGGTTAGTTTATTTTCTTAATTTTTTCCATTTCCATCACCTACATCTTTTTTTCCTTGCTTTTAATTTTCTTCATAAAATGTAAATTCCTATAATTAAGAAATCCTAAATTAGTTACTAATTATAATTGTATTAATAAAATCTAACTTTTACAAAAAAACATAACTAAAACTTTAAAATGATTAAATTCCTTTACTCACTCTGCTATTTGCTGCTAATTTATATTGTTAATTTAAATATTTATTTCTCGTTGGCGTTCCTTCTCACTCCTTGTATGGTTTTGGTTTTTTTGCTTGCTCACTTTTTTTTTTTTTTTTTTTATAAGACTTTTCACTTTTAATGATTTTTTTGTTAAATTTCTTGCACCAACTGTTTTCGTTTAAGCTTTGCACTATATTAACATTCTATTTAATTTTCATGGCCTGAGTTACCCCAATAGCTATGTTCTAAACCGTACTTTTCCATCCTTTGCTTATATTTTTCCTACTCCTCTACCCTTTATGTATATAGTTTTTCCAATTGAGTCTGTCTGTCTAAAAAAAAATTCCCTAATCAAATATCTTTCAGACTCTATATCTTTCTTTATCTGCTATTATTTTCCTTTTTTTCTTAGCCTATCCACCACCCCTGACTAGGTATAACAGTTGCGTTCTACGCACTGCTTTATCGGCTTCGATTCATGTTCGGATTGACATTCGGATTGCAACAAAAACAAACAGACCAACATGGAGGAACGAGGTAGCTGAAAGAAGGTAAGAATTTTTTTGATGTTTATTCTCAAAACAATGCATATAGATAATCTTTATTTCTTTTATTTCAGGTGTTTAAATATACTCCACAACATGGATGCTCCCGTCTGGATGGATTTAGAGCCAATTTGCTGTACGGCGTGAACAAAGATGAGTATATTTTACAACAAAAATTTCTATGTTATTAACCCTTTTATGTCTCTCAGATACCTGTGCCCCGCATCCTTTTAGCTGAAGTTTATTTATTTTAATATATTATGACTAATAATAATTTTTTTATTTATTTCTTTTTTCAGATGCATTTTTGGATGGCTGGATGGACGGACGGATTGACGGACGGACGGATGGATAGATGGACGGACGGACGGATGGACGGACGGACGGATGGCGGATGGACGGACGAAATGGACGGACGGATGAAAAAATTTGCAGCAGTGATAGCAACACGCAACAAAGCACTGTGTTTGGGTTAAGTTCTTCTGGACAAAAACAGTGTGCGGGTTGAACATTGTTAGTCATTCGCTGAATTCAATCTTTATTGGCTCCTTTCGCTTACTTCTCTGACTGTTTAAATGTACCGTGTCCAACGTAGGCTTCCGCCCACACCCTGAGACAGTCATGCTAGCCTATACTAGCCGGGCAAAAACTTTTTATGCATAATTTATTGTGAATATTTTGTAATTGGTTTATTTATGTCTTTCCTTCTCTTTTTTTTCAGATGCTTCAGATGGTTTTTGGAAACAGTTTTGGACGATTTGAACTCGATTTGCTGTGATTGCCGGGAAGTTTTTATTAATAATATTATTGTCCCTTAGTGCCTTTACTTTGTTTTGTTTATTTTTTTCTTTCAGGTTTCAAGCTATTTTTCACCTACTGGGAGGTTATTATTGACGAGTAATCGACTTTGAGGTAAGTTTGGTACTTATGATTATATAAAAATGGTCTTTTATTGTTTTATGTCTTTTGCGTGGAATAAACCAAGAGGCTTGCCGTTGAGTGTTTCAAGCTTGTACGTATTGTTGCCAATAGCTTGGGTTATGCGACACTTGACAAACTTTCTGCAAAATTTTGCATTTATGTTTCGTTTAAAATCACTTTGAGCAAAGTTTCTTTTAAACACTTCCTGTCCAGGAACGAATTGTATCTCTCGTTTTCGTTGGTTATATCGCCGCGAGCTTCTTTCATACGCAGAAGCCAGATTATTTTTGATTTTCTCGCGCATAAGCGCAAGCTTATCGTCCTTATTCCAGATGAAAACTTCAGGTTCATTCAATGATTTGAGTTTGCGAGCTAGTTTATAGTCTGCGCCATTCAGGAACATATTGTAGCCAAACAGTGCGCAAAATGGTGTCTCTCCTGTTGCGGTGTGAACTGAACTTCTGAGTGCACATTCGATTTCCGGTAAATACAAATCCCAATCTCGATGATCGTTGTCAAGATAAGACCTTATCGCTGCCAGAACGGACTGATTAACTCGTTCTGCCGCATTAGATTGCGGTGAGTAGACCGCTGTTTTGAGGTGGTCTATCTTAAATGCTTGAATCATCTTATCGAATTCTTTTGACGTGAATTGGTTTCCATTGTCGCTGTGTATTATTTCCGGTACACCGAATTTATAGAAAACTTCGTGGGTCAAAAATTCTACCACGTTCGAAGCAGTCGCCTCACGCATGGCTTTCAACAGCGTGAATTTTGAAAAATGGTCCACGACTATAAAAATAAAAGTGTTGCCTTTCTTAGACCTGGGGTATTTACCCAAAAAATCTATATAAATTTTCTGGAACGGCCGTTCCGTTACGACTTCCTGTCCTATTCCAGGCCTAAGTTCTATGTTGGTTGATTTGCTTTCCTTACAGACTACGCAGTTGCTTACATAGTTACGAACTTGTTTGGTCATTCCTGGCCAAAAGTAGAATTGTCGCAACCTATGTAGTGTTTTAGCAATTCCGCCATGCCCCGCTGTTTTAGGTTCGTGTGCTTTAGAAATTAGTGTCGATGTTAACGCCTCTGGAACCCATAGTTTCCAGACTAATCCATCTAAATCATCATCAGGTCTGTCGAACTTAGTCTTTTTAAATATCATGCCATTTTCTATTTTTAAGTCCGGTAATTTTTCTAAATTTTTCTCAACATTATTTATTATTTCCATGAACTCAGTCGATGAAAATTCTGTGGTTTCCAGGTCCAGTAGTTCTTCGCCCGAAAGTTCCGCTTCTTCAACAGCACGGGATAGTGTGTCTGCTACCACATTATCTGCTGCCAAACACTCTTTTTCTGTCACGCTGTAGTTGCGTTGGTGACAATTCAACTTTTGGGAGAAAAAGGCCACTGGATTTTCATGTTGATTTTCGTCCACTTGGTACAGCACCGCACCTACGCCAATGTTTGGCACATCGCACTGTACCCAGAATCGCTTGCTAAAATCAGCGTGCTTTAACACAGGAGCTGATGTCAGCGCTTGTTTCAGCTGCTCGAACGCCTCGATTGCGGCGGGCGTCATGGAGAATTTTGCACCTTTTTTGAGAGTATCGCTAAGTGGCGCTGAAATTGCTGCAAAATTTTTAATGAAGCGCCTGTACCATCCAGCCGTACCCAACAAGCTTCGTACTTCCCTCATGGAACGTGGATTCGGAATTCGCTTTATTGCCGATACTTTTTCCGGATCCGTCCTCAGCGCTCCTCCACCGACAACAAATCCTAAGTAATGCAGTTCCTTGAAACAAAACTTTGACTTTTTTAATCCAATAGTTAGATTTGCTTTTTTCAGACACTCAGCCACTTCACTCAATACTCGAATATGCGTATCGAAATCGGCCGCAATTATCAATAGATCGTCGAGATATGTAAAGACATTGGACTTCAGTCCCTGAGGAATGACCTTGTCCATCAGTCGGCACAGGCGCTGAGCAGCATTGCAAAGGCCAAATGGCATAACTACAAACTGGTAGAGAGGTCGCCCCGGAACTGTGAAAGCGGTATACGCCTTGCTCTTCTCTTCTAATTCGACTTGCCAGAACGCAAACTTTAAATCGACGCTGCTTATATAATACGTTTCGTCGATGCGGCTTAGGATCCCATCTATGTTTTGTAGGGGATAAGCGTCCTTCACCGTTCTTTCATTGAGCTTGCGTGCATCTAGGCAAAAGCGGTTTTTTCCTGGCTTGCGAACTATTGTGGTGCGACTACTCCATGGACTCTGACTTTCTTCGATCACGCCTAGCTCCAACATCTGGTCAATCTCTTTATACACGATCTCTTGTACTGTTGGTGAGATCGGGTAGTGACGGTCCTTTACTGGAACGGTGCCTTCAATGAGCTCGATCGTATGTTTCTCCAGATGAGTGCGACCCAATCCATGTTCTTCAAAAGTGAGAAATTGCTTTTTGACTTTTTCTAGCAATTCTTGTTGCTTCACGCTTAGCTCGTGTTCAGTGTTTGTTATCGCTGGATCCAATGGCACAGGTATGTTCTCCACGTTCAGCTCCTCCACTCCAATGACATCAGGCGCTAGTTCAAAGGCTTTCCAGAAGTCGATGCCCAGGTAAATGTTTTGTTCTAGATATGGGCATAGATAAAAAACAATCTTAACCTCTTTTTCTTTGAATTTTACAGGAAGCTGCACTTTTCCTAATATTTTGTGCTGTTGGCCACCAGCTGTTTTCACTACTGAAAAGTATTGGTTCACTTCGACGCCTAAATCTTCCACCAACTCTCTACAACCACGTCCAAGAATGCTTACTGTAGCACCAGTATCCAGAAGACATCGTACGATTTTGTCACCTATTTCAATCTCGACATAAGCGCGTGGATCTTTTCCATCCACTTTGGAGACGGCTGCAAGCACTTGCTTGCGCACGAGTTTGCGATTTGCGAATCTCTCACGAGCCTTCTGTATTTTTCTGGATACTTAAATTCAATTGCTGTTGTTAGTATGCTAATTTTATTTTCTTTTTCAGGCTGCTCTCTGCTGCTGCCTTCGACATGCCACCGCTGTTGCCACGTTCCTCTTTTCGTTTCCCAACCCACAGTTGGGACATTTCGGCGTTATGACGTTTGGCAATCCGCATTTGTAACAGAAGACATTTTGCTCAAACGACATACAATCCATGAATGCGTGGCCCTGCTGACGACAGTTCCAACAAATCAACACCCGTTTTCCAGATTGCTGTTGTTGCAAACTTGTCCCCAGGGGCCTCGCTGCTGCCAGTTCTTCGACTATAACTTCATCATTATTGATGTCCGGATCAATCTGCATGTCCATCGCCAATTCACTAACTTGACGTGGGTACCTCGTCATAGGCTGTTGACCACCACGCATCTCACGCCTTGGAAACGCCCTCTCAACTTCGTTACACTCCTCGCGGAGATGCTCTATCGACTTCACTGCTATTGGATATACGATCCGGCCAATATGTTCCTTGAGGTTCCGCTTAATAATTTTAACCACTTCGCTATCCGGCAAAAACGACGTTGATATTCGGGATCTTAGTTTCCAAATTGCCTGGAAAAACGCATCAACAGATTCACCTGGTTGCTGTTTTCTTTCAACCAGATCCCTCATCGCCTCAAAGTTTGTTCGATTGCTGCCATACTGTCTCATCATAGCATTTCGCAAAGTCGGCCAGTCTGGAACATCCTTGGTTTTTATGTAAAGCCAAAACCATTCTTTTGCCTCGTCCGATAACAGCAAATGAAAATCGCGCATAATTTCATCCCATGAGCACCTATATTGGTTTTGAAGATATTCAAGGCGAAATACAAAATCTTCTACCGACACACTATTATTTCGTCCGTCGAACATCAAACCCCATTCGTCCACTTTAATGGCTCCTGAGAAGGACATAGGGTAGTAGTGGCTCATCCCGTACTGATTCGGTTGCGCAGCGTTATTGGACCGACTCTCATCTTCTGTCATTGGCGGCTGCATAGCACTATACGACCGCTTTGGAAAATCCTACCTGGTCGCTGGATTTTGGTTCAGTTTGTATCTATAATTGTCATTAACATATAAATAATTTGTTTTATTTACAGGTTGCGCCTGAAAAAACTCGCCTCTATTTATGCCCCGCCCAAAACGATCACCCCGTACGTCTGAAGGATCACACGGAACAGGTGAGCTTTGTTGTGTCTGAGCACGTGAATTCAAGATTGGTTGTAGCATATTTTTTTACCTCCCCCATAATTCCTTCTAGACCTACTCTTAACCCCTCCTGAATTTGTCTTTTTATTGCCCTATCTAAAGATGACTGTACGTCTTGACACGCCTTCCCTACTAGGTCATTAACATGACTACTGTCTGCGCCAAGATTCAAAATTGCCTCTGCTCCAGTAATCGCGTTTACCGAGCTAGGAGGTGGGACAGAAAAATTCTGAGGGTGCTCTGGGTTCCCTACATTTTTGGGCTTTGCTCCTTGCTGAGCGTAATTAGTTTTATCCTTAGCAGCCCTCTGTCGATTGTGGTTGTCGACTGCGTTGATTGTCTTTGACATATCATAAAATATGCTGCCTGTATTATGCGCTTCGGCCCCAAGTGGGTTCTGACCGTCAGCCATGTTGCCTTTATTTGGTGTATTGTCTTTATGATGTTTCAGTTGAGGTGAGGAACGATTTAGATCGAACCTTAAATGACGTCTCTTGTGAGCTGTTTTTTTGTATTCTTTGTGGGCTGAACTCATTAGAAGCCTATATAGAAGAACCTTTTTAAAATTTTTCTTTTGGACCCTTTTTTTGTTTGTTTTTTTTTTTTTTTTTTATTTTAAAAAGAAAATTTTTTGCAAATTAACAGATATATTCTATGTGGGTGGGGCCAGTAGTACAGGGTGCAATTCTTTGAGGGACTCGAAGACTTTTTTTTTTTTATTGTGGACATTATTTTTCAACGCTATAAGAAGTAGTTTTAACAGTGATTAATTATTGGTTCGCAGTATTTACCTATAGACAAACTAATTCAACTTCCTAAAATGTTTCTCTATCATAATTGAATGTTATGTCTTCGACCTCAAAAAAAAAATAAGGTTCAGATCTCTTTTTTTACAATGAGGCTCTTGCTAGCTGCTAGGTTGCCATACTATTGACAATCTAGGTCAAAGGTTGCCATCACTACAAAAAAAACACTTTGCCTTTTTCATTCAGGGTCGGATAAAGTTCCTATTTACACCACAATACGAGTTTCCTTTTAAATTTTAAATGAAAAATACGTTATTGTGTGCATACATTTTTTTTTTTTTTTTTTTATACTTGATACTGATCATTTGGCTTAGAATGTGTTATATTCTCGCCAAGTCATCAGTCAAACACCTATAAAAAAAATTAAATGTTCTCTTTCTTTCTTAGCTTTAAACAAGTGAAATTATATTTTAACAAAAATGGAATTGAAGTGAATTGAAACAGGTTCGTTTCACTGGCTAGCAGCCATTCAATCTATGGTTTCTTGAGACATTCCTAGTTGGGTGCTTTTAGCCCAGAGTTTAAAGACTCAAGCCAAGACACTCCATGGCCAAAAATGTCCCGAGGAAGCATGATTGAAAGATGACCCTTGTCATCGTACCTGGCATGATCGTGCACCAGCTAGCTCACGGTTTTAGGGCGCTGTTCTTAACGCATCATGCCAGGTCGAGGGTGCAACAATAACTTCCAGTTTGTACCGGAAGTATAGTAATAAAACTCAAAAAAAAATAAAATCAAACCAAAATTAAAACCAAATCAAAAGTAATTTACTCAAACTGAATACAACTGAATTTTAATTAAATTAAAGCGAAAGAAAGAAAAAAACAACCTTGGACAGAAGACGAAAGATAAAAAGTAAAAACACAACACCAGCAAGCCAACAACCAATCACTGTTAAGATGGGGTAGAGATGTTAACCTCTTTTTACACCCACCCAACCATGGTTATCTCAGAATCGAATGTATTAGATAACCCCAAAAAAAATGAATGCATGAAAACTATATGAAAATGTCCAAGTCTATCATTTTACCCCCACTTGAACGCCCCTGTACTGTGGCCCCCTGCACAAAACAAATTAGCAAACCATTTTTTTTTCACTTAGTACTATTCACATATTTATTTAATTAACTAAAAAAAAAAAGCTAACAAAATAAACAAGAATTTTTTTTCTCATGCAGAGAATTGGCAACTCTATAAGTGAATATGAGAAAAAATAATGAAATGAAACTTAAAGCTAGAATTTAAAATTTACACATAAATTTGTTTTTGATTCTAACACCCATCGAAATCGATATTAAATATATTTAATTATATATAAAAATAAAAAAAAAGATACAACAAAATATTAAATTAAAAATAATTTTTTCTTATTTGGGACCATACAAAATTTTAGTGCCTCTTCGGGTTAAGAACAATTATTTTTGAAATGATGAGTTCATCATGAATTTATTAATTTTTTATTCCCTACCTCAAAGAGCTCTTTTATGGACCTGGGACAAAAAAAAAACAAGAGAAAACAACAAAAAAAGAAAATTCAATTTAAATTAACACTCATGTAGGCCAAAAATTTTTATAGGTTCCAGATGAAAATATTTAAATTCTATAAAAAAAAAACCTTATATGAAAAAGAACATACAAATTTAACATAATATAAAACATAAATGATAAAAATATATCGACATAATTGATTAGTAATGAAGTTTAAATTTTTAAAATTGGACTAAATTTTTTTAAAACAAGTAAAAATAATAAAAAAACATATCATTAATGGCGATCCGCCACAGCAACCATTTTCTGCGCCGTTCGTTTGCTATTGTTTTATTCCAAATTCGGCACCCTATCTCATGCACTTTCGGAACCCCTGGTCTTTTCGGTAAAGTTCGGTAGAGGTTTCCGAACTGTTCGTTCGAACTTTCCGAACTGTTATAATTTGTTTTCTGTTAATATTTGGCACAGTAATTGCACTTTTTTTTTCTTTTTCTTTATATATTTACTTAAACATATGAAAAAAATAGTAAGAAGAAAGATTGTGGCCGACTTATCTTATTTCGGTAAGGTCCTGGCACACCGTATCCTTAATTTTTCTCGCCTGGTCTGCGCTGCGACCACACTGTATAAATATAAGGTTAGTTTATTTTCTTAATTTTTTCCATTTCCATCACCTACATCTTTTTTTCCTTGCTTTTTATTTTCTTCATAAAATGTAAATTCCTATAATTAAGAAATCCTAAATTAGTTACTAATTATAATTGTATTAATAAAATCTAACTTTTACAAAAAAACATAACTAAAACTTTAAAATGATTAAATTCCTTTACTCACTCTGCTATTTGCTGCTAATTTATATTGTTAATTTAAATATTTATTTCTCGTTGGCGTTCCTTCTCACTCCTTGTATGGTTTTGGTTTTTTTGCTTGCTCACTTTTTTTTTTTTTTTTTATAAGACTTTTCACTTTTAATGATTTTTTTGTTAAATTTCTTGCACCAACTGTTTTCGTTTAAGCTTTGCACTATATTAACATTCTATTTAATTTTCATGGCCTGAGTTACCCCAATAGCTATGTTCTAAACCGTACTTTTCCATCCTTTGCTTATATTTTTCCTACTCCTCTACCCTTTATGTATAAAGTTTTTCCAATTGAGTCTGTCTGTTTAAATAAAAATTCCCTAATCAAATATCTTTCAGACTCTATATCTTTCTTTATCTGCTATTATTTTCCTTTTTTTCTTAGCCTATCCACCACCCCTGACTAGGTATAAAAGTTGCGTTCTACGCACTGCTTTATCGGCTTCGATTCATGTTCGGATTGACATTCGGATTGCAACAAAAACAAACAGACCAACATGGAGGAACGAGGTAGCTGAAAGAAGGTAAGAATTTTTTTGATGTTTATTCTCAAAACAATGCATATAGATAATCTTTATTTCTTTTATTTCAGGTGTTTAAATATACTCCACAACATGGATGCTCCCGTCTGGATGGATTTGCAGCCAATTTGCTGTACGGCGTGAACAAAGATGAGTATATTTTACAACAAAAATTTCTATGTTATTAACCCTTTTATGTCTTTCAGATACCTGTGCCCCGCATCCTTTTAGCTGAAGTTTATTTATTTTAATATATTATGACTAATAATAATTTTTTTATTTATTTCTTTTTTCAGATGCATTTTTGGATGGCTGGATGGACGGACGGATTGACGGATGGATAGATGGATGGACGGACGGATGGCGGATGGACGGACGAAATGGACGGACGGATGAAAAAATTTGCAGCAGTGATAGCAACACGCAACAAAGTCAAGCGATACAGTTTTTTTTTGCAAAAAAAAAAGTTTGCGCGAAGGTCATACAAAGAGAGTCAAAGCAAATCACCGAAAATTGGTACATCGACTCTGGCGCAACATGCCATATGACGAATAACAAAAAAAATTTACATGGCGTAAAAGAAATCGAAAACAAAACGATAATTGTAGCAAATAGCAGTGAGATGGCTGTGAAATGTGCTGGCGAAATTGATTTAATTCTTTTGAGTAAGAACGGCGACAGAAATGTAACAGTTCAAAACGTTGAATATGTGCCAGATTTAAGTGCAAATCTCCTGTCCGTGCGTCAAATAACGAAAAGTGGAAAAAAAATAATATTCGAAGGTGATCTATGTAAAATATATGATGAAAACACACAGTTATTGGCAACGGATATTGCTGAAAATGATTTGTACAAACTGCAGTGCAAAATAAAAAAGCAACAAGCTCTAGTAGCAAAAGGCAATTTTCAGCTTTGGCATCGTAGAATGGGCCACGTGTGTAATAAAAGTTTGCAAGACATCAATAAATTTTTTTCAATTGGCGCTCTAAATAATGATTCCAAATGTGTTATATACATTAAAGCAAAACAAACTCGCAACGTACACAAAGAGAGTGGCACGCGGGCAAGCAAACTGTTGGAGTTAGTGCACTCTGATGTACTTGGACCACTAAGAAGCAAATCTTTTTCTGGTGCCAGATTTTTGTTGTCATTCGTCGATGGCTTTTCTAGAAAAGAGTTTGCCTTCCCGATTAAACACAAATCTGAAGTGTTCGACAAGTTCAAAGACTTCATAAATATGGTCGAAAATCAATGCTCAGCGAAAATCAAAACACTACGCACAGACAACGGTAAAGAATACATCAATAAAAATTTTGAGCGTTTTGTGAACGAAAGAGGTATCGTACATCAAAAAACGACACCGTATACTCCTGAGCAAAACGGTGTGGCGGAAAGGATGAACCGCACACTAGTGGAGCGCATCCGTTGTATGCTGATCGATAGCGGCCTTGATGAACGTTTTTGGGCTGAAGCTTCTGCGACTGCAGCTTACATAACTAATTGTATACCATGCAGAGGAACAGCGCTCTGTCCTGAAGAAATTTGGACTTGTAAAGTACCAAACTGTAAATATATGCGTGTCTTTGGCTGCACTGCGATGGTGCAGATTCCAAAGGAAAAAACTTGCTGCAAAATCTATCGAATGCCTCATGGTCGGATACAGTGCCGAAAGCACAGCGTATCGATTGTTCAATCCAGTGAACAATGAAATTATAATAATAGGGACGTGGTGTTCCTTGAAAACAAGAAAACAAATGTACAGGCCGCTACTAATAATCTCTATTTTCCAGACTTAATTACTTCTTACGATGTTAATTCAGGAGAAGAAATGTATGACGTTGAATTGACATCTGAAGAATTAAAAATACACACAGACGATTCCGAAGAAGACTTTGAAGATACCGTAGAGCTACTTTCTACAAGTTCTGATGCTACCGTAGTTGGCGTTGACGATTCTGCAATAAAAGGAACAAGCTTACCTGATACTGAGACTGACATTGAAGTCCGTCGATCTGAGCGCATCGCTAGCAAGCAGATACCATCTTACAACTTCTGTGCAATGCAATTCATCAGTAATGATCCTGAGACTTATGAAGAAGCAACAGGCTCATGGCATAAGCAAGAATGGGTTTCAGCTATGAAGAGTGAAATCAAAAGTTTGACCATCAACGCAACATGGTTGTTAGAAAATTTGTCAGTCGGCAAAAAAGCAATTAAGTCTAGATGGATGTACAAGACTAAAGTCGATGCTGTTGGTAAGATTATATGCAGAAAGGCTAGACTTGTTGCCAAAGGCTATTCTCAAAAAAAAGGCATCGACTATACAGAAACGTTTGCGCCTGTGATAAGATACGAGTCTATTCAGTTTTTATTGGCGCTTGCAACAAAACACGACATGAAAGTCCATCAAATGGATGCCATATCAGCGTATTTAAACGGTCATCTAAAGGAAGAAGTGTACATGGAACAACCTGAAGGTTTTGATGATGGCTCTGGCAAAGTGTGCAAGTTGCTGAAATCGATATATGGCTTAAAACAATCAGGCCGTGTTTGGAATGAAATATTGAACCGTGAGCTGCTACACATGGATTTAGGAAGAAGCGAAGTAGACCAGTGTATATATTACAAGGCATGTGGTAACACGAATTATTTATTGCAATTTATGTGGATGACGTCCTGATTTTTCGAACGATGTAACTGAAATCAAGCGGGTAAAGAAAAAGCTGGCAGAATAATTCTATATGAAAGATATGGGCGAAGCGTCGTCTGTACTTGGCATTCGAGTAACCTACAATGAAGGTAAAATCAAAATCGATCAATCTGCTGTACTTGAACGTTTTAGAATGATCGATTGCAAACCGGTCGCAACACCAGTTGATTGCAACCAGAAGCTGTCAGCTGATATGTCACCAAGAGATGAGATGGAGAGGCAACTTATGCGAAATGTTCCATATATGCAAGCAATTGGCTGCCTATTAATTGCCGCTGAAATCTCCAGGCCGGATATATGCTATGCTGTGAACGTTTTTAGCAGATTCAGTACGAATCCAGGGAAGGCACTCTGGGAAGCGTCAAAACGTATAATGCGCTACCTAAAAGGAACTCTTCACAAGGGTATCACGTATACGAAAGACGTTAATGGAACTATTCTGGGATATTGTGATGCTGACTGGGCCGGTGACGTTGATGATCGACGCTCTACTACCGGCTACGTATTTACTTTTCAATCTGGTGCTATATCGTGGACAACTAGGAGGCAAAAAACGATCGCTATCTCATCAACAGAAGCTGAGTTTATGTCACTCATTGCTGCGATACAAGAATCAATATGGCTTAAACGTTTGGAAAATGAGCTTGTTCCGCAAGAAGCGAATACTACACCACTTTTTTGCGATAACAAAGGCGCGATAAAAATTTCTACCAACAACACATATTCATCACGGACAAAACACGTCGACATCAAGGCGAAATTTATCCGTCAAAAGATTGATGATAAAGAAATCGAATTGAAGTATTTGCAGACCAACGAGATGATCGCTGACATGTTTACCAAGGGCGCTACTTCTGAAAAATCGCTTGTCTTCACAAGAAATTTGGCCTAAATTGAATTGCTGCACAATTTTTGAATTTGAAATTTAAGTTCTATAATATGTTTTAAAAATGTATTTTTATTTTCACTTACTGAAACATTTCAGTTGCTCAGGGAGGGTGTTGTGAATTGAACAACCAATGCTACATGAATTCATTACTCTTACCTTTTGTATAATCTAAATGCAACCATGCACCTTAACACTCTCACAATAAATTGTTAAAAGTGTCTCACAATGAATTGTTAAGTGTAAAATCGCAGAAAGCCTGGGCTGGTTTGGCTAATTTTTTTTAAATGTCTGTAATAGTCTACAAAAGTTTTTTACATAAAGAAAAATTATCCACTTCCAAGGTATTACACTTGGAATCAATTGTCAAAGAAATTTCAACGGCGGAAACAAGGAAATCCAGTTCCAGGTTACCCCAATTTATTTTCCACCGACTCATAAGGTCGCATTTACACAGTCCATCCAAGAAACGATGAGTGCTTCTATATACGTTTGCTGTTAGTCAACGTTCGTGGCCCAACATCATTCCAAGATTTGCGAATTATAAATGATGAACTGTGTGACACATAAAGAGAAGCGTGTCAACGTTTGCGATTGTTGGAGAATGACACTCATTGGATATACATCCTCGGAGATGCTGTGCTTTCGTCAAATCCTCATCAAATACGAACACTGTTTTCGATAATTTTCTCGACATGCTTTCCATCCAAACCAACTGATTTGTGGAGCAAATACAAAGATGCCATGTGTGATGATATTTTGCATCAGATACGTATTAGAACATCAAATCCGAATATGCAACTGAGCGAGGAAATTTACAACGAGGCTTTGATATTAATTGAGGACATGTGCTTGATGATGTCGAACAAGGCATTATGGCTGAATCACAAAGACGCGTTAGGTCGGTCGCGCGTTGATCGTACTTTGCACGTACTTTGCTCGACTTTACGGGATAAACTGTCAAAACGCCCGACTTTATAACACAGTGCAACACCAAAAAAAATAACCATATACGGACACCACTACGTGATAAAAGACTAAAAAACAAAGACCCGTGTCTCCCAATTTTCCCCAAAGTCATGCACTTTTTGTTTTATGGGCCACGCCTACCGCCCATACAACACAAATAATGAAAACTCTATAAAGAGGCTAATATCAAAGTTACAAAACTGAAACTCGGTATTTGTGTGTTCTATGTCAAAACTTAAGTGTGTTAGAAAAATGGGCGTTATCCACCCACTTACACGCCCACCTCCCATACAACCCCAAAATTTAAAACTCTATAAAGAGACTAATATTAAAGTTACAAAACTGAAACTCGGTATTTGTGTGTTCTATCTCAAAACTTAGGTGTGTTAGAAAAATGGGTGTTATCCACTCACTAACACTCCCACCTCCCATACAACCCCAAAATTGAAAACTCTATAATGAGACTAATATTAAAGTTACAAAACTGAAACTCGGTATTTGTGTGTTCTATGTCAAAACTTAGGTGTGTTAGAAAAATGGGTGTTATCCACCCACTAACACTCCCACCTCCCATACAACCCCAAAATTGAAAACTCTATAATGAGACTAATATTAAAGTTACAAAACTGAAACTCGGTATTTGTGTGTTCTATGTCAAAACTTAGGTGTGTTAGAAAAATGGGTGTTATCCACTCACTAACACTCCCACCTCCCATACAACCCCAAAATTGAAAACTCTATAAAGAGACTAATATTAAAGTTACAAAACTGAAACTCGGTATTTGTGTGTTCTATGTCAAAACTTAGGTGTGTTAGAAAAATGGGTGTTATCCACTCACTCACACTCCCACCTCCCATACAACCCCAAAATTGAAAACTCTATAATGAGACTAATATTAAAGTTACAAAACTGAAACTCGGTATTTGTGTGTTCTATGTCAAAACTTAGGTGTGTTAGAAAAATGGGTGTTATCCACCCACTAACACTCCCACCTCCCATACAACCCCAAAATTGAAAACTCTATAAAGAGACTAATATTAAAGTTACAAAACTGAAACTCGGTATTTGTGTGTTCTATGTCAAAACTTAGGTGTGTTAGAAAAAGGGGCGTCATCCACCCACTAACACGCCCACCTCCTATACAACCACAAAATTTAATATTTTATAAAAAGGCTTATATTTATGCTTCAGAAAAACAATTTGATATGTTTGTATTTTAGACACATAAAACTAACAAAATTTTCTAAAATCTCATACAAAAAGCTCTCTAATTTAAGTAACTCTAAAACATATAAACTTCCTAGAGATGATTCTTAACACCGTTTTTTAATTTCATTTGTTTTTTATTTACTTCAACATTGAGTTACTATGCTATCTATTACAAAAATATTAAAAAACTAGTAAGGTATATCTTCGACTTGGCCGAAGTTAAAATACCCCCACGACTGATTCTTTAGGGTTAAATAATCTTAAATTAGAGAGCTTTTTGTATGAGATTTTAGAAAATTTTGTTAGTTTTATGTGTCTAAAATACAAACATATCAAATTGTTTTTCTGAAGCATAAATATAAGCCTGTTTATAAAATATTAAATTTTGGGGTTGTATAGGAGGTGGGCGTGTTAGTGGGTGGATGACGCCCCTTTTTCTAACACACCTAAGTTTTGACATAGAACACACAAATACCGAGTTTCAGTTTTGTAACTTTAATATTAGTCTCTTTATAGAGTTTTCAATTTTGGGGTTGTATGGGAGGTGGGCGTGTTAGTGGGTGGATAACGCCCATTTTTCTAACACACTTAAGTTTTGACATAGAACACACAAATACCGAGTTTCAGTTTTGTAACTTTAATATTAGTCTCTTTACAGAGTTTTCAATTTTGGGGTTGTATGGGAGGTGGGAGTGTTAGTGGGTGGATAACACCCATTTTTCTAACACACCTAAGCTTTGACATAGAACACACAAATACCGAGTTTCAGTTTTGTAACTTTAATATTAGTCTCTTTACAGAGTTTTAAATTTTGGGGTTGTATGGGAGGTGGGCGTGTTAGTGGGTGGATAACGCCCATTTTTCTAACACACTTAAGTTTTGACATACAACACACAAATACCGAGTTTCAGTTTTGTAACTTTGATATTAACCTCTTTATAGAGTTTTCATTATTTGTGTTGTATGGGAGGTAGCCGTGGCCCATGAAACAAAAAGTGCATGACTTTGGGAAAAATTGGGAGACACGGGTCTTTTTTTTTTTAGTCTTTTATCACGTAGTGGTGTCCGTATATGGTTATTTTGCCGTGACTTAAAAAATTACACACAGTGTAATTTTGAAATCATAATGTCGCGTTGACAGGTCGGGCGTCTATCACTTAGATGATGCCACTGTACGCAATCAAATTAATAAAAATCCCACAAAGTCTGAAATCCCCAAATCACAATATATATGGTGGAAATACATGATGGTTGCATTTCTTTATTGATTTTAGCAATTCATATAGGAATAGCCGTCGAATTAATGATTTAATTATTTGTTTCATTAAATAACATTAATTTTATTAATATTATATACTAAAAATATAAATAAGGATATAAAAAGATTTTTCCATTTTTGGTTTTTTTGTTTTTATATTTTAGTGAACTTATCAGCTGATCAAAAACACATACAAGTGTGCTCTTTCTTGTGCAATGTTGTTTCTTATTTCGTTC
The DNA here is from genome assembly GCA_958299015.1 of Tetanocera ferruginea. NCBI lineage: Eukaryota > Metazoa > Arthropoda > Insecta > Diptera > Sciomyzidae > Tetanocera > Tetanocera ferruginea. Next base: position 77,454,531 of record OY282641.1, on the reverse strand, counting down.
TATTCTGAATAAAGAACAGATTTCAGAACTGAATTCCATTCGTTCTGTTCTTTATCCGGAAAACGTGTATATTTTTAGCTATAACTTTTTTGTAAGTTAACATTTTTGTATACGTATTTCTCACATATTAAAAATTATGATAACTTAAAACAAAAATGTTCAATTTGTGTTTCTAAGGTTTGCTAGTATCTTAAGTGACGAATAAGCTATTTTTGTAAACTGGATATTTTAATTTACTTATAACGTCACCTGTGAGTGCATTGCTATGCAGACAAATAATTTTTGGTCCAAAATAACAAACCATGAAATGATATTTTTGTACTCTCTTAAAATTATTATTAAAATACAACGATTTTATTTGTTAACTAGCGGAATGTTACCCGGTGTTACTCGGGGTTGTGCCTCGAGCACAGAAAAAGGACGTTTTTCAAAAAATTCTCATTTTAACATTTTTTAAATTATCAATTAAATTTTTAAATTTAAAAAATTTTTTTTTTTCGACTCCCGTCGAAAGTGTTAAGTCAAATTTCCGTAAAACTGTACCTGCAAGACATGATTAAAAAAAAATGACATCTTCAACGTCTCGATCTGACGTCTGGTTTCTGAGGAAAATGGTCACCCACACTCAGAAAAAAACATATCTTTTTCCGGTGAAAAATTTCTCTATTTTCGATAATAGCAATATTCTCTTTTTCAAATAAAATTTTCTTCAATTAGAATAAATTTTCACATTTTCGAAGAAATATTTCTTCACTTCTAGGAAATGGAAATATTTCAATGTCTCTTTTAATGATAAATATTTTTCTCGCAAAAAAAAAATTCTCATTTAAAGAGAAAAATTTATTGAAAATGAAAAATTCTTCCTTTATTTTGATTAAAAATTCACAATGACAAGTATTTTCTTCAATGAAAACAAATGTTTTCTCAAAAAATAAAAGTCTTTTTCTCGAAAAATTTATATATTTCTCTATTTCTCGGTATATTTTTATCCAGGAAGGCGTTTAAGTCAAAAAAAAATAAACTACAATAAGCGTTTATCGCGTGCCCGTAGAGTTATTGAAAATGCCTTTGGAATTCTTGTGGCGAGATGGAGAATTTTAGAAAAGACTCTAAACATGCTTCCAAAAAATGCTGAAAAAATTGTGAAGGCTACTACAATAATTTTCTAAAACTAACTAAACTAAACTCGACACAGCTTGCAGTCCAAGAAACTATGTAGATGTGTGTGATGAAAACGATGTCGTAATTTAACTAGGCCAATGGAGAAATGAAATAGTTCCGCTGAATTCAGCAAGAATTGGATCAAACAATTCTGCTCGAGAAGCATATGCAATAAGAGATGCAATGAAAGAGTACTTGTTACAAAATCGCATATAAACAAATAAAACCACAATAATATTTTTCAAATTGTTTTCATATTTAAAAGTTATATTATTTTGTAATTCAAATAAGGAATAACAATTTTTCACAACTCCATATAAAACAAAAAAAAAAGTACTCATAATTCTTAACCTAAAAATAATAAAAAATGTTTAAAAAAAATTTGATTACGACTCTCGACGTGTAACCATATTTGACAAAATTTCTGCGTTGACGTCTTTTAAAAATTTCTCCTGCAGACGAATTTTGGCATCTGGTGGAAGAACTTTCATTTTTTTGCCTATCATCTTCCTCCATTTTGAAGCGCTCTGCTAAAGTTTTGGAAAGATCCCCAAAAAATGCTGTCATGGGAGCATCTGGTTTAGATCTTATAGCAGATTTCCTTGACGTGGCCTCAGGTGTGCTGCATTCGTTACATCTAAAGAATTACCTTCTGTTGGCGACTGTGGTAACTCAGAAAGGCTGTCGGAAAAAGAGTCATAATTTCCAATTTGCCTGAAAAAAAACCTTTCTAATTTTTATATTTAAATATTTACTTCCACTGTCTTACGATCTAGGTCGTATAGCTTCATTTAGAAACTGAAGTGAGTAGAAATACTCCCAAAATTCAGGTTCAGCAGCACCGCTACCAGAGGGTTGGTCCATTTTTCTTTTTTCACGGACGTAGCGATCGCGAAGACTCTTCCATCTTTGCCTGCACTCATCAACTGAAAATATGTAATTATTTCATTAATTGCATATAACTACTCTGCAATGTTACAAAAACTACTTACCAGGTTTCTGCAATTCCTGTGCTATCTGCATCCAGGTGGAATCTCGCTTCAACACATTTTTATAATTACGCGATTTAGTATTATAGAGGTTTTCATGTCCACTTACTAACATTATTAATTTCTCTTCGAATTGAGACATTATAATTTTAATTTTGTTTTTAAATGATGTTGCACTTCTTACTGCACTGAAATATGCAATTGGAACCGATCACAGCTGATTATGCGATCTTCGAATTCAAGTGTTACCACTCAAATATGTTTTTTTTCGAAAAAACAAATTTTACAACATTTATTAAAAAAATGCAAAATCCCATAAAATACCAATGTAGTGAAAATATGCGCAAACAAGCCTTTTTTTCATTATTTTTGTAATAGAAAGATGTTGTGCACAGTTATGTAAATAATACTAAATAATATTAAATTCATCAAAACATTTATTGGAACATTTATGTTAAACGAAGTATATATAATTATAATTTATTATATTTAATAAATAAATTTTTCTGCATTTGTAACCAGCGTAGTAGTTATAATATTATTTATAAAATAAATAAACATTTGCATTTTATGTTGTATTACGCAAATGAAGATGAACAAAAACAATAACAAATGAAAAAACTAAAGCAACTGATATCTATTTATATATGTAGAAGTTTGCATACTATAAACAACAACAGCATTAACAACAAAACAAACAGGTAAACTACTCGCTTCAAACAAAGTAGCAACCATAACATAAGCAGCTACTGATGTTATGAATGTTTAAAATAGTAAAAATTCAATTACATTCAATATAAACTAATTTGTTGACAAAAATAAATCCCATGCAAACACGCAAGTTTGCATACAATAAACAACAACAGCATCAACAACAAAACAAACAGGTAAACTACTCGCTACAAACAAAGTAGCAACCATAACATAAGCAGCTACTGATGCTAAGAATGTTTAAAATAGTCAAAATTCAATTACATTCAATATAAACTATTTTGTTGACAAAATTAAATCCCATGCAAACACGTCCTTACTACTGCATGAACAATGTTCATATATTAAGCTAACTCAATGAAAATACAACCCTGCGCTAGCGGCAAATGTCAAACGCACGACCGAGTTGAACATTTCTCAACTTTTTCCGGCAGGTCGCGCTTTGATCGTACTTTACCCCTTCTTAAGAGATTCGACAATATTTACGATAAAAAGTACGATCAAAGCTTGAGGTCGCATTATGAATTGCTTCATAACAACTCGTTGTTTCTACTTTAGCTGTCAAAGCGCGACCGACCTAACGCGCCTTTGCGATTTGGGTATTATGTGAATTTGGCATGACAGCTCCCAATCGTCCGATGCATGACGCATTCAATCAAGAGTTGCGACGCGAAAAGCAATATGGTTGCGATGTCTTGAGGGAATTAGTTCGAACGAGCGTTCCACTGTTGAATCGACAACAAAAATATGCGTATAACACTCTTATAAAAGTTGTGAACGATGGAGCTGGAGCAGAGGTGCACACAAGAGCTTCGGGGAGCCACTCGGCTTTCACAGACAAGTCGTGTGTACGAAGCTACCGAACTTCTGCGACGCTAGCATTGAATCAGTTTGCGTTTGATCTTCAAGCAGTAAGCATCTTTTGCCCAAATTGTTATGTTGAATTTTTGTTTTATACACACATACCAAGACAAAAATGATGTGCTTGTGTTAGAAGCTCTGCCAACGCTGTGCATCACTGAACTGGAGGGATTTTTTTTGGACGCTCCCGGTGGAACTGGAAAAACTTTTTTGCTAGCGTTGATTTTGGCAACGATACGCTCGCAGAATGATATTGCACTTGCACTGGCTTCATCAGGAATTGCAGCTACGTTGTTGGAAGGCGGTCGAACTGCTCATTCAGCACTCAAGTCACCATTGAATATGCAAATCAATGAAAATCCAACATACAAAATTTCCAAGAACAGTGCGATGGCCAAAGTTTTGCAACAAAGCAAACTGATCGTTTGGGATGAGTGTACAATGGCACATAAAAAGTCTTTGGAGGCATTAGACAAAACGATGCAAGATTTACGAAACAATCAAAACCAGTTAGGTGGTGCGATGATTCTGTTGGCAGGTGATTTTCGTCAAACATTGCCAGTGATTCCACGATCAACTCCAGCCGATGAACTTAATGCGTGTTTGAAGTCATCCGTTTTGTGGAAACACGTCAGGAAACTCAAATTGACTGTGAACATGCGTGTCGAGCTGCAGAATTATTAATCTGGAGAAGTATTTTCAAAACAATTGCTGGACATTGGCAACGGCAAAATCCCGGTTGACATTTCGACCGACTGTATTCAATTTTGCGTCGCTTTCTGCCAGTTCACCGAATCAAAATCCAAACTTATCCAAACATTGCACAAAATTTCAAAAATCATGATTGGTTGAGCGAACGTACTATATTGGCTGCAAAAAACATTGATGGCGACGAATTAATTTTAAGATTCAATCAGTAAAAGCTGTCGTATTGATGACGTACAAATCGATGGATTCTGTTACTTCCCAAGATGATGTCGTCAACTATCCAACGGAGTTTTTAAACTCGCTGGAATTACCCGGATTACCGCCTCACAATCTCCAACTGAATGTCGGGTCGGTAATCATAATGTTACGAAACAAAAACCAACCACGTCTTTGTAATGGCACCCGGCTTGCGGTAAAAAACCTGATGAATAACGTCATCGAAGCAACAATACTTAAAGGAAAGTACAAAGGTGAAGACGTTTTGATACCACGGATCCCAATGATTCCGACCGACATGCCATTCGATTTTAAATGCTTGCAGTTTCCGGTAAGGCTTGCATTTGCAATGACAATTAACAAGTCTCAAGGGCAGTCATTGCGTGTTTGAGGCATTAACTTTGAAAATCCATGCTTCTCGAATGGTCAATTGCCACCATAAACACCATCAGCATTATTTGTTTTCGCTCCAGATAACAAAACAAAAAATGTCGTGTTTCATAGAGAATTGCAATGAACAAAATTATATTATCACAGCTAAGCAATCGAAAAAATATTTCTTTTATTATACCCTAAACCTTAAAGGTAAGGGTATATTAACTTTGTGCAAACGTTTGTAACGCATAGAACGAAGCGAGTCCGGTGTAGAAAAGTATTTATATTCTTGATCAGCGTCACCTCGTGAGTCGAGCTATTCATGTCCGTCCGTCCGTCCGTCCGTCTGTGTATTGTCCGTAAATACAGGATAAGGAAAAGGAGAAGGAGTAGAGATAATTGGATGAAACTTGGTACACATGGTCACATGCACCCAAGGATTTGCACTATTTAATAGTTTTGGAATCCACCAACGGACACGCCTACCTCCCATACAACGCAAAAATTTAAAACTCCATAGCTCAGCTCATAAAAAGCCTACAACAATAAAATTTGGTATGTATGTGTTTTATATCAACACAAAGATGACTTAGAAAAATGGACGTTATCCGCTCACGGACACGCCCACCACCGATACAACCAAAAAATTGAAAACGCAATAATTAAGCTTATGTTTAACCTAAAGAGCTTAAATTTGACACATATGTTTTCTATAAAAAAAAAAATGTTTTTGAAAAAATGGACATCATCTGTCCACGGACACGCCTACCTCCCTTACAACGCGAAAATTGAAAACTGCATAACTCAGCTCATAATTAGCCTACAACAATAAAATATGATATGTATGTGTTTTATACCAACACAAAGATGTTTTCGAAAAATACACGTCATCCGCTCACGGACACGCCCACCTCCCATAAAACCCAACAATTTAAAGCGCAATAAATAAGCCTCTGTTTAACCTAGAGAGCTAAAATTTGGCACGTATGTTTTTTATGACAAGACAAAGATTGTTTTGAAAATTTACGTTATCCGCCTACGGACACGCCTACCTCCCATACAACCCAAAAAGTTTGAAATTCAATAAATAAGGTTATGTTTGTCATAGGGAAATTAAATTTGGTATGTATGTATTATATACCAAAACTTAGCTGTTCAAGAGTTGGAAGTAATCCGTCCATGAACACGCCCACCTCCCATAGCGAAAGCACAATAAAGGCATTAACTGTGAGCTACAGGAACAAAACTTGATATGTGTAAATTTTTCATCAACATTTAAATGCATATAATATATAGGCTTCAACCGCCCACAGACACGCCCATTTACAATAAAAAATTTTTGTTTTTGAAAAGTGGGTTTAGGGTATAGTCGGCCTAAACCGACTTCAGACTTTCTTTACTTGTTTTAATTAGGATAGGACAACGTCTGTCGGGTTAGCTATCAAAAATAAAAATATATTTTATTTCAGCTGCGGTTAACGGTATTTGAACAATTTTTGATATGTCGGTTCAGTGTACCCACACTCTAAACTATTTTTTGAAATTTACTATCAAAATGACTAAATTTTTGTTGTATTTTATGTTGTTGCCTAAAATTACTATCTTTTGGTCTCAATAAATGAAAATAAACAGTTAGTGCCAGACATGCACAACGAAATCAACAAATTTTTTTCATTTCGTTGACGCCGAAAAATAAATTATCAAAATTATTTCGATTTTTAAAAAGAAAAACATTAGTGTAGTGAATTTTGCAAATTTTGATGAAATTTTGAAAGTGGCACAATTGTCTCACTTTCTAACAAACACAACCTTTTTGTGCGATTTGGTTATTTTGAGGAAAGAAGTGTTGAGGAAAACCCTCGCGGAGCTAAGCTGTTGCTGTATTTTATGTCCTATTTTCCAACTTTTTCAGTTCAATTCTCTCTTTGCTTTTCATTTCTTCAAATGCAATCCGTGTTTTCATTTCTATTTCTAAAATTTTAAATTTTTCATGACTCTGTACTTCTATTTCTTTAATTTTCAAAGCTTTGTGATGAGGCAAAACCATCAGAAGAAGTTTTACCTCCTACAATCGTTTTTGAATTTAATTTATTTTTATTTTATTTTACAACTTGTTATATTTATGAATTTACTTTGTTTTGTTACTTTTATTTTTATTATCATTACTTTTATTATTAAAAACACATAAAATTAATTATATTAAACTGCAGTTCTTTATAAACATATTGTAAGAAAGCACCCTGTGCCAACATAAATTATTATAGCAAGATATATTTATGTGTAAATATTTATATGATGGTGAGAGTAGCGGACAATGCGGGAAAATACAGAATAGAAGAGCAATAAGCAGTACATAACGAAGAAAGAGAGAGAGAGAAAAGCACACAACCACACTCACGAGCCAACATAAGCTGCCATAAAGCAAAGACTCAGCCGCATACAACTCGATGGAAGCGTCGACGATCGAAAAGAGGAGAGATAATAAGGAGATAACGTAAAGAGATTGACGACAACGAGAGCGTGGCTAGCCAGCGTAGGCAAGGCACGAGTAGCAGGCAACGATGATGGTCAGTTGCTGACAGAGCTTCAAGCAGAACAGACGTGTTGTCGCATTAAGGGAAGTCATAAGGTACAAGAAGCAAGGTGACCGTATAAGGCGCGAGGAAACTACAAGCAGGTAAGGTGTGGCTAGACAGGGACGATAGGATAACGAGTGGTATAAGTTACTTTATCAGTGGATTAATTGTGGTCACCAGACTTGCCACTTTACGTAGGGGGCAGATTATATTATCAGTGGATAAATTGTCGTCGTCAGATCCACCACTTTAAGCAGGGAATAGATTACTTTATCAGTGGATAAATTGTGATCGCCACTTTACGCAGGGAATAGATTACTTTATCAGTGGATAAATTGTGGTCGCCAGATCCGCCACTTTACGCAGGGAATAGATTACTTTATCAGTGGATAAATGGTGGTCGCCAGATCCACCACTTTACGTAGACGTTCAGAAGTTATATCCTAGCGACCGGACAATCCCTAACTGACTCCTTTCCTTGGGCACACCAACCTGTAAGTTTTCGAAAAGGACATACTGAAAACACGCTACTCCAAAGACTTCAACCACACCGCTGTCATCTCACCATCTTAAGTTAGCTTAAGAAATTTGGCTTAAAGAACCAAAATAAAAATCTAAAACTCAATCATTGCGCGTCTCTTTATTTCTATATAAATTTTGTTGCGAATCCTGGAACCCGGCGAGCTCAACTCAGCTATAGAGCCGGAAGACCGGCAGCTTCGTTACATGGCGCCCGAGCAGGGACCCGCATAATTTAGTTCAGCAAACAAGTGTGTGGTTGAAATTTTGAAGTGGGTTTCTACAATTTTGAAGTTAGGAAAGCAATCAAGACGAGAATAAGCAAGATACGAATACAGGTATACCAACGATAAACCGGAAGGCAATACTTTAACAGGAAAATAATGGTGAAGATTTCGTGGATCTATTCGCTGAGACGTGAGGACCTTCTAACTTATGCGAAGGAGTTCGGTTTTGACCCCGAAGGATCGGTAGAGGAACTAAGAAAACGATTCGCATCTTTTGTTAACGAGGAATCGACGAAGCCTAATCAAGAGCAGCGGCTTACAGAATTAGAGTTGAAACATAAGCGAAGAAGCTCACCAGGAGTAGCACCACCTAGCGAGGAAAATTTCATTCCGTCGATAACGATATCAGGACCCTCAAACGATACTGCTGATGCCAACCGGAGGGATACATCACGATCGCTTGCGATGGAAAGAAAACCAAGGTGTTTGGAAAGTTCGAGAGACACCCATAGCTCGATCGATTATGGCGCTATTATCGATAGAGTGATGAGATGGTCGGTAAGATACCAGGGCAATGGAGACGCACTGGCGTTCATAGAACGAGTTAAAGAATTAGCAGAGGCTTACAATGTAGATACTGATTTTTTGCCAAGGACCATGCCTTTTACAGGACGAAGCACTTTCTTTGTTAAGAAACAACAATGCATACTGGAAGAACTGGGAAAGTTTCAAGACCGATTTCCTAGGGTTCTTTTTGCCAGCAAGATTCTTCGACACGCTTGAGGATGATATTCGATGTCGACGCCAACATCCTGGTGAAAGATTCACAAGTTTAAGTGAGCAACAACGGTTAGAGCGTATCTACCGAAATAGTAGTCACGAATTGCAACTATACACAAAACGCAGTGAATTTACGAAGCTTTCCGAATTAATCAGTCTGGCACGAGATTTTGAGAATTTAGATAGACCAGGAATGACCAGAAATGTCAACACGCAGGTTAAGTGTGTGGCTTAGCATGCTTGGAGCCCGGGTTCGATCCCCAGCCGTGGCAAAAAGTTTTTTCAATACAAATTTTTTCTGATCGGTCACCACCTCTCTGCAGACAATGGCAAACCTCAGAGAGTAAATAATGCCATGTAAAGCTTCTTGAGAACATGAACTTTAGCCGTTCGGAGTCTGCATAAAACATGTAGGTCCAGTTCTCGATCAATTGTGTGCAAACATTTAATAACACACACAACACAATTGATCATAAGAAGCTCGGTCAAAGTCCTTTCAAGGGCTGAAATGGCCAATTTGTTTTTTTGTTTTGTTGTTTAGGAATGACCGAGAGCTGCTCGGAACCTCAAAGACGAGAGGACCAACAGCAAGAAAGTTGGCGCGGCTCTGATATTTATGTCGACGCTTGCCGACGCTGTGGACGAAGCAGTCATTTAGCGCGAAATTGCCAAGGGCCGATGATACATTTTTGCTGGGATTGTGGCCGAAAGAATACCCAGACATTCGAGTGCTGTCGTCAGAAGCAGGGAAACTACCAAGGGTCCCCTCCACGTCGAGAAGAGCGGGTGCCCAACTTTGTATGACCTCGACAGCACTAGATGACCTGCGTCCAAGCACTTGACGATGTTTGGATGGAGGCTACTCTGGACACGGGTGCGACGCATAGCTTTATCAGCCGGTATTACGCCAACAAGCTGCGAAATCTCAACAACATAATCACCACAAGAACCAAAGTCTGTTTAGCTGATGGTAGGACCCAGAAGGTCACCGAAGCTTTGAAAACAGAAGTTTCGCTAGGAAATCATAGCTATCATGCAACAATTTTAATCCTCCCAGAAGTGCTAGATGACCTAATTCTAGGATTAGATTTCTTAGCAGGCGTCGGAACATGAATACGTTGCGGAGATTTTTCTGTGGAATTGCAAGCTACATCAACAGAAAATAATCAAAGTGAAACAATTCACCGCATCGCAGAAACACCTGCGTCACCAACTGCCAGCGCAGCCGCATCTGCATCATCAACTGCCATCGCAACAGCACCTGCGTCACCAACTGTGAGTGCAGCCGCATCTGCATCATCAACTGCCATCGCAGCAGCACCTGCATCACCAACTGCCAGCGCAACCGTATCTGCATCATCAACTACAAGTGCAGCCGCATCTGTTCCACAACTATCAAAAATAGCGACACCAGTGTCGAAGTTGAAGAGAAAATCATCAAAGGTAGCAACAAAAGTGTCTAATATTAGGAAGAAGTCATCAAGGATGGAGACACCCAAGTCGAGAACCATGATACCACCACGAGGCCAAGACTTGTTTAAAGTCCGTCGAATTGAAGAAGTAAACGGAAGTGAAAATCGGAAAGTCGATACTTTTCTGCAGAAGGAACTCAAGAGTTTCGAAGACATACAAGGAATATCAAACATAACCTTTAACTACTGTGGTGGTGGTAAATTTTACCTTTTACCACCACCTTTTTTAAGTTTTAAGAAAAGTAAATATGAAATAAAATCCTTGTTTTGTTTAACAAGAAATTTGATTTCTTTATTTTATTAATTAATTCATTTAAAAATGTGTCATCTAATTCCAATTAAAAGCAACTAAATAAAAAAAAAATTTTTTTTTGGCAAAATTTTCTAAAAATTAAAAAGGGGTAACATTTTCCACCACCACAGCATATGCACCAAAATATTTCACCTCAGTAGTTAAAGGATAACGGCACACCGTATAGTGATGCGTGATGATCGCCCCATAAAGCAGAGGTATTTTCCGAAGAACCCAGCCATGCAGAAAATAATTGACGATGAAATCGATGAAGTCCTTGCAAAGGGTTGCATCGAACCGTCTCGGAGTCCTCATAGCGCACCCATAGTATTAGTGAGGAAAAAAACTGGAAAATGGCGGCTATGCATAGATTTTCGGCAACTGAATTCGCGATCAGTGCCGGACGCCTATCCCCTTCCGAGAATCCACCATATCCTGGACCGACTCCGGAACGCGAAGTTCATCAGTAGTATCGATTTAAAGAATGGCTATTGGCAAATACCGATGGAAGAGGATAGTAAACAGTACACAGCCTTTACAGTCCCTGGCCGAGGCCTCTTTCAGTGGCGAGTAATGCCTTTTGGACTCCATTCTGCGCCAGCTACATTCCAGCGAGCTTTAGACCGGGTTATCGGCGCCACGTTAGAACCACATGCGTCGCGTATCTCGATGACATCATCGTAACTGCCACAACCTTGGAGCAGCATATGGAGAACTTAGCAGAAGTATTCCGACGATTGCGAAAAGCAAACTTACGCATCAAACCTGAGAAATGTGAATTCTTTAAAAAGGAAGTAAAATACCTAGGACACGAGGTCAGTGAAGAGGGTATTCGGACAGATCCCGATAAAATAGCGGCAATTAGAGAATTGAGAGCCCCAGAAAACGTACGAGAACTACGGCGATGCCTTGGAATAGCGTCCTGGTACCGAAGGTTTGTACCAGAGTTCTCGAAAATCGTTCATCCTTTGACTGCCTTGCTTAAGAAGGGCAGACATTTTAAATGGGGAGAAGAACAACAACACGCGTTCGAAGAACTGAAAAGTCGACTCACAGAAGCTCCCATTCTGACGTGCCCAGATTTCAATGAACGATTCGTGCTGCAGACCGATGCTTGTGACTATGGCCTTGGAGCGGTACTGACTCAGAGTACAAATGGAGATGAAAGAGTTAACGCGTATGCTAGCCGGCATCTGAATAAGGCTGAAATTAACTATACAGCCACGGAGAAAGAGTGTTTGGCCATCGTTTGGGCCATACGAAAGATGAGACCCTATCTGTAGGGATATGCATTCACGGTTATAACTGATCACTTGTCACTCAAATGGTTAAATTCTATTGAGAGCCCATCGGGTCGCATTGCAAGGTGGACCCTCGAACTACAACAGTACACGTTCGACGTTCAATATCGTAAAGGAAAGCAAAATGTTGTCGCTGATGCTTTGTCTAGACAACCCACGGAGGTAGTGCGTGACTGTGCCATAGAACAGCACCAGGAGAAATCAGGTGCTTGGTATGAAAAGCGCCTAATAGAAGTGAAATCGAACCCAGAGAAATTTCCCGAGTACATCATCGAGAGTGGGAAATTGTATCGCCATTTCCTTAGAACTGTCGGTGACGAGGATAGTATTCCTTGAAAGTTGAGCGTGCCAAACTATCTGCAAGATCGAGTCATGACCGAAAATCATGACGCACCCACCGCCGGCCATTTGGGTATACGAAAGACTATCACCAGAGTGACCAACAAATACTATTGGCCAGGGATAAGTCAATACGTGCGAGGATGCAAAACCTGTCAACGCTACAAAGTTAGCCAATAAAGACCAGCTGGCAAAATGCTGACACACCTAGCTGATGAACCTTGGATCACCGTCTGCGCCGATTTTGTGGGACCACTACCCAGGTCGAAGCATGGCAACACCATGCTAATTGTGTTTACGGACAAGTTTTCTAAGTGGATGGAGATGATGCCCTTTCGTAAAGCAACCAGCGATCAACTAATAAAAGCCTTCCGCGAACGCATCTTGGCTAGGTTTGGAACACCCAAGATATTGATCACGGATAACGGGGTACAGTTAACGAGCAAAAGTTTCCAGGGTTTTTTGAAAGATGTCGGTGTCCAACAGAGATATACTGCTCCGTATACTCCCCAAGAGAATCCCACGGAGCGCACCAATCGAACAATAAAAACGATGATTTCTCAGTACACGGCGGAACAACAGAATACGTGGGATGAGTTACTTCCAGAGCTTACTTTGGCCTACAAAACAAGCGAATCAGAGTCCACAGGGTACAGCCCAACGTTTATCGTACAGGGACGGGAGCCTAGACTCTCCAACGCCCTATACGACAAACATGTTGCAGGAACAGGACAAGAAGCCATTTCCCCAAGCGAGCGAGCAGAACAATTAAAAGCTATTTTTAATATTGTCAGAAGGAATATGGAACAAGCAACGCAATCACAAGCCCGACACTACAATTTACGACGACGACAATGGAAGCCAGAAGTAGGGCAACTCGTCTGGAAGAAACAGCACCCGTTATCCAAGGCTGCTGATAAGTTCGCGGCTAAACTGGCACCACGTTTTGATGACCCCTACAAAATAGAATCATTTGTGTCTCCAGTAATAGTCCGAGTCAAGAAACCTGGCGGTAAACGCTCCAGAACGGCTCACCTTGGCGAGCTAAAAACGTACCATTTGGTCGAAACGCCTGCAACAAAAAATTCACACCAACCAACAACACCGCTCATGCAACTGAATTCTCCAAAAGAGCTAGCAGTCAAGTTTTCCAACAATCAAGCTTAGGGCATGCAGAAAATGATGCCAAAGAGTAGCTTTAAGCAAAAAGGAGACAGAACCTTTAAGAGTGCAAATTTCTAGGAGAGAGTGCTTACAATAAAATTTCCAACAACATTAGGATGAATACCAGAACACAGCAAATAATTGCCAGCAGCAGTCAGAATAATATCAGCATGCGACAAGAGAACGCAGACCACCGACAAGGCAGCATCGGAAAAGAAAATATCATCTCGATTGCATATATTTTGCATATATCTGCATATATATAATATATTGCATATATCATACGATTGCAAGATGGAGCAGAAGTTCAACGCATCAAGGGATAAATTCCGTAGAAATCTGCTTGAAGAACAGCGCATCTAACCCCGCACGCGGCAGCTAAGCCCCTCCTGGGAGGAGAGAGTAGAGCATCCAGCTCAGAAGAACCCGCGCATAATACTCCATCGGGTATCGGTTGGCGATGACAGTAGCTCTATGCCTAGCAGTTCTGAAGGTAAGGAACCACCTCAGTTCACGCCATCATCATACCGCAAGGGTTCACACAAAAGCCAGCTGCGAAAGACGTAGACGAGGACGAAGAGCCGCAGACGTGGAGACCAACTAGTTGTCGTCGTGTACGATTCGCCACTGGAAATCGAAACCCAATGCCAGAGACCTACCACAGTAACGCCAAAGAAGATGACAGTGAGGATGATAAGCTACCAAATGAAGAGCCTGAAAGTGATGAAAGTGCTGAGACAGTGACGATGACTTCTTGCCTCAAAGAATTTCTCCGACGTCACGACACGCTGGTTCAAGAGCAACCCAAGGTCAGCCGCCTAACGCAGACGAGTTCTCCATTCAAGCAAGACCGAGGCACCCAAACGGTAACAGAAGACGTCGAACAACAGCCCGAATTGCTTCCACCATGCCTTTCGCCCCGAACAGAAGGGCTCCTGGCGACATATCTCTTCGACCCCGAACAAGGCGATACCATCTCACTCGATACGGAACTCTGGGATGGCGTAGACGAGGAAATCAACCAACAAAGTAACTCTTCAGCGGCAGAGGCCGTCGATCCAGCGGCCGAAGTTGAGAGAGCAGGCCAAGAAGAAACTCCGCAGTCGGCTAATGACACAGAACCAGCAGAGAACATTCAAGACGCTTTACAGGCTGAGGTGGAAAAGTTAAGAGCCAGCGTCGGACGACGAGGACGAATCTCTCGAAGACGGAAAGTACAAGGTATATGGTACTGTATTATAGTTAACCGGGCGGGACAAGTAAGCATCACCGTCGAAACCCCGGCGAAGTAGAGGGGGGGGTGTGATGAGGCAAAACCATCAGAAGCAGTTTTACCTCCCACAATCGTTTTTGAATTTAATGTATTTTTATTGTATTTTACAACTAGTTATATTTATGAATTTACTTTGTTTTGTTACTATTATTTTTATTATCATTACTTTTATTATTAAAAACACATAAAATGAATTATATTAAACTGAAGTTCTTTATTAACATATTGTAAGAAAAGCACCCTGTGCCAACATAAATTATTATAGCAAGATATATTTATGAGTAAATATTTATATGATGGTGAGAGTAGGGGACAATGCGGGAAAATACAGAATAGAAGAGCAATAAGCAGTGCATAACGAAGAGAGAGAGATATTAGAGAGAAAAGCACACAACCACAGTCACGAGCCAACATAAGCTGCCATAAAGCAAAGACTCAGCCGCATACAACTCGATGGAAGCGTCGACGATCGAAAAGAGGAGAGATAATAAGGAGATAACGTAAAGAGATTGACGACAACGAGAGCGTGGCTAGCCAGCGTAGGCAAGGCACGAGTAGCAGGCAACGATGATGGTCAGTTGCTGACAGAGCTTCAAGCAGAACGGACGTGTTGTCGCATTAAGGGAAGTCATAAGGTACAAGAAGCAAGGTGACCGTATAAGGCGCTAGGAAACTACAAGCAGGTAAGGTGTGGCTAGACAGGGACGATAGGATAACGAGTGGTATAAGTTACTTTATCAGTGGATTAATTGTGGTCGCCAGACTCGCCACTTGTAAGGAGATAACGTAAAGAGATTGACGACAACGAGAGCGTGGCTAGCCAGCGTAGGCAAGGCACGAGTAGCAAGCAACGATGATGGTCAGTTGCTGACAGAGCTTCAAGCAGAACGGACGTGTTGTCGCATTAAGGGAAGTCATAAGGTACAAGAAGCAAGGTGACCGTATAAGGCGCGAGGAAACTACAAGCAGGTAAGGTGTGGCTAGACAGGGACTATAAGATAACGGGTGGTATAAGTTACTTTATCAGTGGATTAATTGTGGTCGCCAGACCCGCCACTTTACGTAGGGGGCAGATTATATTATCAGTGGATAAATTGTGGTCGTCAGATCCGCCACTTTACGCAGGGAATAGATTACTTTATCAGTGGATAAATTGTGGTCGCCAGCAGGGCTGCCGGTTTGGTAAAATATTACCAAATTTGGTAAAAAGATTTCGACATGGTAAAATGGTAAATTTTTTTGGTTTGGTAAATTTAAAAGCAATGAAAATTTAAAATAAGTTGCAATTCAAAAAATGATTGTATAAAAATTATATCAATCATGCTCATTGTGAACCACCATCCTTATGATTGAAAATAATTGAAAATATATAATTGAACGCATCAAGTGAAAATTACACGAATGAACGCAAGCAAAATGTCAAAAATTTGAATTTGGCAGTTGCTTAGATCGTCGGCTTAGGAAAGAAATTGATGTATCGCTAAGATCATGATACAAAATTACAGGTAGTATTGACGTTTCCGTCGTCTACTTCAAATTGTCAAAAAATATATCGAAGAAGAGAGCGCTCATAAGCAAACAACATAATACAAAGGGCACATTCAGCATACTCAATATTGCCAAAACTTGAGTAAAATTAAATTTTGATAGTGTTCAGTAAAACTGATGAGGTGGGAGACGCTAAAATGTAAGCTTCTGTCTCAACTGTTCAGAAATGAAAACTTCAACTTTGAATCTGTGTTAATTAATTACATATACATCAATCTGAGATGGTGGGAAATAATTTTCAACACATAGTAAAATACTGATAATTTTTATATGATTTTTTAAAATGCAGTTTAATATTAGATATTTTTTAGGTACTTAAAAATCAAAAATATGCTTATGAATTACATATGCACTTAAAATAGAAAAAGTATAAATAAATAGTATGAATTATTGTAATTGTATTTTAGGCTACACATAAACGGTACATGACTAACATTTCGTCAACTTGACAACTTTAAGACGCTTCATATAGCAACCCATTCAGCTAAAACATAGCTCAGCTAGGTACACTGTCACAACAGTTAACTACGCTGAATGTGGCCAGTAACTGTTTTGCTTTGACTGCCGTTTTTGCTTTTTTTGACAGCAGCCAGTCCCCTTCTGAAGAGAAAATAAGCAGCTGTCAATGCTATCTGTATTTTTGTATCATGGCTAAGATGGATAAGTAAGTTTTTTTTTTTAATAAATTGATTTTCTTAAAATTTATATTCTAAGCGATTATGTTATTTCTGTTTAGATATGTTATTAGAAAGAAGGCGACCAATGTGAAAAGCGATGAAACATCTTCAAGCGTACAATAAATGTTAATTTAATAAAAAAATATGTATAAAAGTATTGTTTCTTTAACTCAAAAATAAAATTTTTTTGTGTTTGGTAAATTATTTTTCATTTTGGTAAATTTTTGGATGAAATTTGGTAGAAAAAATGTTTGAGAGTGGCAGCCCTGGTCGCCAGATCTGCCACTTTACGTAGACGTTCAGAAGTTATATCCTAGCGACCGGACAATCCCTAACTGACTCCTTTCTTTGGGCACACCAACCTGTAAGTTTTCGAAAAGGACATACTGAAAACACGCTACTCCAAAGACTTCAACCACACCGCTGTCATCTCACCATCTTAAGTTAGCTTAAGAAATTTGGCTTAAAGAACCAAAATAAAAATCTTAAACTAAATCATTGCGCGTCTCTTCATTTCTATATTAATTTTGTTGCGAATCCTGGAACCCGGCGAGCTCACCTCAGCTATAGAGCCGGAAGACCGGCAGCTTCGTTACAGCTTTTTATTCTTTTTCTTATTCAAAATTGAACCGGTCCAGCTGAAGTGCGTGCTCTTTTTCTTTTATTTCCATTTCTTTTTGTCTTAAAAGGATTTCGTTGTCCATCTTAATCTTGTCTGTTGCAAACTTCTCTCTCCTCATATGCATGATGTCAGTGTGGACTTCCAATATATCGGGAATGTTGTAAACGAGAAATTCTCTTGCGAGACGCAGGGGTGCTTGCCGGTTCTTCCAGAGTAATTTCAGGAGTAACTTCAGGAGAAACTTCAGCAGCATCATGTCCCATGTATTCTTCAAAAAGAAGTTCGGATACTGAAGTCGAATTGAGCAATGGTGGGGTAAGCAACGAATCGTTAACGAAGAAATCTTCCGATTCCAAAATTATTGGCTTAAAGCTAAAATTCCTGCTGCTAAAAATGTCGTCCATGTCATTAAAATACGGACACATTTTGTGCAACGCACCTGAAACATATATAAATAATATATTAATTTTAATATTTATTTTAATTTACAAACGGATGCCAATAATTTTCTTAATATATGCATTAAGCCGGGTCACGAAAAAAAATATCAATGTTACCGCCTTATATGAACAGTTATGTGAAGAGAACTTCGGTGGTGGAAAAATTTTTTTTTTGTGGGCGTGGCAAATATGCCGGATTCGGTTTTTATCTTGTAACTTTGTTATTTGTAGTCCGATTATTAAGTTTAATATGTCGACGAAAAGGTCATAATAAGAGCTTTGTTTGTGCTTTAGAGTTTTTGAAAAACAACGTCATTTAAAACTAGTTCCTAACAATATGTTTTGAAAAACCCCCCTCACCATAAGATTAGGTGAATTAAATAATATTGTTAGGAACTAGTTTAAAATCGCTATCTTTCCATTTCCTATTCGGCAAATTCCTTTTTCGCTTTTTAGCCATCTGGAAAAGTAAAATTAATTATTGCGGTGCGTTTATTAATTTTTTTCGGCAAGACCGCTGAATCTATCCCGTGGCAGGCGTAGTTTATGAAATTTTATAGAGCTATTTATAGAGTGTGTAAGAAATTAAAAATAATTTTTTGTTTTTTTTTAGAATCTGGTTTCTTAAGGTCTTAAAAAATGCGTATACGAAATTTTTGAAAAAAAATATCAATTAAAAAAAGATATAATATACATTATATTCGTATGTCGCGCATTTTTTCATATATTATCGTTCATAGAAGAAAATCTAATCGCGTTTTTCTCGAAACAAGTTTTTTCAAATTGGTTTCAAAGATATCTCGAGTTCTGCTTGATCTATTTCAATGAATCCTGATTCATTGTGATCTTCATAGACTCTGTTAAGCACTCTAGCTATAAAAAGCTAGAGAAACTTTAATATTTTGTTTTTTACGGCTAAGAATTTCTGCCAAAAAGTGGGGTTTTTTGTTAATTTGTTTTTCAACGCATGCCATTTTTTTTTGTTTTGTTTGTTTTTTTATTTGCGTAGGTAGAGTGCTCAACTACAACCCTTAACTGAAGAATGCCCTTTGACTTTTTACTTTCCGACGCCTTGAAAATGCTGGAGACGAGAAACCAACTTACAACCTTTTTTTAAACCCGCCAACTTCAACGACCTCTAGAAAATAAACAACAAATACAAAAACAAAAAAAACATTTTTTTATATCTTCAACTTTAACTGTACATAATGTGAATAAATTTCAATTAAATAATTTAATAATATTATGTAAACAAATTAATAAAAAAGGTGTTGTTTTTAATAGCTTCACACTGTAATATTACCTTAAGAATTATTGAACTCAACGTTAGCAAGTCCTCGCGATTAGTGTTCCCACGGGACACTTTTTAAGCAAATTGTAAATGATGAAATCCTACTACATGATTGAGGAATAGCACTGGTCGAAGTGGTGGTGCTGAGAATGCACGAACGTGGAAATTATGTGATAAATAAAGCTGTCTTGTCTACGAAGCTGAGAAGTTTGAAGAATAGATAAATGGATACTTATTTCATTTAACGTGTCCAAGTCATCGCACTTGAATTGCAAAAGAATGCTCTTGTTATTTTGGGCGCAAAAAGATGCAGTCAAAGTTATGCAGTGGACAGCGCATTTTTCGAAAAGTTGTGGATTCAGTTTGCAGCCAATTGTTTTCAACCTTAGTGCGCGCATGAATATAATGAGCATTCCGTTGCAATCGAAACGCAACGACTTGGATAAAGAGAATAAGTATCCATTTATCTATTCCTTAATATTCTCTGTTTTAATCACTGTGCAGGCAGCACGGATGGACAGCTTTATTTATCACAGTTTCCGCTTTCTTGTACTATAAGTTTTCACTAGCGTTCTCTTGCAAACCAAGGACTAGGACTTGGTTACATTTCATGGAATAATTAACAATTCTGAAATAGTTTCATACCCTTTTTGATCACTTTGCGCGGACTACGACGTACACGGGATTGATATATTCTCATTAAAACTTTGTTGTCATTAAACAGATTTCTAACGACATCGAAAACTATAATTCTTACATTTCCACTTGTTTCCACATTTTCTTTATTGGCCTCTGCATTAAATCTCTCCATCTTGAATTTTTTAACACTTTAATAAATGCAACAAGCAAGCAAGAGAAAGCAAGAAGAAATGCAGCAAAACCTTTTCAATTTCAACAATTTTTAAAATTTGACAGAACACTTAACACGAAGTTGGCAACTGTAAGCAGGGCTTAAAAATACTCAAGCTAAAAATTCTAGAGACTCAAAAAACACGTCCAAGGGCTACTTTACGCGTGTCTGCGTTTTTGCGTTTGCATGCAAAACAACAATAAAGCAAAATACGCTTGCGTAAGTTGGCGTAAATATAACAAATCATAAATATAACAGACCTGAGTATTCAAACTGTGAACAGGCTATATATATCTATTGCATTTGAGTACTTTTTATATATTTCAAATTTTTTTTGATAAAACAACTTAAATGATGATGAATTAATGATGAACATCATAATGAACACTACCAGTAATTTTTTTACACTAAAATTGTTAATAGTTTAAAAGATGTTTCATGTCAAAAAGCCAACATTCCGTAAAAATTAAAAAAAATATTTTTTGTATTTGACGGTCAATATTTCCCAAACTAACATTGTTATGCTAATTATTAAATTTTTGTTTTATATTTGCAATTACCCGAGTGAAACTACATATCCAGCATTTTAATTTTGCAATATTTTAAAATAAATAACTTATTTTCTCGGTTGTATCCAAAAAAAAAACACTGGACATTTAAGAGCTAATAGTTTACTATTTCTAAAAAAAGAATTTATGATTTTACATTTGCTGTAAAAAAAAAATTAAAAAAAACATATAAATACTTCGTTACTACCAAACGTCGGCAACGCTTTTCTAAGTCAGACAATCTAAATTTACACATGCATATTTTTGCACATTTTTGTTGAAAATTAAACATAGGACAGTTTCAACTTTTACACACCAGTTGTGTAAATCGTTAAAGATTTTGTATGTATTATTCAATAAGAAATGTCTAAAAATGTGGATGTGTAAATTTAGACACTTTAAGTCAGAAAAGCGTTGCCGACGATTTTCGTCGTAAAATTCAACAGAAATAGTTTAGAGTGTACCATTCTTCCTCTAAATATCAATCCACCACGACTTTGCAACGGAACCACACTTTCAGTGAAAATAAAAATGGAAGGCAAAACAACGTTTGCCGGGTCAGTTAGTAATAATAGTAATAATAATAATAATAATCTATATAAATAAAAATCAAATGTAGACCGATTTGGATAATTTTTTTTTGAAATGTTCGCCGTAGTCCAACTTAGGTTTTTACGGAAAGAAAAATTGATCACGCCTACTTTTACGCCCACTTTTTTCGATTTATCTTAAATCGGAAAACGGCTGCACCGATTTGGCTAATCCTTTTTTTAAATGTTCGTGGTAATGCAATTTAAGTTTTTACGGAAAGATAAATTGACTACGCCCACTTTTTCGATTTATCTAAAATCGGAAAACGACTACTCCGATTTGGCGAATTCTTTTTTTAAATGATCGTAGTAATCCAATTATATTTTTACTGAAAGAAAAAATTGACCACGCCAACTTTTGCGCCCACTGTTTTTATATTCTATATAAATAAAAATCAAATGTCGTTCGTTGGTAATTGCATCAGTTGAGAACGGCTGGACCGATTTGGATAATTTTTTTTTTAAATATTCGCCATAGTCCAACTTATGTTTTTACGGCAAGAAAAATTGACCACGAAGACTTTTACGCCCACTTCTTCAATTTATCTAAAATCGCAGAACGCCTGACTGTTTTGGCTAATTTTTTTTTAAATGTTTGTAATAGTCTACAAAAGTTTTTTGCATAAAGAAAAATTGTCCACTTCCACCCTCGGAGATGCTGTGCTTTCGTCAAATCCTCATCAAAAACGAACACTGTTTTCGATAATTATCTCGACATGCTTCCCATCCAAACCAACTGATGTGTGGAGCAAATACAAAGATGCCATGAGTGATGATATTTTGCATCAGATGCGTATTAGCATCAAATCCAAATTTGCAACTGAGCGAGGAAATTTACAACGAGGCTTTAATATTAATTGAGGACATGTGACTTAGGCATGACAGCTCCCAATCGTCCGCTGCACGACGCATTCAATCAAGAGTTGCGACGCGAAAAACAGTATGATTGCGATGCCTTGAGGGAATTAGTTCGAACGAGCGTTCCACTGTTGAATCGACAACAAAAATATGCGTATAACACTCTTATGAATGTTGTGAACGATTGATCTGGAGGGATTTTTTTGGACGCTCCCGGTGGAACTGGAAAAACTTTTTTGCTCGTGTTGATTTTGGTAACGACACGCTCGCAGAATGATATTGCACTTTTCTCATCAAGAGTTGCAGCTACGTTGTTGGAAGGCAATTAAATATGCAAATCAATGAAAATCCAACATGCAACATTTCCAAGAACAGTGCGATGGCCAAAGATAAAGACAAAACGATGCAAGATTTACGAAACAATCAAAACCAGTTTGGTGGTGCGATGATTCTATTGACAGGCGATTTTCTTCAAACATTGCCAGTGATTCCACGCTCAACTCCAGCCGATGAACTTAATGCGTGTTTGAAGTCATCCGTTTTGTGGAAACACGTCAAGAAACTCAAATTGACTGTAAACATGCGTGTCGAGCTGCAGAACGATCAATCTGGAAAAGTATTTCAAAACAATTGCTGGACATTGGCAACGGCAACATCCCGGCTGACATTTCGACCGACTGTATTCAATTTCCCGTCGCTTTCTGCCAGTTCACCGAATCAAAATCCAAACATTGCACAACATTTAAAAAATCATGATTAGTTAAGCAAATGCTATATTGGCTGCGAAAAACATTGATGTCGACGAATTGAATTTTGAGATTCAATCTGTAAAAGCTGTCGAATTAATGACGTACAAATCGGTGGATTCTGTTACTTCCCAAGATGATGTCTTCAACTATCCAGCGGAGATTTTGAACTCGCAGGAATTACCCGGATTACCACCTCACAATCTCCAACTGAATGTCGGGTCGGTAATCATAATGTTACGAAACATAAACCAACCACGTCTTTATAATGGCACCCGGCTTGCGGTAAAAAACCTGATGAATAACGTCATCGAAGCAACAATACTTAAAGGAAAGTACAAAGGTGAAGACGTTTTGATACCACGGATCCCAATGATTCAAACCGACATGCCATTCGATTTTAAACACTTGCAGTTTCCGGAAAGGCTTGCATTTGCAATGACAATTAACAAGTCTCAATGGCAGTCATTGCGTGTTTGAGGCATTAACCTTGAAAATCCATGCTTCTCAAATGGTCAATTGCCACCATAAACACTATCAGCATTATTTGTTTTCGCTCCAGATAACAAAACAAAAAAATGTCGTGTTTCAGAGAGCATTGCAATGAACAAAATTATGTTATCACAGCTAAGCAATCGAAAAAATATTTCTTTTTTTTAATTGGTTACCTGACCAGAGATCTTTCAATCAAAATGTAAATAAAACACCATAAGATTCATTGCACTTATTTTCAAATCAAATGTAAATCAAACAGACCTCAAGCCTATATGAATAAAAATTATCATTAAAAAAACGTATTTTCCCCCTTTTTAACTATTTTTACACATTTGCAACAGCTTTTCACAAATTCACAAAGCAAACACAGGACAACGCCTGTCAGGTCAGCTATCAAAAATAGCTATCAAAAATAAAAAATACTTTATTTCAGCTGCGGTTAACGGTATGTGAACAATATTTGATATGTCGGTTCAGTGCACCTACCATTCTTCTTCTAAATATCAATCCGCCATTACTTTGCAACGGAACCACACTTTCAGTGAAAATAAAAATTGAAGGCAAAACAACGTTTGCCTGGTCAGCTAGAATATATCTAAAATCGCAAAACGCCTGGGCTGGCAAATTTTTTTTTTAAATGTCTGTAATAGTCTACAAAAGTTTTTTACATAAAGAAAAATTGTTCACTTCAATTGAATTACACTTAGAATCAATCGTCAAAGAAATTTCAACGGCGGAAACAAGGAAATCCAGTTCCAGGTTACCCCAATTTATTTTCCACCGACTCATAAGGTCGCATTTACACAATCCATCCAAGAAACAATGAGTGCTTCTATTTACGTTTGCTGTTAGTCAACGTTCGTGGCCCAACATCATTCAAAGATTTGCGAACTATTAATGGTGAACTGTATGATACATATAGAGAAGCGTGTCAACGTTTGCGATTGTTGGAAAATGACACTCATTGGATATACATCCTCGGAGATGCTGTGCTTTCGTCAAATCCTCATGAAATACGAACACTTTTGGATAATTATCTCGACATGCTTTTCATTCAAACCAACTGATTTGTGGAGCAAATACAAAGATGCCATGGTATTTTGCATCAGATACATTTTAGTACATCAAATCCCAATTTGCAACTGAGCGAGGAAATTCACAACGAGGCTTTGATATTAATTG
Source organism: Tetanocera ferruginea (assembly GCA_958299015.1). Taxonomy (NCBI): domain Eukaryota; kingdom Metazoa; phylum Arthropoda; class Insecta; order Diptera; family Sciomyzidae; genus Tetanocera; species Tetanocera ferruginea. Next base: position 77,429,720 of record OY282641.1, on the reverse strand, counting down.
AGGACATGTGCTTGATGATGTCGAACAAGGCATTATGTGACTTATGTAGGACATCTCCCAATCGTCTGATGCACGAAGCATTCAATCAAGAGTTGCGACGCAAAAAACAGTATGATTGCGATGCCTTGAGGGAATTAGTTCGAACGAGCGTTCCACTGTTGAATCGACAACAAAAATATGCGTATACCACTCTTATGAAAGTTGTGAACGATGGAACTGGAGGGATTTTGTTTTGGACGCTCCCGGTGGAAAAACTTTTTTGCTCGCGCTGATTTTGGCAACGATACGCTCGCAGAATGATATTGCACTTGCACTGGCTTCATCAGGAATTGCAGCTTTGTTGTTGGAAGGCGGTCGAACTGTTCATTCAGCACTCAAATCGCCATTGAATATGCAAATCAATGAAAATCCAACATACAACATTTCCAAGAACAGTGCGATGGCCAAAGTTTTGCAACAAAGCAAACTGATCGTTTGGGATGAGTGTACAATGGCGCATAAAAAGTCTTTGGAGGCATTAGACAAAACGATGCAAGATTTACGAAACTTTCAAAACCAGTTTGGTGGTGCGATGATTCTGTTGGCAGGTGATTTTCGTCAAACATTGCCAGTGATTCCACGATCAACTCCAGCCGATGAACTTAATGCGTGTTTGAAGTCGTCCGTTTTGTGGAAACACGTCAAGAAACTCAAATTGACTGTGAACATGCGTGTCAAGCTGCAGAACGATTAATCTGGAGAAGTATGTTCAAAACAATTGCTAGACATTGGCAACGGCAAAATCTCGGTTGACATTTAAACCGACTGTATTCAATTTCCCGTCGCTTTCTGCCAGTTCACCGAATCAAAATCCAAACATCGCACAACATTTAAAAAATCATGATTGGTTGAGCAAACGTGCTATATTGGCTGCGAAAAACATTGATGTCGACGAATTGAATTTTGAGATTCAATCTGTAAAAGCTGTGGAATCAATGACGTACAAATCGGTGGATTCTGTTACTTCCCAAGATGATGTCTTCAACTATCCAGCGGAGTTTTTGAACTCGCTGGAATTACCCGGATTACCACCTCACAATCTCCAACTGAATGTCGGGTCGGTAATCATAATGTTACGAAACATAAACCAACCACGTTTTTGTAATGGCACCCGGCTTGCGGTAAAAAACCTGATGAATAACGTCATCGAAGCAACAATACTTAAAGGAAAGTACAAAGGTAAATACGTTTTGATACCACGGATCCCAATGATTCCGACCGACATGCCATTCGATTTTAAACACTTGCAGTTTCCGGTAAGGCTTGCATTTGCAATGACAATTAACAAGTCTCAAGGGCAGTCATTGCGTGTTTGAGGCATAAACTTTGAAAATCCATGCTTCTCAAATGGTCAATTGCCACCATAAACACCATCAGCATTATTTGTTTTCGCTCCAGATAACAAAACAAAAAAGTCGTGTTTAATAGAGCATTGAAATGAACAAAATTATGTTATCACAGCTAAACAATCGAAAAAATATTTCGTTTGTTTTAATTGGTTACCTGACCAGAGATCTTTCAATCAAAATGTAAATAAAACACCATAAGATTCATTGTACTTTTTTTCAAATCAAATGTAAATCAAACACACCCCAAACCTATATGAATAAAAATTATCATTAAAAAAACGTATTTTCCCCCTTTTTAACTTTTTTTACACATTTGCAACTTTTTTTCAAATTCACAAAACAAACACAATTTTTTTTTAAATTAGGACAGGACAACGTCTGTCGGGTCAGATATCAAAAATAAAAATATACTTTATTTCAGCTGCGGTTAACGATATTTGAACAATATTTGATATGTCGGTTCAGTGCACCTACACTCTTAACTATTTGTTGAAATTTACTATCAAAATGACTAAATTTTTGTTGAATTTTATGTTGTTGCCTAAAATTACTATCTTTTGGTCTCAATAAATGCAAATAAACAGTTAGTGCTTATTTTTAAGCACAAAGGTATGCAAAGTTGAAATTTACACCAAAAAATATTTAAATTACTGCACAAAAATGTGTAATTTATGTACATTTGTACATTTGTTTATTTAAAAAAAAATCAAATGTACAAAACTACACAAAAATGTGTAATGGTGAACCTTTAGTGTGTAAAAGTTTTAATTAAGTGCTTTTGAAATTTTTGTTGATCATGATTCAATGACTAAAACATCAAACAAGATCAGCATTTTCTTGTCATAATGGCATTGATTGTTTGCTTTTACATCTCCAGTTTTCTATATATCTATTGCATTTGAGTATTTTTTATATATTTCAAAATTTTTTATATTATAAAAACATCATAATGAACACTACCAGTAATTTTTTTTAATCTAAAATTGTTAATAGTTTAAAAGATGTTTCATGTCAAAAAGCCAACATTCAGTAAAAATTAAAAAAAATATTTTTTGAATTTTACGGTCAATATTTCCCAAACCAGTTATGCCAATTATTTAATTATTGTTTTATATTTGCAATTTCCCGAGTGAAACTACATATCCAGCATTTTAATTTTTGCAATATTTTGAAATAAATAACTTATTTTCTCGGTTGTATCCAAAAAGATACACTGGACATTGAAGGGCTAATAGTTTACTATTTCTAAAGAAAGTATTTATGATTTTATATTTGCTTTAAAAAAAAAATTAAAAAAAAACATATAAATACTTCGTTACTACCAATCGTCGGAAACGCTTTTCTAAGTGAGACAATCTTAATTTACACATGCATATTTTTACACATTTTTGTTGAAAATTAAACATAGGACAGTTTTAACTTTTACACACCAGTTGTGTAAATCGTTAAAGATTTTGTATGTATTATTCAACAAGAAATGCACAGTGCAACACCAAAAAAAAAAACCATATACGGACACCACTACGTGATAAAAGACTTAAAAGAAAAGACCCGTGTCTCCCAATTTTCCCCAAAGTCATGTACTTTTTGTTTTATGGGCCACGCCTACCTCCCATACAACACAAATAATGAAAACTCTATAAAGAGGCTAATATCAAAGTTACAAAACTGAAACTCGGTATTTGTGTGTTCTATGTCAAAACTTAAGTGTGTTAGAAAAATGGGCGTTATCCACCCACTTACACGCACACCTCCCATACAACCCCAAAATTTAAAACTCTATAAAGAGACTAATATTAAAGTTACAAAACTGAAACTCGGTATTTGTGTGTTCTATGTCAAAACTTAGGCGTGTTAGAAAAATGGGCGTCATCCACCCACTAACACGCCCACCTCCCATACAACCCCAAAATTGAAAACTCTATAAAGAGACTAATATTAAAGTTACAAAACTGAAACTCGGTATTTGTGTGTTCTATGTCAAAACTTAGGTGTGTTAGAAAAATGGGCGTCATCCACCCACTAACACGCCCACCTCCCATACAACCCCAAAATTGAAAACTCTATAAAGAGACTAATATTAAAGTTACAAAACTGAAACTCGGTATTTGTGTATTCTATGTTAAAACTGAGATGTTTTAGAAAAATGGGCGTCATCGACTTAATAACACGCCCACCTCCCATACAACCCCAAAATTTAATATTTTATAAAAAGGCTTATATGTATGCTTCAGAAAAACAATTTGATATGTTTGTATTTTAGACACATAAAACTAAAAAAATTTTCTAAAATCTCATACAAAAAGCTCTCTAATTTAAGATTATTTAACCCTTAAGAATCAGTCGTGGGGGTATTTTAACTTCGGCCAAGTCGAAGATATACCTTACTAGTTTTTTAATATTTTTGTAATAGATAGCATAGTAACTCAATGTTGAAGTAAATAAAAAACAAATGAAATTAAAAAACGGTGTTAAGAATCATCTCTAGGAAGTTTATATGTTTTAGAAATTTGTTTATTGAGATCTTAGGTATATTTTTGTAGTTGATTGTTTCCTTGAATTTTGAACGGTTTGCTACCTATGGACCTGAACACGGGAAAAAAGGTAAAAAAAAATCGAAATTTTTTAAGTTTTTTGCGATTTTGACCTGGAAGGTGAAGTTTTTTGGATTTTATATGTTGGCAATTTTTGTTCCTTATGACAAGAGCTACTAGCTAACTTTGCCTCTGAGAGTAAATCGAAATTCTGAACGGTTTACAAGATATGAGCCTGAGAAAATGATCACATTTTTACGAAAATGATACCGAGGCCCCAAATCTTTGGGGGCCCATAAAACAAAAAGTGCATGACTTTGGGGAAAATTGGGAGACACGGGTCTTTTTTTTTTAGTCTTTTATCACGTAGTGGTGTCCGTATATGGTTATTTTTTTTTGGTGTTGTTCTCAGGCTCATATCTTGTAAACCGTTCAGAATTTCGATTTACTCTCGAAATTCGAAGTGAAAATACCCCCACGACTGATTCTTAAGGGTTAAATAATCTTAAATTAGAGAGCTTTTTGTATGAGATTTTAGAAAATTTTGTTAGTTTTATGTGTCTAAAATACAAACATATCAAATTGTTTTTCTGAAGCATAAATATAAGCCTTTTTATAAAATATTAAATTTTGGGGTTGTATGGGAGGTGGGCGTGTTAGTAAGTCGATGACGCCCATTTTTTTAAAACATCTCAGTTTTGACATAGAATACACAAATACCGAGTTTCAGTTTTGTAACTTTAATATTAGTCTCATTATAGAGTTTTCAATTTTGGGGTTGTATGGGAGGTGGGAGTGTTAGTGAGTGGATAACACCCATTTTTCTAACACACCTAAGTTTTGACATAGAACACACAAATACCGAGTTTCAGTTTTGTAACTTTAATATTAGTCTCATTATAGAGTTTTCAATTTTGGGGTTGTATGGGAGGTGGGAGTGTTAGTGAGTGGATAACACCCATTTTTCTAACACACCTAAGTTTTGACATAGAACACACAAATACCGAGTTTCAGTTTTGTAACTTTAATATTAGTCTCTTTATAGAGTTTTCAATTTTGGGGTTGTATGGGAGGTGGGCGTGTTAGTGGGTGGATGACGCCCATTTTTCTAACACACTTAAGTTTTGACATAGAACACACAAATACCGAGTTTCAGTTTTGTAACTTTGATATTAGCCTCTTTATAGAGTTTTCATTATTTGTGTTGTATGGGAGGTAGGCGTGTAAGTGGGTGGATAACGCCCATTTTTCTAACACACTTAAGCTTTGACATAGAACACACAAATACCGAGTTTCAGTTTTGTAACTTTAATATTAGTCTCTTTATAGAGTTTTCAATTTTGGGGTTGTATGGGAGGTGGGCGTGTTAGTGGGTGGATGACGTCCATTTTTCTAACACACTTAAGTTTTGACATAGAACACACAAATACCGAGTTTCAGTTTTGTAACTTTAATATTAGTCTCTTTATAGAGTTTTCAATTTTGGGGTTGTATGGGAGGTGGGCGTGTTAGTGGGTGGATGACGTCCATTTTTCTAACACACCTAAGTTTTGACATAGAACACACAAATACCGAGTTTCAGTTTTGTAACTTTAATATTAGTCTCTTTATAGAGTTTTCAATTTTGGGGTTGTATGGGAGGTGGGCGTGTTAGTGGGTGGATAACGCCCATTTTTCTAACACACTTAAGTTTTGACATAGAACACACAAATACCGAGTTTCAGTTTTGTAACTTTGATATTAGCCTCTTTATAGAGTTTTCATTATTTGTGTTGTATGGGAGGTAGGCGTGTAAGTGGGTGGATAACGCCCATTTTTCTAACACACTTAAGTTTTGACATAGAACACACAAATACCGAGTTTTAGTTTTGTAACTTTAATATTAGTCTCTTTATAGAGTTTTCAATTTTGGGGTTGTATGGGAGGTGGGCGTGTTAGTGGGTGGATGACGTCCATTTTTCTAACACACCTAAGTTTTGACATAGAACACACAAATACCGAGTTTCAGTTTTGTAACTTTAATATTAGTCTCTTTATAGAGTTTTCAATTTTGGGGTTGTATGGGAGGTGGGCGTGTTAGTGGGTGGATAACGCCCATTTTTCTAACACACTTAAGTTTTGACATAGAACACACAAATACCGAGTTTCAGTTTTGTAACTTTAATATTAGCCTCTTTATAGAGTTTTCATTATTTGTGTTGTATGGGAGGTAGGCGTGGCCCATAAAACAAAAAGTGCATGACTTTGGGGAAAATTGGGAGACACGGGTCTTTTTTTTTTTAGTCTTTTATCACGTAGTGGTGTCCGTATATGGTTATTTTGCCGTGACTTAAAAAATTACACACAGTGATGTTTAAGAATGTGGATGTGTCAATTTAGACACTTTAAGTCAGAAAACCGTTGCCGACGATTTTCGTCGTAAAATTCAACAGAAATAGTTTAGAGTGTACCATTCTTCCTCTAAATATCAATCCACCACGACTTTGCAACGGAACCACACTTTCAGTGAAAATAAAAATGGAAGGCAAAACAACGTTTGCTGGGTCAGCTAGTGAACAATAAAAATGGAAAATAAGAAATTATATTACAATAACCTAATTTATTACATGCAATAACAAAAGAGTTCAGCTACTACAGCTTTTTCGCACTTTTTCAGCATTAACTCATTTGAAGCCACAATCCAAAGCATCAACAAATTTTTAATGAATAAGATTCCAGTGGCTCAAAACAAAGTTAATGTGGAAAAATTTTACCCACCAAAGTTTGGGTTGGGCTCAGGGCCAACACTGGACGTTACTACTTACCATGCACACATATATCTAATTACAGAATAGCTTTTAATCTACTTTTGAGTTGACCTTTTGACAAGTTAACATCAAAAACGCTACAGTTGTTAACAAAGGTACTCATGCGGTTTAAAGGAGCAGTTAACATATAGTTCGTTTTACTAAAAGGTAAATAAATTAAAGTGTTAGCGTTTCTACTGCTTCTCCGGTTAGAGTTAAAATTAATGAGAGAAAGAATTTCCGGAGAATCGAAAACACCGGTCATGAGTTGGTGTAAATATACGATATCTGCGGACCTCCTTCGCTCACTTAGTGACTGCATTCTTAATAGTTTTAAATGATCCTCATAAGGAGGAAGGTTTAAAATATCAGTTCCACTTAAGCCCCTTAGAGCAAACCGAAAAAACGTTTTTGGATCCTCTCTATTCGTTCAACATGCACATTATAACTTGGGGACCAGACTTGACTTGCGTACTCCAAGTGAGGACGCACAATTGCATAATACAACGTTGTAGTTGTAATCATGCTATTGAATTCTTTGGCCCAGCGTTTTATAAATCCAAGCATTGAAGAAGCTTTTTTACATATATTATCAATATGAATGTTGAACGATAACTTAGGATCCATGCATACACCAAGGTCTTTGACCACCTCTACACGACTTAAATCAGTATCTTTTATATTGTAATCAAAAAATAAATTATTCCTTTTTCGCGAAAAGGTCATAGTTTGGCATTTACTAGGATTGAGAAACATATTATTTTTAGAACACCAAACTTCAAAGGATTTCAGATCAGCCTGGAGTAGGTTAGAATCATCTTTAGTATTTATTTTTCTGTATATTTTCATATCGTCTGCATAAATCAGCAGACGAGAGTGTTCAATGACGTGTGTGACGTCATTAATTGCTAAAATAAACAGAAGTGGACCAAGGTGGCTACCTTGAGGAACACCTGATTCAGCAATAAATTCTGATGAAAACACCCCTCGGAATCGTATTTCGGAATCGTGATCGCTCAGTCAAATATGATTTTATCCAGCATACAAAATAATGTGGAAATCCCATTAACTTTAGTTTGAATAAGATTATATCATGAGGTAATTTATCAAATGCTTTACTAAAGTCAGTGTAAATACAGTCGACTTGGTTACCAGATTCCATTGAATTTAAGCAGAATGTTGTAAAATCAAGAAGATTAGACACAGTGGATCTTCCATTAACAAAATCATGCTGACGAGTTGTTATCACTTCTCCACAATGAATTTTAACACGATCGTACACAATTCGCTCAAAAAGTTTGGGAATAGACGAAAGCTTAGCGATGGGCCTATAATTATTAACATCATTCCTGCAACCTTTTTTATAAATAGGACTTATAAATGATTTTTTCCAAAAAACTGGAAAATAACATTCTCTAATTGATTTATTAAACAATAAAGAAAGTGGTTGACACAAAACGGATCCGCATTGAGTTAACACTGCGGCAGGAATTCCATCAGGTCCTGCGCCAAAATCCTCATCGATTGTCCCAATATACTTTAAAATATCCTCAGAGGTAAAGGATATAGATTCCAAAGAGACGATTGGTGAAAGAGAAGATTGGTCAAGAGTTCATGTAGTCAAAGTAACCTTCATCAGGGTTAAAAGAATCTGAACAAAAAGATTCCTTGAAAAGATTGGCAAAAAGGCCACAAATTATAGAAGGATCGTCCGTAAATCCATCAAGAGTTTTGAAGGATGAAGGAAATCCATCAGATTTTTTCTTAGTATTTATGAACCCCCAAAATCTCTTTGGATCAGACAATATTCTCAGCTTAATATTGTCTAAATATTCATTATATAAAACAGCTGAAAGATTTTGAAATTTCAGAAACAAACGTTTGTAGATTTCTAGGTCAATTGAGTCCAAACTACAGACATATCTCTTCCATGCCCTATTCCTGTTATTGCAAAGTGTTTTTAACTCTTTTGTGTACCAAGGGTACGCCGAGTTCTTTGCAAATTTGAGGCTTTATGGTACAGACTGAGAAATTACAGTGAAGAGTTCTAAATAAAAAAAATGAATGGAATCATCAAGATTATGTCCATTAATATATTCTAAAATTACGTTTAGTTTATTGTTAAGTAAATGATTCAACCTCAAAAAGTCAGCTTTTTTGAAACTGAATTCATAAACTTTATCCATTGAACTAGAATTAACTATATTCTCTCTATCCGATTTATACAAAATACCCAAGGGTGGATGATAAACATCAATAGTAGTTAGAGCATGGAAGGCCCTCTTAACAATGACATTGTTACTGTCCGTAGTTAAGACCAGGTCAAGAAGTCTTTCCAGACTATTATAAATACAACTCACTTGTCAACTTGTGAGTTGTATTTATAATAGTCTTGTCAACAAAAATACAACTCACTTGTAAGTCAGAACATATACTGTCAACCAATATATGCTCACCAAGAGTCTTCGCATTAGATGCACAAAAAAATGTATCATCGTCAGATGAATGCCATTTTAAGTTGGGCAGATTAAAATCGCCCAACAATAAAATGTCGTCATTAACGTCAAGAATATTAAGAATATAGTCTAGACAATCTGCCAGACTTGTATATACCTCTGCACTACTGTTTGGAGGAACATATGCATTAATTATGTATACATTTGAACTACAATGTATAACCTTAACGCATATTAGTTCAATATTAGAAGCACAGGGTATATCAACAAAGGAACTGACAAAGCAGTTCCTTACAGCTATAAGAACACCACCACCAACAGAAGAAATATTGCTGGAGTATCTGTTCTTTCTAAATACTTGGAAACTATTGTCAAACAATTCCAAGTCAGTAATGCTTTCATTTAACCACGTTTCAGTAAAAGCGATAATGTCCTCAGAACAATTCTGAGTAGAAAGAAATAAGTCTCGCGTTTTGGAGCGCAATCCCCTTACATTTTGATAGTAAAGGGATAGTCTATTTAGTTTTTTTGGTTCCGATGAGCTTTATTATTTGAGCTCCTTGACTTGTTTTTAGGTATAAATTCTGAAACAAGGATATTATCGGCCCACATATTAGAATTGAGAACAGTTGAAAAATCTTCGGCTGCAACTGTGAGAATAAATGAGGCGTGGGTGGGCTTATTTCCAATTTTCTTACATGAGCGGAAAGCATTTTGGGATATCAAACTACATTGTTCGACAAACGTCAGAATATTATTAGTTGATGTGTCGGGTTGTAATCTCGAAATGAAAACGTTCTTAGTCCTTGAAACTGCTCTTAGAGTAGTTGGCTTAGTTGAAGGTTGAAGTGCAATGGATGGCGCAGTAACCAAATTATTTATGATAGGAATATCTGAAATTTCAGATACAGCATTATCATTAGTCACAGAAATAACTGGCACTTCAGATAAAGGGGCAATCAACTGAGGTAATACAGTAATATTATTACTAACATTATTATTATTGTTTTTTTTCGTTATGATTATTATTATAATTATTATTATTATTATCATTGTTATTATTATTATCATTATTATTATTATTATTATTATTGTTATTATTATTATTATTATTATTATTATTATTATTATTATTATTATTATTATTATTATTATTATTATTATTATTATTATTATTATTATTATTATTATTATTATTATTATTATTATTATTATTATTATTATTATTATTATTATTATTATTATTATTATTATTATTATTATTATTATTATTATTATTATTATTATTATTATTATTATTATTATTATTATTATTATTATTATTATTATTATTATTATTATTATTATTATTATTATTATTATTATTATTATTATTATTATTATTATTATTATTATTATTATTATTATTATTATTATTATTATTATTATTATTATTATTATAATTATTATTATTATTATTATTATTATTATTATTATTATTATTATTATTATTATTATTATTATTATTATTATTATTATTATTATTATTATTATTATTATTATTATTATTATTATTATTATTATTATTATTATTATTATTATTATTATTATTATTATTATTATTATTATTATTATTATTATTATTATTATTATTATTATTATTATTATTATTATTATTATTATTATTATTATTATTATTATTATTATTATTATTATTATTATTATTATTATTATTATTATTATTATTATTATTATTATTATTATTATTATTATTATTATTATTATTATTATTATTATTATTATTATTATTATTATTATTATTATTATTATTATTATTATTATTATTATTATTATTATCATTATTATTATTATTATTATTATTATTATTATTATTATTATTATTATTATTATTATTATTATTATTATTATTATTATTATTATTATTATTATTACTATTATTATTATTATTGCTCGCATGGTCCAGAACAATGAAACATAGGATTCAAAATGTTATGGCTTCTGCTTTGCCCATTTAATGAACAAGTTGCGAAGTTTTCGACTTGAAAATAAGTCATGTTAAAAATGTTTTTCAGAAGAGCAAATATGTTCTTAAAGTGCTTCAAAGGGTTAAAATACAAAGAGTGGACAGTTAAAAGCTAGCAACAATAACACTAGAACTGACCAACAGGTACGGACACCGCACAAAGAAGAAGGCGAAAAATAGCAAAAACAAGCACAAATATACACACAAACAAGCAAGTCAAACTAAGTTTTTTATAATTTATTTTTAATTAAAACAATAACTAAGCACTTCAACAAATAAAATTAATGCTAAAAGTAGCTTAATATTTAACACAATTGTACAACACTTACGAACGTTTAAGTTATGATATAATTATTTATAACAACACTTACAACACAAAACTAAACGTTTATAATACACAACCGACAACGACAAAGGGACAAGATCAACTGAAATTGGAGTGTAACACTGTGTGTAATTTTTTAAGTCACGGCAAAATAACCATATACGGACACCACTACGTGATAAAAGACTAAAAAAAAAAGACCCGTGTCTCCCAATTTTCCCCAAAGTCATGCACTTTTTGTTTTATGGGCCCCCAAAGATCATTTTCGTAAAAATGTGATCATTTTCTCAGGCTCATATCTTGTAAACCGTTCAGAATTTCGATTTACTCTCAGAGGCAAAGTTGTAGCTCTTGTCATAAGGAACAAAAATTGCCAACATATAAAATCCAAAAAACTTCACCTTCCAGGTCAAAATCGCAAAAAACTTAAAAAATTTCGATTTTTTTTTACCTTTTTTCCCGTGTTCAGGTCCATAGGTAGCAAACCGTTCAAAATTCAAGGAAACAATCAACTACAAAAATGTACCTAAGATCTCAATAAACAAATTTCTAAAACATATAAACTTCCTAGAGATGATTCTTAACACCGTTTTTTAATTTGAATTGACATGAATGAATTCACATAAACACAAGCCAAAATATAAAAATACCTGGAAACACATTGTCATAAAGATGAAATTGTGAACATATGAAATCAAAAAACTTCTATCAAAAAACTACCTGGAAGCAAACATCTGCATTGAATTCACATAAACACAAGCCAAAATATAAAAATACCTGGAAACACATTGTCATAAAGATGAAATTGTGAGCATATAAAAGCGACACGACGCTCACATCGAGGCATTGCACAGCGCGACGTCAACGAGAGCTCAGCGGTGAAAGTTATAAAGTGACAGTGAAAGTAAAAAAAAGTGAAAGTGCTACTGCATAATTCGCACACAACATTGGCAACTGACAATTTCAATATGCAGTGTGAAAAAAAGGATTTATTTTGCTACGTTTGCGGTCATCAAACCAGAAAAATAACATCTACAAGATTTCAAAAGGAAAAGAATCTTTTAACTACTGAATTCAAAAGAGCATATACATTGTTCTTCGACGAAATGGACTTGACCGGTGAAAATTACACACCTAATACAGTGTGTCACCAATGTTATAACAATCTCATGGCATGGTTGAGTGGAGGCAGAGGTACTATGAAGTATTGTAAGCCGGTAAACTGGATTAATCGTCCAGGTGATCATGATGCAACCAGTTGCTATGCATGCGTAAATTATAATTTACGTCTAAATCGACATGCTGAGAAGAACAAAATTTATAAAGCAACTGCAACAGCCACACTACCAGTGCTTGCACCTGAAAATTTTGTATCACCAAGGCCGCCAACTCCAGATCGTACTACAGAATTTACAGCAATGAGTACAGCAAGTGGAGTTACTTATGAAGATCCATTTGATACCGATTATGAGCCCCAACAGGGAAGAGATGGACCACAACTAATAACACAAATGGAAATGGATTTCATTGTGGCCATATTGGGATTATCCCAGCGGCTTGCAATATTTTTAACAGCTTTTTTAAAAAAAAGAAAACTCACACATGCTAATGTAAACTCTCCGGCGTACCGCAAACGACAAGCTGAATTTCAGATGCTGTACACTCTAAATGATGACAATTCGTTCGCTTACTGCAACGATATAAAAGCTTTGGTGGTAAAAATGGGAATGAACTACATCGCTAGTGAGTGGAGATTATTTATTGATGGTTCTGTTTCAAGCTTGAAAGCAGTGTTGTTGCATGTGTCGAACCGAAAACCTTCCATTCCGCTAGCAATGGGTATCAACATGAAAGAAAGCTATGAAACATTGAAAGATATAATGGAAAAAATCAAATATTACGAAAATAAATGGAAGATTTGCTGTGATTTGAAGGTCATCAACATTATGCAAGGGATCATCGATAAGGGCGGCTTCCCAAAATTCTTTTGTTTTCTTTGTAATTGGGATTCACGCTCACCTCTGAATCAATTCCAATGTAATTCGTGGAGGCCAAGAGGAAGTGTGGATGAACAAATACAACAACATAGACTGAAGAATGCACCTTTAATTGACAATACTCAAGACATCTTGCTGCCACCGCTCCACATAAAATTGGGAATTGTTAAAAAATTCATCGAAGTGGCCGTTGTAAATTGTCCAAACGCATTCGACTATTTGAAAAGCGTTTTCCCAAAGCGTAGCGATGACAAAATTAAAAAAGGTATTGTAGTAAATTTAAAACGGATTTTTGTTCACCTAATTGTACTATATATATAGCTATTTACACTATGTTAATGTTTTCTTTTCTGTCTTTATTTTTTGTTTTCATTTAACAGGCGTACTTAATGGCCTTGACATTAGAAAGCTATTCAAGAGCAACTTTGCTTCATCGCTTGATGAAAATCATTCAATGGCATGGATTTACCTTCAGCGTGTATGCACCAGAGTCTTGGGAGCGGATCGAGACGCGGAACCGGAAGCAAGAGAATGGGTGAAAGCAATGCTGTATTATTTTGAGATAATCGGCGCATCGATGACATTAAAGCTGCATTTTCTTCATTTTCATTTTGACGTTTTCATCAAACAACTCCCTACCGAATCCGATGAGCAAGGAGAACGGTTTCACCAAACCACAATGCCCATGGAAAAACGGTTCAAAGGCAAAAACCTGGACGCATTGCTTGCAGAGGTATGTTGGTGGAGTCACAAGATCACCCTGTATGATGTTAATGAAGTAGTTGAAGAAGAAAGAGCTGATGATGGAGGGCAGTCTGGAAGCAACGTGCCTGTGGACACCATAATTTCTGAATCAGAGTCAGATTCGGACGACGATTTGGATCCACAACTTAAGAGAGCGCGATTTGCAAGTCCAGGGCCATCAACATTTTAAACATAATTATAACATTTTAACATAATGATTATAATACGAATATTTTTTTTTAATATTTTTGTAATAGATAGCATAGTAACTCAATGTTGAAGTAAATAAAAAACAAATGAAATTAAAAACCGGTGTTAAGAATCATCTCTAGGAAGTTTATATGTTTTAGAAATTTGTTTATTGAGATCTTAGGTACATTTTTGTACTTGATTGTTTCCTTGAATTTTGAACGGTTTGCTACCTATGGACGAACACGGGAAAAAAGGTAAAAAAAATCGAAATTTTTTAAGTTTTTTGCGATTTTGACCTGGAAGGTGAAGTTTTTTGGATTTTATATGTTGGCAATTTTTGTTCCTTATGACAAGAGCTACTTTGCCTCTGAGAGTAAATCGAAATTCTGAACGGTTTACAAGATATGAGCCTGAGAAAATGATCACAATTTTACGAAAATGATACCGAGGCCCCAAATCTTTGGGGGCCCATAAAACAAAAAGTGCATGACCTTGGGGAAAATTGGGAGACACGGGTCTTTTTTTTTTTTAGTCTTTTATCACGTAGTGTTGTCCGTATATGGTTATTTTTTTTGGTGTTGCACTGTGTAATTTATATTGTAGTGTGCTCATTGAGTCACTACTACCGTAAACTAAACCTACTTAGTTCTTCTCCATAATCGCTAAGCCCCGTAATTCCAGTGCACTAATTTTTGTTGTTGCTAGCTGGAAACATTTTACAACAAACATATGATTGGTTATTAATTTGAAAAATTAAAACTGAAGGAGGAGTTATGGAAATAATGGTAAAATAATTTAAAGAATAATACTGGTAAAAATCGTATTTAAGCGAATGTATTTTAATTGTATTAAAAATTTGTATATAATATTGTTTTAAAAATAAAGATAATTTTTTTTGTTTGAACCGGAGGAAAAGTCGCCACTTAAAATTTAAACCAATTATTTCACCAATAGTCTTTGTGGCTTGGAATTGAGAATAAGCCTATGTGGCTTAAAAATAAAACCATAGCCTTGCGGCTTATAAATAAAATATAGCCTTTGTGGCTTAAATGTTTAGAAGCCTTTCGCCAGAGCCTAGAAGCCTGGTGGCCAGAGTTGGGCATCAATCAATTAAAATTTCAATCAATTAATTAATTGATTAAAAAATTAATTGCAATTGATTTAATTGCAATTGATTTAATTGCAGTTTGTATCAATTGCAATTAATTGCAATTGATTTATTTGCAATTAATATTGTTATAGATAAGTACCGCGTTAGAGTAAATCACACAACTTGTTAGTTTTGCGTTCAGTTTTTGACTGCTTGTTTATTGAAAAAATTCTTTCTTATAATTATTAAACTTAAATAATGATAAGCAATAAAAGTAACTTAACCTAATTAGGTCAGTGATATGCATTGGCATTATCGCTGACTATGTGGTGACCAAAAGTCGCATAGGGACAAGGGTAATGTGAGTGCACTTTTAGTGAGTCAGTTGCGTTGGAATGCCATCAGTGCATTGAACTGCTGGTTGGCCTGAGTCATTATGCATTACATTATATTACAAAACCTTTGTCCATGACACCTCCCGTTTTTCGGGAAAAAAAAATTTTTTCCATTAACTTAAAATTTTTTTGTTTTTTTTTTTTTTTTTTATATTAGAATGGTTGAATTATAATAAAAAATTATTATTAATTATAAACTAGACTGTATCTATAGAATAATTGTATGTATGCTATCGGCGGATATTATTTTTATATTACATTCGTCTTATTATACTTTGTAACAGATATTACAATTTATTAAATCAAAATTTATTAAATAAAAAAATAAAAATAATTATACTCTTATGCTAATTTTAATCTGTTTTTATGTATAATTATGGCTTTTGATTTGATGTCGATTTTGCAATTCCCTAAACAATCACATTCGAGCACTTTAAATGGACCTTTGTAAATGCCGTCTAATTTGTGGTTAGCTTCATTTTTTATGTAGACCATATCGTTTTGTTTAATAACTTGAGGTTTTGAAGTCTTGTCATATATTTCTTTTGATTTAATTTTTGCCTTTTCTAATAGGTTTTTAGCTTGTTTTTGGGCTGTTTGTAATTTAAATTTAAGTTCTGATTTGTAATTATCTATGTTATATATTGGGTCAATGTTTCCGCTTAGCATAAAGTCATATGGGGCAACGGTCTTTCCGTATACTAATTCGAAAGGTGTGTAGCCATGTGTTGTCGGTGGTGTCGTATTGTAACAGTATGTAAAGTATTTAATCCAGTGGTCCCAGTCTAATTTATCTATGGAAATATAAGATCTTATGTATTCGTTAAATGTTCTATGAGACCGTTCGACTGTACCTAACGTCTGATGGTGATATGGGGTGGATGTTTTATTTTGGATGTTTAGAAGTTTACAGATTTCGTTAATTGTTTCATTTTTATATTCGGTGCCCATATCTGTTAAAATTTGCTGTATGGGTCCGTGTACTAATATGCAGTTTTCTACTATTGATTTGGCTACTATGTTAGCTGATTTGTTTGGAATGGGTACGGTTACAAGGAATTTTGTTATATCGCAAATTACACGGTGAGACGACTAAAAAAGCACAAGCAAACCTTATATAAATTCTTAAAAAGGAACATGTTGTAAGTCCATCGCACCTTGTCAGACTTCTTAATGGCGTCACAATTTTTTGTAATTAATTTTTTAAGTTGAAGTGTTCAAATTTTGTTGTGCCGACTTTCATTGAATTTTTACACCCATTTGCCTTGTCGGAAATAAAAACTAAATTGCACTTCTTTTCAATAGAATTTCACGTAGAATAAGGCTGTATAAAAATAAATTTGATTTAATACACAATGAAGCGTGTAGCGAAGCAAATTCTTTAGTGTTGCGTTAATTTCACAAAAAAATTAATGTTTCTATGAATTTTTTTGACATAAGGTTGAATGAATAACGTTATTATTTTCACAAAAACTCATTGCGCGTAAATGTACCTTTTCATTGAACTCAAACACCGATTCCTTGTACAGGCTTGCTTTCATACAAAGTGTTGCCATTTCGTCAAATCTTAACCGATTTTGGTCATCTTTGAATCGTTGGAAAGAAGGTATGGTAAGTGACAATTGTCAATATAGAACTTTAAATAACTGTCAATATGGAATCCGCTAATTTCGCGGTACAGTTTTTTCAGTACCAATTTTATTTTTTGTATTTTTTTATGTCACTTACCATACCTTCTTTTCAACGATTCAAAGATGACCAAAATCGGTTAAGATTTGACGAAATGGCAACACTTTGTATGAAAGCAAGCCTATACAAGGGAATCGGTGTTTTATGACGAAAAAAAAAAACGTTAAAATTGTCACCATTCAGCTAATTCTCAACCGATTTTGATATTTTTGAGTTCAATGAAAAGGTACATTTACGCACAATGAGTTTTTGTGAAAATAATAATGTTATTCATCCAACATTATGTCAAAAATTTCATAGAAACATTAATTTTTTTGTAAAATTAACGAAATACTAAAGAATTTGCTTCGCTACACGCTTTATTGTGTATTAAATCAAATTTATTTTTAGACAGCCTTATTCTACGTGAAATTCTATTGAAAAGAAGTGCAATTTAGTTTTTATTTCCGACAAGGCAAATGGGTGTAAAAATTCAATGATAGTCGGCAAAACAAAATTTTATCACTTCGACTTTAAAAATTAATTACAAATAATTGTGACGACATTGAGAAGTCTGACAAGGTGCGATGGACTCACAACGTGTTCCTCTTTAAGAATTTATATAAGGTTTGCTTGTGCTTTTTTTTTTGGTCGATTTCGTCACACAGTGCTATTGTTATTGCATATTCGTGTCCATTAAACGATTTAGGGAGTGGACCTATTGTGTCAATTTGCACGACATCAAAAGCCTTGGCTGGCGTAGGTGTTGTAATTAAAGGCTCTACATGGTTAATACCTGGTTTGTTTTTTATACATTTTTCACACTTTCGGATGTAGGACTTCACGTCTGAAGTCATGTTCGTCCAAAAATATTGTCGTCTTAGCTTTGACAGTAATCGTGTGACTCCGGGGTGGCCTCCAAATACCGGGTCGTCATGATTCTTTCGTAATATTTCATTTTTGTGTGTGGGTGAAGTAATTTTGATGATTTTTGGTGTTATTGCAATAGTTACCTTTTTTAATTTTTTGTTGCCTATATTTTTATATTCCTCAACGCCGACGTATTTAAATAAATTATCATTAATCGCGATTTTAATGCTTTTTAAGTTTGCCTTGCCAACTATTGTTTCAAGTTTGGGAAACAATTGCGCTAGTTCAATCTTCCCATAAGCAATAAAAACTTTAGCATTTATTTCAAATATTTTTCTTTTTCCATGGAATAAAATTAGTTTTGAGGAATCATTAAGTATTTCAATATTGTTTTCATTATAGGTGCACCTTTTTGTTATAAGTTTTAGGCACGCTAACTTTTTTACTTCGTGTGTCGTTATAGTATTGTAAACTTTGTGGTTTACCGCGTTTTCTTTGGATGTAGTATTTGTATGAAGAGGTGAATTTTTAGATTTGGATCTCGTAACTACTTGTATAATAGCAGAGTTTTCTTGCCTAAGTTGCTTGATTTGCCCAAAATCAATGCGATATAAAGCATCTGCACCGCAATTGTCCTTTCCTTTGATATATTCAACCTCAAAATCAAATTCCTCGAGGTCTAGCCTCATTCTTGTTAGTTTAGAGGAAGGGTTTTTCATAGCAAAAAGATAAGTAAGTGGTTTATGATCAGTTTTGATCAAAAATTTAGTACCATAAATATACGGTTTGAAAAAGTTTTTTGCCCAATGGATGGCAGTAAGTTCTTGTTCTATTACAGATTTGTTGCTTTCCCCTTTTGTAAAGGTTCTAGATGCAAACGCTATTGGTAGTTGAATACCGTTGTGATCTTGACTTAATACAGCACCACATGCAATTTTGCTAGCGTCTGTAGTTATGCAAAGAAGGTTCTTCGAAATCAGGGTATTTTAATATTTTTGGTGAAAGTAAACAGTTTTTTAAATATTGGAAAGCTTTTTCATTCAGTCGTCCATATGAATGGTGTTTTCTTTCTTGTTAATCTAGTTTTATATATTGCATGGTATGCGAAATTGGGTATAAATCTTCTATAGTAATTTACAAATGCTATGAATCGTTTGGCCTCATCCGGGTTTGTTGGTTCGGGGTAAGATACGATTTTTTCGTACTTTGAGTTGTCAGGTAGAATGCCTTTGTCAGTGCATTTATGACCGAGAAAAGTAACTTGTGAATCAAAAAATTTACATTTGGCTGGGTGCAGTTTTAGGTTTGTTTTTCTGCATATTGCGAACACTGATTTAAGATTTGTAAGCATTTGATTTTCTGAACATCCCACGATAATAAGATCATCCATATAAACAAATGTCCTGCTTGGTCCTAAACCAGAAAAGGCTATGTTCATCATTCTTTGAAACGAGTTGGGGGTTATTTTTAAGCCAAAAGGCAATCGTTTGAATCTGAAAGAGCCTTGTTCGGTCGAAAAAGATGTTATGTTTTTTGAACTTTCTTCTAACTCTATTTGGTGAAACCCAGATATTAAATCAAGACATGAAAAGTATTTTGCACGACCTAGTTGGTCAAGGATGTCATCGATTCTTGGTAATGGGTATTTGTCGGATGAGAGTTTTTTATTCACTTGCCTATAATCTATTACAAGTCTCCATTTCTTCTCCGAGTTTGTTGAGGATTTTTTAGGAACGAGGAGTATGAGACTGTTATATTCTGAGACTGAGGGTTCAATGATATCGTCTGTAATTAATTTTTCTATTTGTCTATTTATTTCCTGCTTATGGGTATGGGGAATTCTGTAATTTTTAATGTAAGTTGGCCTTTCATCTTTAAGATGCAATTTTTGATTATAAAAATTGTTAAAAGAGCATGGATCGGTTTCCAAAGCAAATACGTCGCTGTATTCTGAACATAGGTGAATAAGTTTCTCTCTATGCTGTAGTGGGCAATTTTCTGATATTTTTTTAAGATTGTGTCTTTCCTTTCTTGATTGTTATTTTGTTTATTTATGTTATATAATTATTTACTACGTAATAATTATTTAGGCTTTCAATATTTATATCATTTTGTGTTAAAAAAATGTTTTATATCTGTTGTGTTAATTATTCTTACATAAGGATTTCTTGCGTTGACTATTGTGTTTGCAATTATTAAAACATTTTCGAGTTCCTGTTTTGGGATTAGAACTTCGTTTTCAGATGTGACTATATTAATTTTCCTAATGATTTCTGCTCTAGCTGGCAGTGAAATCATTTCTTTTATGGGTGAGTCTAAAATTTCCACCTCCAGTTGGCCTTTCATTGAATAGGGTCGTATTATGAACCAACTTGAATCGCAATATTGATAGTCTAATACACAATTGAATTTTTTTATGAAATCTAACCCTATTATCCCTTCGCATGGTATGGGGAATGTTTCATCGACAATTTGGAAATCGTGATGAATTTCTGAGTTATTTATGAACTAGTGTAAAAGCCCGTCCTACGACGGGAAGGAACCATTTGAGTACAAAATGCGACAAAAAATTTATTGGATTTATATACAAAGGTTTTTATTTGAAAACATGTTTATTAAATTATTTTTATAAAACTTCCGTATATACAACATTTCTAGTACAAAAATTCTTATGCTTGGTTTTCACTTAGTCATTTTTTGTTTGACATGAAATTTAAAAGTTTAAAAAATCACATAAATAACATTTTTTTTTACAATTTTTGCTATAAACATGTGAAGAGATCAGTTTTTCCTATTTTTCGCCATTGCCAAACAGAAAAAAATGACAACGTGTTGGCATTTTTCATGTGACTGACAACAACTGACCATTGAAATTGACATAGTGAAAACCATGCTTTAGAATTTTAACCAATTAACCTTGTACCTTGCCATCTATAATGCTTAGTTTTATATCATCAGCCCGCTAAAATTGCCCATGACTAAATACCAGTTCTTTTAGAAAAACTCCTACTTTTTGCAATATTTAACCTTGCAATTTATTTATGGTCATTGAAAATGTCAGTTTAACTAAAAATTGTCGCCTTCGGAGAGTGAAAGGCAAATCTGTGTTTGTCGGGGCCAAATCAATTGTAGGTATCAAAACTATTTAATGTTCGCCAGTGCACGTGTCAATACTTGTGCGATGATTAATTAAGTTTTAAGGTTTTTCAAAACTAACCACCTTCCATTACAGATATCTCTTTTGGTATGGAAATTTCGAAGAAGTATTATAATACTTCCAATTTTGAGGTTTAACTTATGCAGTGGCATTCCTGAAGGATAAAATTCATTCAAAAACTCGACAGGGTAATTTTGTTTATCGTTATCATCACTGTCTTCAATTTAATCCGTGCTCAAATCTCTCACTGTGTCACCAACTAAAATATTTAGAACTTGCTCTTTGACTTCGTTCACATCGAAATTTTTTGGGTACAGGATAGCAATTTTGGAATAACGGTTGATGTTATTCGGACTCAAAGTATCGCCAAAAATCTATTTAACCCTTTCAATGGACTTGTCCATTATATTGGACACTTCGGAAAAATTTTTTTTTTTTATTTTCCAAAGTTTTTTTCTAAAATCAAATAGGTTGGTGCTATGAAGTGAAGTTGTGCCAACATGACAAAAATAATTTTAGGGAGATATATAACGTTTAACTTAGTTAGATTTTCGATTTTATGCCCAACAGTAGCCTTCAATTTTTTTATATCGCGTGTTAATAAATTTTGCAAATAAAGTGAGTATTGTGATTGGTGCGATTTCAGCCCTTGAAAGGACTTTGACCGAGCTTCTTTTCATCAATTGTGTTATGTGTGTTATTAAATGTTTGCACACAATTAACCAAGAACTGGACCTACACGTTTTATGCCGACTCCGAACGGCTAAAGTTCATGTTCTCAAGAAGCTTTACATGGCATTTTTTACTCTCTGAGGTTTGCCATTGTCTTCAGAGAGGTGGTGACCGATCTGAAACATTTTTTATTGAAAAAACTTTTCGCCGCGACTGGGGATCGAACTCGGGCTCCGAGCGTACTAAGCCACACACAACCTGCACGCCACGATCACCATAATTTTTTTTTTTATAATATTATTTGCATAAATAACGCATTTGCATTTGTCTCCGGTTGTTTTAGTTGAACTAAAATATTATAATACAACTAATCGTGGTTTCGTCCATTATATTAGTTAGCCTGCCAAAAGCAAAGCAGCTCATGTAAAAATCAGAGGGATATTTATTAATCTTTTTATTGCTTAAATGATGGGAATATAAGCTCAAAAAAATTGTCCACGATTATTCTAGGCAAGCCATTGAAAGGGTTAATAAGCGAACCTTTACAAACAAAATAATCTGGAATTTCTATGATATCTTCATCTCCATTTCCTAACTTGAGTAGCCAATCGCTAAAACTTGGATCAGAAGACCGAACATTGTTATTTAATTCTAGCAATTCCAATTGACACCAACGTCACTGAATGTAATAATTGCTGTTCAGTTTATGCAGACCGAATAGGTTGCGGTTCTGTTAATTAAGAAGCACTGTAATAGCAAGACATGATGTTTGATGTGTAGTAGTTGAGGAAAATGACGATAGTCTTAAAGTACAAAGATTTCCAATACATAATTTAATAACAGGTTCTGGTCCATTCTGAACAGGTTCTAAAAAGTAAAGTTCGTACAAAGATTTCAAATAGATAATTTTACAACAGATTCTGGTCCAGGCTGAACAGGTTTTACGATATAGAGCAAAAGGTTTAGTAAGTACAAACATTTCATATGGATAATTTTACAACAGGTTCTGGTACAGGCTGAACAGGTTTTACGATATAGAGCAAAAGGTTTAGTAAGTACAAAAATTTCAAATGGATAATTTTACAACAGGTTCTGGTCCAGGCTAAACATGTTGTACGATATAGGGCACGGAGCAGGACGCTTGTATTTTATATATTAAGATAGTTTAGCTGTGATGAAACCTATTGTTTTGATTAAACCGTCTCCTATACCTCTTAGATTGTAGGTATGGTTTTTGTTTATCTGCGTTTTTTCATTTGAGCGAATTTTGAAAAGACTTATTTCTGACCCTGTGTCTAATAAGAATGTTGATTCTGAACCATTTAATGATGTGCTGAGGGTAACAAAGTTACTGAATGATAAATTTACATGTAATATTTTAGCATTAGTTAATTTGGCATATCCCCCAGTTGGGCAGACTGGGGGTTTCCCTCGTTTTCCGATGCTTCCCTGTATCTGACGTTTCTATTGAGGTTATAACGTCCTCTATTGCTGTTGTTGTTATTATTAAAAGAATTGCCATTATTCCTATTAATGTAAGAATTTTGGCTGTTTCTTTGATTGTTTTGGGTTCTACTCCAGCCGTTTCTGTTACCTCGATTTGCATTTTTTATTTTATTGCATATTTTATTATAAAAAACTATTTCCTCTATATCCACTATTTCCATGGCTCCTTTGTGTTCTATAGTTATTTGCTCTATTTATATAATTAATTTGAAGGGTTCCCGAACTTTCTGCACCTAATTCTATGAATTTTGTTACTGCCTCCTCTACTGAGGCAAACTGACCTGCTCGCATAAGCATTTTAACCTCGTCGGATTTTGCATTTGTTTTAAACGCTTTTACTGCTGACTGTGTGGAGTAGCTTTTTGCAAGGGTAGGCGGCATGCCGTCTGCTTTATATGCATGCTCCAGTCGCATAGTAAGTGCTTCTACTTCTTTAGCGAAATCATTATCGCTTTTGTGTTGTTGCTTTGTATTGGTAATATTTGTTACAATGCTTTGCGGTGATTCATGTTTTATGTGGGTAATAAGTGTCGTCTTGATCGCTTGAATTGTGGTTTCGTTAGTCTGATATCTACCTGCTGTTTGCGTTAATTTTGTTTTAATCAAAGATATCGCTATTGTTTCATGTGTTTCCTTTAGGGTGTCAAGTAAGTCTAGGGCATTAATAAATTTATGTAAATTTTCAATTTTGCCGTCAAATTCAGGTAGCAATTTTGTTGCTATATTAATGAACTCGACGGGCGTCATTGTGTTATAGTTTTGTTGTACGTGTTCGTCAATTTCTGCGTCTGAACTTTCGCTACATTGAAATGTTAATATTAATGGTATTCCCTTAACGCCTCGGAAACAGCTTAAACCTCGTCAACTGCTTAATTTTAAGAAAATGGGAAATGATGGAAATATTTTGTATGGCGATTTTTTTACGATGTTTAAGCTACAATTTCAGTGCTTAAACAATGTAAAAAAGTTTGGTTAAACTTTCAGCTGTCAAACTATCAAAAAGTGTGTGGTGTGTTTTATTATTTATTTTGGCGCCTTATTCATCCCAATTGGCAAGCATAGAAGTGGATAGTGGCAGTGCTTGAAAACGGAAAATAAACACTTCGACACATCGTTAGGTGCTCTGTCAGACAGTAAAACTGCTGCAATTGGTATTGGATGAGGCTAAAGATTGCCCGGAAAAGTTTGGAGTAGACAGCTAACTTAGTAAGTAGGCAGTAGGCAGCTAACTCAATTATTCCCATTTCAGAAACCTAGGGCAAACAGATTCTATGAACAAATTTTCGGTCGATTTGTTACGGCATGATGACAAATATGCATGACAAATTTATCAGATGTCTAAAGGTGCGTTCCTTTAACAGAGGCTCGGAATTTTACGAGTTTACGAAATGGGAAATTTTGATCGTTAAGGGAATACCATTATTAAGAATTTGTTTATGTCCGTTGGCATTTCTTCTGAAATTTTCAAATGTTTAAACAGGCATTCTAGGCGTGCTTTTATGGATGTGAAATAGGAAATAAACTCTGTTTTGTGTTCTGCTGTCAGTAACGGGGATATTGATTTACTCAAACCCGATATTGTATTATGCAGATCCACAAGGATTCTTAGATGTTTCGTCTGTGTCGTATGGGTTGGTGTTGGGGTTCTATATAAACACTTATAGGATCTATCGAATTCTAGTTTTATGTCCCTTAGTTTGTTGATTATGCAATCCCATGTTACAGTGTTTGACATACATTTGCTCAATCGACAAAATATGAAATAAATGTTTTTATTTAAAAAAAAAATAGCTTATAAATTTATGGTTAAATATTTAATAAACTACAGTATTTAGTAAATATATATATATATATAGAGTAATACTTGAGTAAAATTTAATGCAATTCTTCGTGAAGGGCGTTCATATCCGTGTTCCGTTCTGTATCCGCTCCATGTTAGCAGTTGTTTTTGTAGTCATTATCTTCATCCCCCAGTTCCAATCGTTGGGGTGTGTTGGGCCACTGGATTTGGGGCACTTTCTTCTTTCTAATGGATCGGAAAGGGCTTCGCTTACTCCAAAAGCGTGCTGTTTTATATTTTTATTTTGTCTTTTTCACATGTTTATATATTTTTTTTTTTCTTTGCAGGTTGTTCTTTGTGTATTTCACGCATTTTTCCTTGCAGTTTGTTCTTTTTGTTTGGATTATTTGCGGTTAATGTTTTTTATTATTAAATTCGCGGAGTTGTTGTGGCTCGGTTCCCTTTTTTTATGGTATTTTTTAATGTGGCATATACGGCCAATATTAAAATTATGGCAGTATAAGAGTAACTATTTGCCACTTTTCTGTTTTTTCACTGTTAATTTTATTAAGTTCGTTAGTGTATATATTTTTCTGTTCTTTATTTTCAGCGTATTTTTCTAGTTTAATTTCTTGAACCTCCTTTCCTACCTCAAATCCGGAAAGGGCAATCATTATTGCACTTATAACTTTCTTCCACCACGACATGGTCACGGCGTACAACAAGAATATTATCTTGTAAAATCTTTTATATATATTAAAAGTATTACAAGAAGACAGGCAGGATCGCCATGTTATAGATAAGTACCGCGTTAGAGTAAATCACACAACTTGTTAGTTTTGCGTTCAGTTTTTGACTGCTTGTTTATTGAAAAAATTCTTTCTTATAATTATTAAACTTAAATAATGATAAGCAATAAAAGTAACTTAACCTAATTAGGCCAGCGATATGCATTGGCATTATCGCTGACTATGTGGTGACCAAATGTCGCATAGGGACAAGGGTAATGTGAGTGCACTTTTAGTGAGTCAGTTACGTTGGAATGCCATCAGTGCATTGAACTGCTGGTTGGCCTGAGTCATTATGCATTACATTATATTACAAAACCTTTGTCCATGACAATATCAATTGCAATTTATTGCAATTGATTTAATTGCAATTAATATCAATTGCAATTAATCATTAATTGTACTCTGCAATTAATTTATTTAGACTAACCTGAAGTAATTGCAAAATACAATTAAATCGTTGGCAATTAACTTTTTTACATTAAAGGTACAATTAAAGGTACATTTGGACTAAAATGGATGATTCTCTGGCCAATCGAATGCAGTGGGATTATCTAAGGTCATAAGTGGGTCATTGGCACTTTTATGGATTCCATGGAACATTTGGACATAATTGGATGATTCTTTGGCTAATCGAATGCAGAAGGATTATCTGAGGTCACAGGTGGGTCATTGGCGTTTTAATTGGTTCCATGGAACATTTGGACCAAAATGGATGATTCTATGGCCAATCGGATGCAGTGGGATTATCTGAGGTCAAAAATGGGTCATTGGCACTTTTATGGAATCCATGGAACATTTGGACCAAAATGGATGATTCTATGGCCAATCGGATGCAGTGGGATTATCTGAGGTCACAGGTGGGTCATTGGCACTTTTATGGGTTCCATGGAACATTTGGACCAAAATGGATGATTCTATGGCCAATCGGATGCAGTGGGATTATCTGAGGTCACAGGTGGGTCATTGGAACTTTTATGGGTTCCATGGAACATTTGGACCAAAATGGATGATTCTCTGGCCCATTTTGAACATTTTGGTCCAAATGTTCCATTGAATCCATAAAAGTGCCAATGACCCACCTCGTCGTCCGGGGATTCATGTGCTCCATACGCCATTTTGACAATTTTGAGTTAATAGTACCATCCAGGATTTTTGATACCAAATTTTTCAAATCTGTAATCCGTTTTTGGCTATCTCTTCTAGAAACTGAGATATTTCGTGTCCACTTTGCTCTATATCCCTTCAAACAGAAAATTTTGGTGACCTCTTGCCCCATAAGCCATTGAATGGCGTATAGAGCAAAATTTCCATACAAAATGTTGTAATTGATTAATGAAAACCACTTTGCTCTATGTGTACTTAACCAACATAGAAGTGGCTTATTATTTTCTTTTTTAACTAATTATTTAATTATTTAATGTTTTTCAATATTTTTAATTAATAAAAATTGATAATGGTGAAAATAAGGAGAATGGAATGAGTAGCAAAGTACATAGTTTCAATAACGTGGGTACAAAAATGGTGTTTTGTTTTCTCAAATCCTTGTGTAGTAGTGTAAATATGCTGTACTTTTTGGTCAATAACGGACCCGTAAAATATTCTTTATTTATTTTAAGTGTAACAGCCCCCTTATCGACTATATAAGGAGAAAAAAAAGTTTTGTTAACTTTTATGGCCGTTTTTGGTATTTTAAGGGAAGCAAAGTATACAAAAAATGTCTTTACGATATGTTTATTTTGGAAAAGTGCGCGCGGCAGCTCCCAAACAACAAGCCGCTTTCAATTGATCCTTTGGTTCGTAACACACATTACCACATATTTGGAACTTATTAATTTTTTATGATAAAATGAAGGAATTCCTTCAAACCAAAGAGTTACTGTATATATAAAATAAGGAACTAATAACTTTTATATCAAATTCAAATTATCGATTTACAAAAATAGGAAATCTTTGGCAGGAATTTTTTAAAAATTTCATTTATAATAGCAATTGTTGGAGATCCAACTTAAAATCTTACGTACAGCTTCAGAATGAATGCCTTCATGCGACATTATATTAAAAACGTTAAAAAGTTGTGTAGCCGACTGTGAAAAATATGAATATGTTTTTTAATGTGAACTACTGACATACAAAGTTTAAAAAAAGCGGAAGCACTAAGGTCAGATCTTGCTAAAAATTTGTCGAAATGATATGGAATCTCCGATATAATTTAATTTTTTATAATTATAGCATTACGAACATCTTTTATTTTTGTTAAATTGCTGAATAAATTGCTTGAATAAGAACTAGAACATTAGAATTAGAAATATTTACAATTTTTTCTCAATGCTACTTTGCTCTATGTGTATGGGTTAACACCAAAATATGTGTGAAATGGCGTATAGAGCAAAGCGGATTTTTTTTAATGCAAGAACATGTCCTTTATGACGTGAGATCCAGGATTAGGAAATATGTTTTTGGGTTGTCATTTTTACACAAATATTTGGTGAAAAATTGAGAAAATCCTATCGAGCAGTTTTAGAAAAAAATGGCTTCAAACTTTAACATCAGTTTACTCAAAATCTGTTTTTTGCATATAGAGCACATGAATCCCCGGACGTCGACCTATGACCTCAGATAATCCCACTGCATCCGATTGGCCATAGAATCATCCATTTTGGTTCAAATGTTCCATGAACTCCATAAAAGTGCCAATGACCCACCTTTGACCTCAGATAATCCCACTGCATCCGATTGGCCATAGAATCATCCATTTTGGTCCAAATGTTCCATGGACTCCATAAAAGTGCCAATGACCCACCTGTGACCTCTGATAATCCCACTGCATCCGATTGGCCATAGAATCATCCATTTTGGTCCAAATGTTCCACGAAACCCATAAAAGTGCCAATGACCCATCTGTGCCCTCAGATAATCCCACTGCATCCGATTGGCCATAGAATCATCCATTTTGGTCCAAATGTTCCATGGACTCCATAAAAGTGCCAATGACCCACCTGTGACCTCAGATAATCCCACTGCATCCGATTGGCCATAGAATCATCCATTTTGTTACAAATGTTTCATGGAACCCATAAAAGTGCCAATGACCCATCTGTGACCTCAGATAATCCCACTGCATCCGATTGGCCATAGAATCATCCATTTTGGTCCAAATGTTCCATGGAATCTATAAAAGTGCCAATGACCCACCTGTGACCTCAGATAATCCCACTGCATCCGATTGGCCATAGAATCATCCATTTTGGTCCAAATGTTCCATGGAATCTATAAAAGTGCCAATGACCCACCGGTGACCTCAGATAATCCCACTGCATCCGATTGGCCATAGAATCATCCATTTTGGTCCAAATGTTCCATGGAACCCATAAAAGTGCCAATGACCCATCTGTGACCTCAGATAATCCCACTGCATCCGATTGGCCATAGAATCATCCATTTTGGTCCAAATGTTCCATGGAATCTATAAAAGTGCCAATGACCCACCTGTGACCTCAGATAATCCCACTGCATCCGATTGGCCATAGAATCATCCATTTTGGTCCAAATGTTCCACGGAACCCATAAAAGTGCCAATGACCCACCTGTGACCTCAGATAATCCCACTGCATCCGATTGGCCATAGAATCATCCATTTTGGTCCAAATGTTCCATGAACTCCATAAAAGTGCCAATGACCCACCTTTGACCTCAGATAATCCCACTGCATCCGATTGGCCATAGAATCATCCATTTTGGTCCAAATGTTCCATGGACTCCATAAAAGTGCCAATGACCCACCTGTGACCTCAGATAATCCCACTGCATCCGATTGGCCATAGAATCATCCATTTTGGTCCAAATGTTCCACGGAACCCATAAAAGTGCCAATGACCCATCTGTGCCCTCAGATAATCCCACTGCATCCGATTGGCCATAGAATCATCCATTTTGGTCCAATATTCCATGGAATCTATAAAAGTGCCAATGACCCACCGGTGACCTCAGATAATCCCACTGCATCCGATTGGCCATAGAATCATCCATTTTGGTCCAAATGTTCCATGGAACCCATAAAAGTGCCAATGACCCACCTACAATTAATTTGTCCACCCGATGACAGAGGGACAAACATTTGATTTTATATATTAGAAGATTAAATAAAATTAATTGTTTTAAACTTAAACGAATGGAAAAAATATATTTAATTTTTCTGCAAATTAATTGTTAGTTTTTTAGTCTAATTAATTATTGCAATTAACAATTAATTAATTGCTAATTGCAGAAGTCACAATTAACAATTAATTAATTGTTAATTGCAAAGTTGCAAATGAAATTGAAAGTTGAAATGAAATTACAAAATTCTACATAACATGAGATGAAATATATGTTCCCCAATTTGACTGATGTATACAATCTGTCGCTGTAATTTCAAATTTTTAATAACACAATGTAACCCTCAACCTTTCACAAACATTTAAGAGCTTGTATATTTTCTTGTTGTTTTTTTACTGCTTTCTTATTTGTTTTACATGAAACTTTTGCTTCATTATTTAGCCTTTGATACTTTTAGGCTCGATCTTCGTTAGAATATCTCCTTTTCCTTGTATAGCGTTGTTCACCAGATCGACTCAATTTTATTGCTGCTGCCGCCAACTCGAACAACTAGGGCCACGATCATTGATACGGAAATGTTTCGTGTAATAAATGTGTAGTTACTATACATTTTGATTTTTAGTATGAAAAATTTTCTAATTCTAATTAATTTTCTAATTTTAAAAATATTCATTTTTTTCAGTTTTATTGAAGTAGATTTCTGAATTATCTTTTCTTTTATCTTAATTATACCCTAAACCTGAAAGGTCAGGGTATATTAACTTTGTGCAAACGTTTGTAACGCATAGAACGAAGCGAGTCCGGTATAGAAAAGTATATATATTCTTGATCAGCGTCACCACGTGAGTCGAGCTATTCATGTCCGTCCGTCCGTCCGTCCGTCCGTCCGTCTGTGTGTTGTCCGTATACACAGGATAAGAAGAAGGAGTTGAGATAATTGAATGAAACTTGGTACACATAGTCACATGGACCCAAGGATCTGCACTATTGAATATTTTTGGAATCCGCCTACGGACACGCCTACCTCCAATACAACGCAAAAATTGAAAACTGCATAACTCAGCTCATAATTAACCTACAACAATAAAATTTGGTCAACACAAAGATGTTTTTGAAAAATGGACGTTATCCGTTCACGGACACGCCCACCTCCCATACAACCCAAAAATTGAAAACGCACTAAATAAGCTTTTGTTTAACCTACAGAGCTAAAATTTGACACATATGTTTTTTATAACAAAACAAAGATGATTTTGAGAAATAAACATCATCCGCCCACGGACACGCCTACCTCCCATACAACCCAAAAATTGAAAACGCAATAAATAAGCCTCTGTTTAACCTTCAGAGCTAAAATTTGGCACGTATGTTTTTTATGACAAGACAAAGATGGTTTTGAAAAATGGACGTCATCCGCATACGGACACGCCTACCTCCCATACAACCCAAAAAGTTTAAAACTCAATAAATAAGGTTATGTTTGTCATAGAGAAATTAAATTTGGTAGGTATGTATTTTATACCAAAACTAAGGTGTGTTCAAAAATTGGGAGTAATCCGTTCATGAACACGCCCACCTCCCATAGCGAAAGCACAATAAAGGCATTAACTGTGAGCTACAGGAATAAAACTTGGTATGTGTAAATTTTTCATCACCATTCAAATGCAATTAAAATATAGGCTTCATCCGCCCACGGAGACGCCCATTTACAATAAAAATTTTTTTATTTTTGAAAAGTGGGTTTAGGGTATTTCATAGTCGGCCTAGACCGACTTTAGACTTTCTTTACTTGTTTTCATTTAATTTCTTAATTATCTCTTTAAGTATTTTAATCTCTTGAATTTAAGCCTCTATTGAAAAATAAGTAATTCGATATTTTATTTCCTAGTTTTTATTAATTAGGGCTATGACTCTTATTCGAAGCTTCGTTTCAAAACTTCGATGAGGAAAAAACTTCGTATTTACGAAGCTTGACTATTCATAAATTTGTGCCTGTGTGAAACACAAGAAAAAATATGAGATCCTGCGTGTGGAGCTATTATACTTAAAGTTCTGATGCTCAATCAGCGATTTGCAATGTATGCGAGCGGATATTGCAGTCGCATGGATTCACGAGTTCACTTTGTGCGCATCTAAAGATGCATTCAATTTTTCCACAAGAGCTACAAAGAAAACGCCAGCATGAAGAAAGGTAAGTTCACGGTGGGATGCTGTAAGGCCAAAGATTCTAAGGCCATATTGCCTTTATGTCATTATTGCATTGATAAAAAATCAAAAACAATGTTTCATTTGTAAGTAATTTTTGGCTTTATAAACGCAGCGCTGATTATTTTTCTTTAATTTTTTAAGTGAAAGCCAAATTTGGCATTATTACTTTTGGCCTTATAGTATCTCTCCTAAGTTATCATGTAGAACAGTACGGGAGCAGACCTTACAGTACTTTACACAAAGCACTTTAGTCAGGAATAAATCAAAAAAATTGTACGTTACAAACTCTAAAAAAACATATATCCAATTTTAGGAAATACTGTCATTATGATGAATCCAACATTTTTTTCAATACAGGAAGGTTTAAGTAATTTGCAGCCTTTTGAAGTAAAAGGTTTTTTTGGTTTTCATATTGGTGGACTTTTCGATTTTACGCATCATTCAAAGAAAAAAATGTTGTGTTCAAACAATTTGAGTATTTTTTTTTTAATTTTCAAAAAAACTATGAAATTTGGTTTTTGTGTTTTATGAAAAACACAAAAAATTGGAAATTATTTTGAAAAAATTACTTAAATTTATCAAAAAATTTCAAAAATATTTAAAAAAAATGTTCTATTTTTAGCTGACAAGAAAAAAGCTCCACATACCTCCAGTTTCATTTTTTTAATTTTTTGTTTGTTTTTAATCTTTCAGAAACTGGTTTCACTTTATCTGACTTCTTCCGATTCTTAGAGCAATCGTTTTTTGAATAATGGTCTAAAATTGATGTTTTCTCAAAAATTCTTCTTTATTTTATTGCCATTCTAGCTGACCCGGCAAACGTTGTTTTGCCTTAAATTTTTTTTTTCACTGAAAGTGTGGTTCCGTTGCAAAGTCGTGGTGGATTGATATTTAGAAGAAGAATGGTACACTCTAAACTATTTCTGTTGAATTTTATGACGAAAATCATCGGCAACGCTTTTCTGACATAAAGTGTCTAAATTTATACATCCACATTTTTAATCATTTTTTGTTGAATAATACTTACAAAATGTTTAACGATTTACATAACTAGTGTGTAAAAGTTGAAACTGTCCTAGAAAAGCGTTGCCAACCATTGGTAGAAAGGAAGCATTTATATGTTTGTTTAAATTTTTTTTTACAGCAAATGTAAAATCATAAATACTTTCTTTAGAAATAGTTAACTATTAGCCCTTCAATGGCCAGTGTATCTTTTTGGATGCAACCGAGAAAATAAGTTATTTATTTCAAAATATTGCAAAAATTAAAATGCTGGATATGTTAGTTTCACTCGGGAAATTGCAAGTATAAAACAAACATTTAATAATTGGCATAACTATGTTGGTTTGGGAAATATGGACCGTCAAATTCAAAAATACATTTTTTTTTTAATTTTTACGGAATGTTGGCTTTTTGACATGAAACATCTTTTAAACTATTAACAATTGTAGAGTAAAAAAAATGGCTGGTAGTATTCAGTTTGATGTTCATCATGGTTGTTTGAATTTAAGTTGTTTTATCTAAAAAATTTTGATTTTTTTTTAATATAAAAAATACTTAAATGCAATAGATATATAGAAATCTGGAGATGTAAAAGCAAACAATAAATGCCATTATGATCCAAAGAAATGCTGATCTTGTTTGATTTAGCACTTTATTAATATTTTACACATTTAAGGTTCACCATTACACATTTTTGTGTAGTTTTGTAAATTTTTTTTTTTTAAGTAAACATTTTTGTCAAATCTTAAGCTTTACAAATTTTGAGTTCAACATTACACATTTTTGTGCAGTAATTTAAACATTTTTTGGTGTATATTTCAACTTTGCATACCTTTGTGCTTTAAAATAAGCACTAACTGTTTATTTTCATTTATTGAGACCAAAAGATAGTAATTTTAGACAACAACATAAAATTCGTCAAAAATTTACAGTCATTTTGATAGTAAATTTCAACAAATAGTTTAGAGTGTAGGTACACTGAACCGACATATCAAATATTGTTCAAATATCGTTAACCGCAGCTGAAATAAAGTATATTTTTATTTTTGATAGCTGACCCGACAGACGTTGTCGTGTCCTATTTAAAAAAATTTGTGTTTGTTTTGTGAATTTGAAAAAAATATTGTAAATGTGTGAATATAGTTAAAAAGGGGGAAAAAACGTTTTTTTGAATGATAATTTTTATTCATATAGGTTTGAGGTGTGTTTGATTTACATTTGATTTGAAAATAAGTACAATGAATCTTATAGTGTTTTAATTACATTTTGATTGAAAGATCTCTGGTCAGGTAACCAATTAAAAAAATAAATATTTTTTCGATTGCTTAGCTGTGATAACATAATTTTGTTCATTACAATGCTCTTTGATACACAACATTTTTTGTTTTGTTATCTGGAGCGAAAACAAATAATGCTGATGGTGTTTATGGTGGCAATTGACCATTCGAGAAGCATGGATTTTCGAGGTTAATGCGTCAAACACGCAATCACTGCCCTTAAGACTTGTTAATTGTCATTGCAAATGCAAGCTCTACCGGAAACTGCAAGTGTTTAAAATCGAATGGCATGTCGGTCGGAATCATTGGGATCCGTGGTATCAAAACGTCTTCACCTTTGTACTTTCCTTTAAGTATTGTTGCTTCGATGACGTTATTCATCAGGTTTTTTACCGCAAGCCGGGTGCCATTACAAAGACGTGGTTGGTTTATGTTTCGTAACATTATGATTACCGACCCGACTTTCAGTTGGAGATTGTGAGACGGTAATCCGGATAATTTCAGCGAGTTTAAAAACTCCGTTGGATAGTTGACGACATCATCTTGGGAAGTAACAGAATCCACCGATTTGTACGTCATCAATTCGACAGCTTTTTCAAATTGAATCTTAAAATTCAATTCGTCGACATCAATGTTTTTCGCAGCCAATATAGCACGTTTTCTCAACCAATCATGATTTTTGAAATTTTGTGCAATGTTTGGAAAAACCTTTCGGATGAATTCGGATTTTGATTCGGTGAACTGGCAGAAAGCGGCGGGAAATTGAATACAGTCGGTTTAAATGTCAACCGGGATCTTGCCGTTGCCAATGTTTAGCAATTGTTTTGAAAATATTTCTCCAGATTAATCGTTCTGCAGCTTGACACGCATGTTCACAGTCAATTTGAGTTTCTTGACGTGTTTCCACAAAACGGACGACTTCAAACACGCATTAAGTTCTTCGGCTGGAGTTGATCGTGGAATCACTGGCAATGTTTGACGAAAATCACCTGCCAACAGAATCATCGCACCACCAAACTGGTTTTGATTGTTTCGTAAATCTTGCATCGTTTTGTCTAATGCCTCCAAAGACTTTTTATGCGCCATTGTACACTCATCCCAAACGATCAGTTTGCTTTGTTGCAAAACTTTGGCCATCGCACTGTTCTTGGAAATATTGTATGTTGGATTTTCATTGATTTGCATATTCAATGGCGATTTGAGTGCTGAATGAACAGTTCGACCGCCTTCCAACAACAAAGCTGCAATTCCTGATGAAGCCAGTGCAAGTGCAATATCATTCTGCGAGCGTATCGTTGCCAAAATCAGCGCGAGCAAAAAAGTTTTTCCACCGGGAGCGTCCAAAACAACATCCCTCCAGTTCCATCGTTCACAACTTTCATAAGAGTGTTATACGCATATTTTTGTTGTCGATTCAACAGTGGAACGCTCGTTTGAACTTCATACATAAGTCACATAATGACTTGTTCGACATCATCAAGCACATGTCCTCAATTAATATCAAAGCCTCGTTGTAAATTTCCTCGCTCAGTTGCAAATTTGGACTTGATATTCTAATACGCATCTGATGCAAAATATAATTTCACATATCATCTTCTTATTTGCTCCACAAATCAGTTGGTTTGGATGGGAAGCATGTCGAGATAATTATCGAAAACAGTGTTCGCATTTGATGAGGATTTGACGAAAGCACAGCATCTCCGAGGATGTTTATCCAATGAGTGTAATTTTCTAACAATTGCAAACGTGGACACGCTTCTCTATATGTGTCACACAGTTCACCATTTATAGTTCGCATATCTTGGAATGATGTTGGGCCACGAATGTTGACTAACAGCAAACGTAAATAGAAGCACTCATCGTTTCTTGAATCAACTGTGTAACTGCGAACTAATGAGTCGGTGGAAAATAAATTGGGGTAACCTGGAACTGAATTTCCTTGTTTCCGCCATTGAAATTTCTTTGACGATTGATTCCAAGTGTAATACCTTGGAAGTAGACAATTTTGCTTTATGTAAAAAACTTTTGTAGACTATTACAAACATTTAAAAAAAAAATTGCCAAACCAGCCCAGGCGTTTTGCGATTTTAGATATATATATATCAAAACAGTGGGCGCAAAAGTGGGCGTGGTAATTTTTCTTTCAGTAAAAACTGAAATTGGATTACTACAAACATTTAAAAAAAAGAATTAGCCAAATCGGTGTAGCCGTTTTCCGATTTTAGATAAATCGAAAAAAGTGGGCGTAGTCAATTTATCTTTCCGTAAAATTTTAAATTGGATTACTACGAACATTTAAAAAATAATTAGCTAAATCAATGCAGCGTTTTCCAATTAAAGATAAATCGAAAAAAGTGGGCGTTAAAGTGAGCGTGATCAATTTTTCTTTCCGTAAAAACCTAATTTGGACTACGGCGAACATTTAAAAAAAAAACTATCCAAATCGGTCCAGCCTTTCTCAACTGATGCAATTACTAACGAACGACATTTGATTTTTATTTATATAGATTTCTTACACTTTGCCACAGTTTGTTTTTAACTTTCAAAGAATTAAAAAAAAAAAATGTTTATTTACACATAAAATAAAATGCTTATGTTATTTTTGACAAAAATGAAAATTCAAAAAGAGGTTATTTTTCCTTAGAATACTCTTTTTAGCATATGATAAGGGAAAAAATAGCACCAAATGACACATATAATTATCGCAATATTTTCTGTAAATTATTATTTTTCAGATCCAAAAAACATATGAGCTATTCCATTTTTAACTTGGCGAGTTATGCCGCGTTTCCATGTGATCTTCCAGTATCTTATCCTATCCCATATCACAATACACTTGCTATAAAGAGCGAGATGCATATTTGTACATTTTGCTATAAATGTTTGACAAATGGGAAATTTGTAAACAAAGAATAAATTCATTTATTCTTCAAGTGCCGAAATGTGTTATTCAAAATATTAAATAAAAATAAGGAACTCCAGTGGAAACAAAGCGGTAACTAAACAAAAACAGGAAGATGTTACCAGGAGCAGCAGACCATCAGTTCAGGCAGCTTTGAATTCAGTTCAGTTCAATTCAAACGGAAATCAATTTTTAGTTTCTTAATTGTTGTTGTTTTCATCATTTGTTTTTATTATAAAAATAGTAATCTCAAACTTAACGTCGTAATAAATGATTTTCATTAATTTGTCAAACGTTACCATTGCTTGAGCCGCCACCAACAGGGCCAACTTTCGGAGTATAGACCGTGGAATTGGAATCTTAATTCGAAGAGCCAAAGTGTTACCAAAGGTATTGCTACCGAAATGGGTACGATGCCAACGCATTGTTGCTGTTGTTGATTTTATTTTTGCTGATGTTGTAGGCCGCATAAAACACCACGTATACTGTTGGCGCTGGTATTTGTTGACACTTGCATTATGTGAATATCCGCCGTATATGCACGTTTGCTGTTCACTGTCGGCTGCTGCGCCCGCTTTTATAACGGTTTACATGGGCGAGGAAGCTCCTGGACCACCACCAGCTCCTTGCATTGGCGGTGTATCGTCATGTGTAGCATTAAACTGGCCTCTGTGCAACTGCATTGTGGCAAATAGAGCGAGTCAGTTCTTCCATGACAAGAAGTTGGCAATTTTTGCTTTGAGATCGAATACTTTCTGTTGGAAAAATTTTAAATTAGTATAAAGAAAAATAAAAATAGAAAATATAATGGTGAACACATAAAAAAATATTAAAAATATTGGGAGTTTCAAAATTAAAGTATTGTCGGATTAAAAAAAAATTAACAGTTAATTTGAAGCAGTAATAAAAATAATAAATAAGCAATATTATGAAAGAAAATATATAAAAAAAAAAATTTTTAAGAACATAAGTTTGAAAATTTAAGTTTATACATACTTAGGAAAGAAGGAAATTTGCTAAAAATGTCTAACTTCGGTGTTTCTATAAAGATGTCCAGCGGTATTCGGCATTCGGTACCCATCGGTGGCCAACGCAGACAAGGAAGACCGCATCTCCGTTGGAAAGATCAGGCATTGGATAACCTGACAGCACTTGGAGTTTCCAACTGGCGCCAGCAAGCGCACGAAGAAAGAGGCTGGCGCAAATTCGTAGACCAGGCCAAAATCGACCAACGGTTGTAAGCATTCTCCAAGGGCGGAATTGTTGGAATCGTTGCCCGTGCACACTGCGTATCTGTATCCAGATCACCATTTTCATCTCTGCAAGTGGATGTTCCGGCTTAAAACCATGGGTTAGGCGCTAAACCTGCTGGTAGAATTTTCCAGCATCCTTCTTGCCCTGGTACACTTCAATTTTTTCACGCTCGCGCTTTTCCTGCTTTTTTTTTGCGTCTGAAAATGCATCTCTCTTCCTTCTTCTTTTCACTATAGTTTTCACACATGGCTCGCGTTGCAGCTGACTGCAGCGGCTTTTTACATGCGGCGTAGTTTTCTGCTGTCGCGTTGCGCTACTCCTGGTCATATCTTTGCTTACGAGGTTGCGGGCGCCGAAAACCAATGACTTCCTCAGCAGCAGTGAGCATGGAGTGGGATATATGCGCCCAAAGTCCGCCAGCGTCATCGAGGTAAGAGTTAGGTTGTTTGAATTTACCGAGAGTTGAGCGGAGTAGGCCTCGACGGTCCGTTGTGATTGCAGCTTATCGATATCTATGTGTATATTCTTCGTATTACACAATCGCATGCGAATCTTGGCTGCGACAAGACAATGGTCGGAGTCAATATTGACCCCCCGAAACGTGCGCACATCCAGTACACTTGAAGCATCCAGTACACTTGATAATGTTCGATGAATATTGAGATTTTTGCATCTGGTGCTACTAACTACCATGTTTCGCACCGCGGCGAATTCGATCAGTCAAAGGCCTATTTATTTATTTTCTCTATTCTAAATTCTTTGTATTTAATCTATTATGCTTAAGTGCACTAAATTCACTTAAAGCATGCTGTAAATTCTTTGGATAAGGATAAGCTTTTTCCAACGAATTCCTTAGCTCTTAAAATGTTTTTGGTTTATTTGAGCGTTCCCAGTATGCTGCGAACTTGGGCTGATAATTGAAAATTTTAGACGAATGCTATACAAATAGGTCTATCTTCATCTTTAATTATGTAGATCATGCAAAACTTCTGATTGCGTTATAAAATCTTCTAATTGATAGAAATTACCCTTAAAAATTGTAGGTTTTTAACTATCATATTTGTATCGAAGTTAGACATTTTTAGCAAATTTCCTTCTTTCCTAAGTATGGAGAAACTTCAATTTTCAAACTTATGTTCTTAAAATTTTTTTTTTAATATATTTTCTTTCATAATATTGCTTATTTATTATTTTTATTACTGCTTCAAATTAACTGTTTATTTTTTTTAATCTGACAATACTTTAATTTTGAAATTCCCAATATTTTTAATATTTTTTTATGTGTTCACCATTATATTTTCTATTTTTATTTTTCTTTATACTAATTTAAAATTTTTCCAACAATGATATTGTATTTTTGATTGTCACAAAGAAAATTCATAACATTAATATTGTAAAATAAAAACGTAAATATTTAAGCATACTTGAAAGACCCTGTGATCATAGTGCCAACATTCAAAACCAATGCGCATGCGAATGATGATCAAAACAAATGAATAACTAAATGACGTTTTAGTTATTGAATGAAAAAAAGAATAAATGCAAACACGTGGGCGTATCGGTTTAACAAAAAATTTTGTTTTGATAGCGAGTGCTGTTGAAGTGCTGTTTGAGTAAAAAAATATAAGATATAACCATATCTATGTGTGGTACTCCGGAATTTTTTGTTTTTGAAAATCCTTCCTAGGTGACGCTGTAGGCACAATTTTTATGCAGTTTCATTACCGATTTATATGATATACATATACTTATATATATGATACCTTATAAGATATAGTGCGAATATAAGGTGGAAAGGTTTCATTTGCCGTCGGTAAAACGTTCGATGATTCAGGATCTTCTGCCAGCGTATCAAAACATCTGTCCGTATTGTGCAGGATCACGATGTAGTGTTCGGATTTTATTTGTTTGAGAAAAGAATGTTTTGCAAAATTTGTATGTGCGGCTTCAGACGCGGTAGTTAATTTATAGAAGTCTCTGCCTTTTCATTTGCTGGCGCTTTACAACGCCACTGGCTCTAAGTTTGTTTATGTTTAACAACCTGAGTAGATGCATGCTCGAAGGTTTCTAGTGAAATAGCTGATGTATGCTATTAGAAGTAATTGATTTATTTTGAGGTTTGCACCTCCTTAAAAAGTAAGATTACAGGATGCTTTAATTGTCAAATTGAGTTAAAAATAATAAAAGTATATAATAACTTAAAAAGATATTATCATATAAACAAAAGTGTTATACTGCTTTGAGTATAAATAATAGCGAGTGATGTGCGTACAATTAGTGTGATAGTGCAGATGGTTATAGGATACTCTACAAAATTCAAAACTACCTACTCCTCGATACTTCGTTTATTATGTTGGAAAGTTAAACCTCAATAAATGAGTTTTGTGTGATTTGTTTGCAATTTTTTGATTTTTTTACAAAACATAATAAAATTCTTAAAAAATTTTAGCGTCTCGGTGGGACTTTAGACCCCATAGCCCTTCCCCTTTATCCGCGCGTGCCTGTAAATTTTTTTTTCTTTAGACTAAGCCAACACTCAAAGATGAGAATCCACTTGTAGAGATGAGAATGGTGATCTGGTTACAGATACGCAGTGCTCATTGAAATTATGGAGACAGCATTTTTCCAATCTGCTTGCAGGCGACGATACCAACAATTCCGCCCTTGGAGAATGCAGTCTTACACCACCAATCGACGATGATAGAGTGGAAATTCCACCACCTAGCAATGACAAGGTTAAATTTGCTAGCCAGCGACTCAAAAACAACAAAGCTGCAGGAGCTGACGGCCTGGCTGCTGAATTGTTTAAAACCGGCGGCGGTGAGTTGATAAGGTGCTTGCATCAACTCATCAGCAAAATATGGCTAGCGAAAAATATGCCCGACGATTTGAATCTCAGTGTGCTTTGTCCTATACTTAAAAAAGGAGACACAACGCTTTTTTCGAGCGTATTGTGTGAAAGATTGAAGCCGCATACCAAAACACTGATTGGATCTTATCAGTATGGCTTTCGTCCTAGCAAGTCCACCATAGACAAGATTTTTACACTACGCCAAATCCTGCAGAAAACCCACGAAAACCAAATCGACACCCATCATCTGGTTGTTGATTACAAAGCTGCGTTCGATAGCCCGATTCGGGATTGCCTGTACGCTACAATGTCTGAGTTCGGTATACCTGCAAAGTTGATAAGGCTCTGCAAGATGACGTTGAGCAATACATGCAGCTCCGTCAAGGTAGGAAATGACCTCTCCGAAACCTTTAATACCAAACGAGGTTTCAGACAAGGCGACCCGCTATCATGTGATCTCTTCAATTTCATCATGGTGGGGATCCTACGAAAGGCAGGTGTACATCGAAATGATACCATTTTCTACAAAGGTGTCCATTTCCTTGCGTATGCTGATGATGGCAAAACAAAGTATATGCTGTCTGCAAATAGGAAAGCGCGTCATCTAGGCTCCCATGTTACAGCCGGCAAATATAACTTTAAAGATGTCAAGGAGTTTACATACCTTGGCACCACTGTAAACAACTATGTCAGCCTGGAGATAAAGCGAAGAATAACAATTGCTAATAGGTGCTACTACGGGCTAAGTAAGCAATAAGGTTCCAGAGCCCTCTCTCGATCGACAAAACTAACACTCTACAAGACGCTCATCATACCTGTGCTTCTCTATGGCGCTGAGGCATGGGTGGTATCACAAACAGATGCCGCCGCTCTTGGGGTGTTCGAGATGAAAGTTCTTCGGAAAATCTTTGGTCCTGTTTGAGTTGGCGACGACTATCGCATGCGAATGAACCACGAACTGTACGACCTCTAAGACGACATTG
Source organism: Tetanocera ferruginea (assembly GCA_958299015.1). Lineage (NCBI taxonomy): Eukaryota > Metazoa > Arthropoda > Insecta > Diptera > Sciomyzidae > Tetanocera > Tetanocera ferruginea. The sequence goes on along the minus strand of OY282641.1, from coordinate 77,386,774 downwards.
ACTTAGTCAGTATATAACAATGCAGCGACTACGTTGGCTGGGTCATGTCTTTCGTATGGATGAAGAAGCTTGACCAGGCCGAGGAAGCCCTTACCGCGCTTGGTGAAATAGATTGGAAACAGCGCGCGCGAAGCAGAGACGCCTGGCGAGAGCTGAGCGGCCGTAACCCGACAACTGGTTGTCATGGCCACCTTAGTAAGTTAGTAGGTAAGTCAACACTCATGGGATGCCCTATAAATGCGCAAGCATTGTGTTGTTTTCGAAGAGAGGTAATAGTAAAGTGGGAGGGTTGCAAGGTGGAGCAATGATGGTGAAGATTTGTTTCAAATTTGCACAGCCCGAATCCGTCGGGAAACACAGACGCAGGGAGATTATTCCATAATCTTATGAAGTTTTTCTTGCACCGCTTTAAAAACCTAGGCACTTGGCCTCTTTTTTCGACGCATCTAATATATGATCATTCCATCGGAGATAGGATTGGATCAATATGCCAAGAACGTCAATAGCTGCTGACTCCGCAATATCCACACCGCTCATATTAAGGGGTGCAAAAGGACAATTCACTCGCTTGTGGGTTAACAAACAGCGTTGGGTCTTCCTTGCATTAAACTCGACTCTATTAGCAATAACCCACTCGGAGATTTTTTCAAGTCGTTAATAAGTGCGTCATTCATATTTTACCTCTTGCTCTCAACCTCAAAAGAGTTTGGGCTTTTTTCGGAGGAATAAGAATGACAGATGTTGCTGTCGTCCGCAAACGAATGAATTGTGTTATGTGTCAACGACAGAAGGTCGTAAATGAAAACCAAGAACAAAGTTGGCTTAAGGACACAACCCTGCGAAACTCCTGCATTGATAGCGTGCTTATTGAACGAAATACCGTCGATCACAACACGAATCGATCTGTCCTTGAGAAAACACGTGATCCATCGAGCAAAATTACTACCGACACCAAATGAAATTAGTTTTGCCACGAGTGCTTTATGCCACACCCGGTCAAATGCCTTTGAAATATCCAGAGCGACAACATTACTCTCACCACTTCTCTGTCAAATATACCATTACGTCACCAGTAGAGCGGGCGTTACGAAAACCATACTGACGATCACTGAGTAATTCGTTGTGCTCCAGATAGTTCATCAGGTGAAAATTTATACACTCTCCATGACTTTGGAAAGAGCAGAGCATATCGCAGTGGGTCGATAGTTCGCAGGCTTCGTGACATCATCCTTTTGGGTATTGGCTGGACATTCACAACCTTCCAACAAGATGAAAATACTTCTGTCCTGTAGGAGATGTTGAAGGAGTTTTGCAATGCCCAAGCCAACATAGAAGCACACGTTTTAAGCACAATTGGCGGTATTCCATCGGGACCTGAGGCTTTTTTGATATTGAGATTTGCGAGATCCCTTTAAACTGATCTTGTTCGAAAATAAATCGCCTGTAATGCAGATGATGTATTCACAATAAAAGGCAGTATCTGATTGCTAGCCGGGATTGTAGAGTTCTGCCCAAACAATCCAGCCAACAGGCTCGCGTTATCAGCCGGGTCAGTTAAGAATTGGTCAACTTTTAAAAGAGTTGGGATAGACGAAGACGTCTGATTCTTTACTCTTTTAACAAATGACCAAAAGGTTTTGCTCCTTTTGGGACAGAGAAGAACCTATTCTTTGACGCGAGTCTCGAGACTCTCTCGATTCCTAGCCTTAATTCTAAGTCTTTTGGTATCAGCATTCTTATGTAAGGGGGTTTTCTCAAAGGCTGAGGTATGACTCAGCCGCTCCAGGATCAAACGAAGGACCCTCGAACCTTCGTTAAATAAAAAGATTTGTTGGTGTTAATATTTCAAGTACAATCAGTTTTTATTGAATAATCTATATGATTAATTATGAATATATATAGATGCATATATATTTTGTACATAAGTCTTTTCAAATACACAACAACAATCATTCGTGAGTATCAAGCTGTAATTTTCCAACAATTGCCCTCTTTGACTCTGCCTCGGCGATTACTGGTTCTGGTGCGGTAATACTCAGGATTCGGAGCTTCGGTAAATATCGGTGATTTGCGTTCGTGGCGAGTTTATGCAGCTTGACTTCGACAGAGCTCGACAGAGTGCGTTGGATTTGGAAAATATACTCTTACTGTACAATTATTATATACAAAAGTACCATACATACATCTTTTGCAGTATTAAATTATACAATGTAATTTCTTTATATCTTATGTAGAAGTATGTAGTATCAATAAGATAAGTATATGTTTATGCATTTCTCAAATTGTGTGAATAACTTATATATATATATATATATATTTCTTTTCAATAAAAATTATAAATATAGCATTTAATTTATATAATACGGGTAACTAATATGACAAGCTAAGTGTTCGGAGGGATATCCAATCGACCGAAGCCGACGGTGAAGTCCGACCGAGTGCAACACGCTAAGTATTCGGAAGGGAATCCAATCGGTCGAAGCTGACTGTGGAGTCCGACCGAGTGCAACAAACACAACTATAAAGTATTCGGAAGGGTATCCAACCGACCGAAGCCGACGGTGAAGTCCGACCGAGTGCAACACGCTAAGTATTCGGAAGGGTATCTAATCAGACGAAGCCGACGGTGAAGTCCGACCGATTGCAACGAACACAACTATAAAATATTCGGAAGGGTATCCAATCGTCCGAAGCCGACGGTGAAGTCCGACCGAGTGCAACAATAAAGAATCTAACTACAATGTATGTATCGAACAACCCGCCTCTCGGTGTTTTGCTCAAAAAAATTAGTTTACTCGTTGCCAAGTAAGAGGCGGACAAGACACTACGCCTTCGAGCCGTCCCTACTGCTGACACAGTTGGCTCGTCTTTAATAGTATATTTACAGAACGTAATGCGAATTATGTGCGCGATATACAAGAATCTATTTATAGGTGATGGCTGCTTTGTCATGCGTTGGTTGTGTGTCTGACTGGTTGTGATGTTGTTGTTGCTGCACTCTATGCTGGCTGATTGGCTATGTGTGGACTGTGTGTGTCTAACTTGTTCTGATGTTGTTGTTGTTATATATACTATGCTGGCAGGTATTCGTTGTATTCAACTAGTAGATTTTGTAACGCTGTTACAATTCCTCCTCCACTTCGCGGAGTGATGCATCACGGCATGATATGATAAGGAGAAAACAACAAAAGAAAGACACACACAGTCAACACATAGCTAAGCAGCCAGCATAGTGTGCAGCATTTTTCCAAGCATTAAAAAAAAAATGGATTTATTTTTTTTTAATGCTTAAAAAAGTATGTGCCACCTTGCACTTTAACGTTACACTGCGTCCGTAATACTTATAATCTTCACTTGTCCTTGGCAGCTTAGCCGAGCCCTGTTACCGGCCAATCGCAAAACTGCTACGGAGGGCTGTCCTCGGCGGTGAATCACCCAACGTTCCCGTTTTCTGGCTTTTCCTGTCTGTGGTGGTCCCATAGTTATGCCCGTAAATGGATCAGCCTGCGCAGGCTGAGTTGGTGGAGGCTGCGTTGGTGGAGGCTGAGTTGGTGGAGGCTGAGTTGATGAAGGCTGAGCTGGTGGAGGCTGAGTTGGTGGAAGCTGAGTTGGTGGAGGCTGAGTTGATGAAAGCTGAGCTGGTGGAGGCTGAGTTGGTCGAGACTGAGTTGATGGAGGCTGCGCTGGCGTCGGATCCCTGATGGCAGCCAATCGGTGCGGGAGGAACTGGTCGACCTTAGTGTTGTGGTCTTTCGATGCACCTGGACTCTGTACCAGGGTGGTGCCTAGCATATGTTGAGAGGGGCTCGCAGTATGGCCGTGTTGGATATCGGGACCAGGGGGGAACTTCCATGTCTCCCCAGCTGCTTTTGACCCCTGGCATGTCAGGGCTTCCGCCTAGGTGACAGGGTATCAATGGCGGAGGAGAACGGCTGCTGAATCCGATTGTCCGATGCGTGAGTTGCAGGTTCGGGAGTTTCGTCACCGATTGAATCTCAATTTTTGGCCTAACCCGTCGGCACGCTTCTGGTGGTGGCTGATAGGGCTCCACTCTTTTTGGCATTGCCGTTTGTCGCAAGTGAAAGGCGATGCGACCTGGTGGTATTTGGTTGGTGCGTTTGCGCTGCATGCTGATGTTAATTTGACTCTTTACTTCAGAAAAAATGGCAAGAATATTTACAAAGAAATAAAGTTGAACCAAAGGTGAATTGTATATTACCTCCGAATATTTTTAGGTCTTTTATATGGGAGCGTGTTGAATTTTGTTTCGGGTGCTTTAGCTCTTCTAATTCCACGATGTTGTGTGCGACGCATTGTTTAATTTTATAAGGCCCCGAATATTTTGGCGCTAGTTTCTGAGCGAAGGAGTTTACCTTTGATGATAGGGGATGATCTCGCTTCAATACTAGATCGTTAACTTTAGGTTGCCACGGGCGTCTTCGTAGACTATAGTTTTTTTGTTGCCGCTGTGTTGCTTGTCGTTGATGCTCGATGACTTCCTTCCATAATTCTTCGACTGCTCTTCGTACCTTTGAGGTCTCGGGTGGGTTTGCAGTCTCCCGTCGTAATTGGTTTGGTATGGTAGGTGATCGTCCGAAGATAAGCTCGGCTGTTGATACTTTTGTAGACTCGTGACTGGCAGTATTGATGGCGAATGCTATTTCGGGTTCCTGATCATCTCATCTTTTATGGTTACCTTCGGCCCGCTGTGCTATCATTGTCTTTACCACTCGACTATACTATAACTTCAAACTTGCTGATTATTAATATGTTCAATATCATGTTTTTTATTGTGTTTGTTTCAAATTGAAAAAAGAAAATTGTCAGAAAAAATCGAGATCTGAATCTGAAAATCAAGTTACTTTGCTGTAAAAAAATAGATTTTATTAATTGGCGCCCAACATTCCCGTACCCAAACTTTGGTCCTTATAAACGGATATAAAATAAAACAAATTATTTAGAAACAAAAAAAGAATTTCAACAACCAATCGTGTCAATCTAATTTTAACCACCGAATAACATTGGCAACATCTTTATAAAAGTACTAATCCATCTTTATAAAAGGACTTACTCCATATTTGTGTCCATATAAGGATATACTCCATAGGACATATTTCGTGCTCAAAAAAATTCGGAAAAACCAGCAAAAAAAATCTCTTCAAAAAGACAACCAATTATTTGAGCTCCATCCTGAAGTCAATATAGGAAGGAAATATTTCAATAAAATCCCGAAGGACAACTTTCCAGTAACAGCATTTTGAAAAACTTCACAATCAAGAAATTAAATCACTACAAAAGACGAATTTTGAGACCATTTATGCTTTTGAGGAGAAAACTTATTGTAAGTGAATATTCAATATTGTTCAAGTGTCCTTTTTTATTTAAAATACTCTTCTTAATATCTTTTCTAATTTAATCATATTTGTGATATAAGTTTATACCTTTTTAATCCTTAAAAACTAACTTAATTAATACTTACGTGGTTATTTTTTTGATGATAAAAAATTTCAAAAACTGTAATAAACGATACCTTTCTTTTATTAAAAAAAATAAAAAAATTAACCTGATAAATAAATTAAATTAGAAGCAGTTCAAAATGAGCTTAACAAGAGAACAAGTGTTAGATGCAATTAATATAACTAATGAACGAACTAAGCAGGAGTTTACTGCGCAGCTAAATCAGCTAACTCAAACTCTCCGTAAGTTAGTTCCACCAAGCATTCCATGTAATGATTCTAGAATTCTTGCCAGAATTCAAAGGAAATGCCGCCTCTTACCCTGCTTGGCGAAGCGCTGCACATTTCGCTATTAATTATTATAGAGAGGGTTCAGAAAATTACTATATAGCTATGGGTATATTTAGAAACAAAATCACAGATTCTGCAAATGCAACTCTCGCTTCGTTCAATACTGTCCTCAATTTTTAAGCAATCATAGCAAGGCTAGACCAAACATACTCCGACAAAAGACCAATATTTGTTTTAGAAAACGAACTTAGCATACTGAAGCAAGGTAATATGTTATTAACTGACTATTATGATGCAGTAGATAAACTATTAACCTTGATTATTAATAAATAATGCTCCATAGTGACAACATCGATATAGTTACAGCTCTTAACGAACGTGCAAGGGAGAACGCATTGCGTGTTTTTATATCCGGTCTTCGACGTCCGATTTGCGATATCCTTTTTTCTGCACGACCAAAAGATCTTCCTTCTGCACTTGCTATAGCCCAAGAGCTTGAAACTAATCACAAACGATTTGATTTTGCACGCACTTTTGAAGTTTGCGACTCAGTTAAATTAAGGCCAACGATGCCCCAATATCAACGGATGCAACGCAATACCAATCCTGATATTCGTTTTAACCAAAATTTAAATAGTTTTCCAACTCCAATAGAAGTTGACTGTGGCACTTCACTCTACAGACGCCAAACATCACAGAATACACCTCAATTTAGACAAAACAGTTTTTACATTCAAATTTAGTTACTAATCCACATCAACAAAAACAACCATATCAAGCGATGCCCTTGAATACACCTCGTCAACAAGCAGATTTTTATCAATCACCATTCCAAAAAAATCAAAAAGTAAATCACATTCCTGAAACAAAATATTTCAATGAATCCAATCATTATAAGAACGAACAACAAAATTACTATCAAAATGATTTCTCAAAACCGTATTTTATTGATGACCCCAACTATCAAGAGGACATAAGTCAAGACTATATTCGACCTTATGGCTCAAATTATGAAATAAACCATTTAAACTAGGTTCGCTCCTACCATTCATAACAAAAACAACCACGAATGGTCAGGAGCTACATATTTTAATTGACACAGGAACATCAAAAAGCTACATCAAAGACTTCAAATTCCTTAAGGGAGTGATTCCTCTCGAAAAACCTTTCAAATTAAAATCAATAAACGGAGATAACATAATAAATAAAAAATGTTAAGTTAACATTCTTGATTGCATATCAAATTTTTTTTTACTTCCAAATTTAAGTACATTTGACGGAATCATAGGATATGACCTCCTTAAAAAAATTAACGCAGTAATAGATACTAAACGAGGATACTTATTTTATCAAAATGGACAGGTCAAACTACAATATCTTAGTTGTAATCAGGTTAACTTGATAACATTAGAAGATAGCTCTGTTTCTTTTAATATAAAATCTAAATTTGACGAAATGATTAACAGAAATATCAATGCTTTCGCTGACCCAAATAGAGCATTTCCATATAACACAAATGTCAAGGGAACGATCCGGACAATAACAAGTGATCCTATTTACACAAAAAGCTACTCATATCCAATTTCAGTAGCGACATTTATAAATAAGGAAATAAAAAATCTTCTTGAAGATGGTATAATTCGAAAATCGTACTCGCCATACAACTCACCAGTTCATGTTGTGACAAAAAAAGGTTTTGATGAAAACGGAGATCAAAAGTTACGTATGGTTATAGATTTTAGGAAAATAAATGACTTGACCATTTCAGACAGATATCCATTACCTGACACATCAGTAATTTTGGCAAATTTGGGAAAATTACAATATTTTACAACTTCAGATTTAAAATCCGGTTTTCACCAAATTGTTTTGTGTGAAAAAGATAGAGAAAAAACAGCCTTTAGTATCAATAACGGAAAATATGAGTTCTGTCGCTTGCCTTTCGGATTAAAAAATGCTCCCAGCATTTTTCAAAGAGCGATTGATGACGTACTTCGAGAAGATATTGGCAAAAGTTGTCATGTTTATATTGATGACATTATCATTTATTCACCTGATGAACAATCACACCTAAGAGACATAAACAATATTTTAAGTAAATTAGAAAGAGCGGGAATGCGAGTTTCTCCGGAAAAATCAAAATTTTTTAAAACTGAAGTGGAATTTTTAGGCTTTTTGGTTTCTCAAAAAGGTATTAAAACATGTCCAAATAAAATTAAAGATATTCTGAAGTATAATATTCCACAATCCCTAAGAGCATTACGTTCATTTCTTGGTCTCTCAGGATATTATCGAAGATTTGTAAAAGATTATGCAGCAATTGTAAAACCTTTGACTCAGTATCTTCGAGGAGAAAATGGTCATATTGGAACCAATAAGTCGAAAAGTGTCAAAATAACGTTTGACAAGGAAGCAATAGCATCATTCGAAAAAATTAAAAAAATTCTAACTTCAGAAGACGTTCTTCTTCAATATCCTGACTACAATAGTCCTTTTGAACTCACAACAGATGCTTCCTCGAGTGCTCTTGGTGCTGTTTTATCACAATATGGTAGACCAATTACCATGATATCTCGCACTCTTTCGAAAACAGAAGAAAATTACGCAACAAACGAGCGTGAGCTCCTTGCTATAGTTTGGGCACTTAAAACACTTCGACATTATCTTTATGGTATTAAAGATATCAATATTTTCACGGACCACCAACCATTGATTTTCGCTATTTCGGACAAAAATCCAAATTCAAAAATTAAGCGCTGGCGTGCTTTTATTGAGGAGTTTTCACCGAAGTTTCATTATAAGCCTGGAAAGGAAAATAAAGTTGCTGACGCACTTTCAAGGCAGTTTGTTAACAATTTAAGTGAAAACTCTGCCACAATACATAGTGAAAATTATTTAAGTTATGTCATTAAATCTATTAAATATCCTGTAAATCAATTTAAAAATCAAATAGTGCTATCAAAATCGTCAAAGTTTAGTAAAACTACCAACATTTTTTTTTCAAAAACTATTTATTTTTCGACATACTATTTATTTTAACACAGTTGAAAATCTTTTTCAATGCTTGGAAAATGTGATTGATTTTAATGTAATTAATGCTATTCACTGTGACTTACCTACTTTAGCAGAAATTCAAAACAAGCTTGTTACTGAGTTTCCTATCGTAAAATTTGTTCATAGTGAGTTACTTTTTATTGACTTAACTAACAAGAAAGACCAACACGAAACGTTAATTAATGAACATAATCGTGCACACCGATGTTTACAAGAAAACTTTCAACAAATTTCCAGTGAATATTTTTTTCCAAATATAAAGAAATCTTTGAAGTCTATAATTGCTAACTGCCGAATATGTTTAGAAAATAAATATCAAAGAAAACCACCAGATCCTAAAATTGGACACCAATACAAAATTTACCTGATAAATTTTCAAAATTTGCGATAGTGAAACCCATTGCATCCAGAGCTTCAATAGATGTAAAAGATGCATTATTAGAAATACTTCTCAAATTTAAAAACACTAAAACAATTTTATCTGATAATGAAAAAGCCTTTAGTTCTGACATAATTAAAACCTTTTTAAGAGATAATTTTTAATTGAACAATATTTTATACCAACACTTCATAGCGAAAGCAACGGACAAGTGGAGAGGTTTCATTCCACCTTGATGGAAATTGCACGCTGTCTTAAATGACAACAACAAGTTAACGAAACCAATGAATTAGTATTATTAATAAATATATCAATAGTATTCATTCTGTGATAAATGCTAAGCCCATTGATGTTTTTCATAACTATCCAACTAATAAATTAGTTGAAATAAAGGAACGATTAGAACACATCCAAAAAATATATTTAGAAAGAATTAATAAAAGCAAAATTACTAAAATATATGTACCTGGAGAAAGAGTATTCTTAAGAAGGAATAAGCGATTAGGAAATAAATTCAACAAAATTTTTATCGAAAAAATAGTTCAAAAAGATTTGGGATCCACAGTTTTGATTGAAGGAAAAGCTATTCATAAAAGTAATCTACGATAAGTATACCAAAATTAGCAGCTTAAGAAATTATCACACTTATGAAAAAATTAATATTTTTTGTTATAGATTTGTTAATATATTATACCTACTTAAAAACAAAAAAAAAAACAAACTTGAAACATTTTGAATATTTACCATATATACTTAATTAATTTTAATTAATTTAAATAACGCAGACTTTGACTTGCCCCAGCATATTTAACATATTACATTTTCGACCGAATAATCAACCCCTTTAAAAATATGCCAAGAGTAGCATCAAACATCATATCAACTTAATAATAAACACCAAAAAACAATCATCGAAATGAGGACGTTTCAAACTTGAGTAGGGGGATATTTAATAGCTATTAATTTTAGTTTAAAGTCAATAAATATTATTATTATTAACTTTAGATTTACGTCTTCATTATTACAATATTCATTATTCATTATTACCATTTTATTTATTTCTTTACTTGTTATAACTTCAAACTTGCTGATTATTAATTTGATCAATATCATGTTTTTTATTGTGTTTGTTTCAAAATGAAAAAATAAAATTGTCAGAAAAAACGAGATCTGAATAAAGCAAGTCACTTTGCTGTAAAAAAATAGATTTTATTAATTTGTACATTGCATAGTTGCCATGAAACCAGCTGGCTTGCGTTATTGGACTTTGAAAAGCGCACATGTGTCACAGGTTCGTACATGTTGGGCAATGTCATGGTACATTCCAGGCCAGTAGAAGTCAGCTTGAGCTCGTTGGAGCGTTTTTGTTTTACCCAAATGACCGGCGGCTTTATCTTCGTGAACCTCGTTCAGTACTCGGCGTCTAAGGGCTGTCGGGACGCAAAGTTTCCATTCGAGAGTGGTGGTTAGATGATTGCGGCGCGGGATGTTTCGGAACAGTCGATCATCAACTATTTAATAATCGGGATGATGCAATGCGCTCTTTTGAACTTTCGTCAGCAGGCGGTGATACCAATCTCTCGTTTGGCTGGAACTTGCAAACAAGGATTCGTTGTCGGTGTTCGTTAGCGAGCTGCGGGAAAGGGCGTCAGCTAAGACATTCAGCTACCACGTTGGCACTCGATGGAAAAATTATATTGTTGGAGTTCAAGCGCCCAGCTCGCGAGCTAACCTGATGGGTTTTTCAACGAGTAAAGCCATTTCAACGAATGATGATCGGTTATGACAGTAAAACGGTAACCCTCTAAATATGACCGCATTTTCCTGATTCCCCAGAGAATGGCCAGACACTCTTGTTCGGTAGTTGAATACTTCCTTTCTAAATCGGTAAGAGTTCGGCTGGCGTAAGCAATCACTTTTTCTTGGTCATCGTGTCTTTGAAATAGTATGGCCCCCAGTCCTTCTCCGCTAGCGTTGGTTTGTAATATGAACGGTTGTTCGAAATTAGGGCAACATAATACGGGTGCATGTGTGAGCTGTTCTTTGATGCCTTGAAACGCAGACTCTTGCTCTTGTGACCATTCCCATTTAATATTCTTCTTTAGTAATCGTGTGAGTAGAGCCGCGAGCGTGGAAAAGCTAGACACGAACTGTCGATACCACGATGCGATGCCTAGTACTCTTCGCAATTCTTTTATGTTGCGTGGGGCGGCCATTTCGTGTAGCGCGGCGACTTTTGCCGGATCTGTCCCGGATGCCCTCGGAGCTTACGATATGAACTAGGTAATGAATTTTCGTCTGCACGAAGTCGCATTTCTCGAAGTTGATCTGCATATTTGCCTCAAACAGTTTGCTGAAGACGAGGCTTAAGTTCGTCGTATGATCATCAAATGATTAACCCAAAATGATGATGTCATCTAAGTATGCGAATACCCTTGGGTGTAGTTCGGGTCCAATGATGTGGTCCAGTGTGCGTTGGAACATGGCCGGAGCTGAATGTAAGCCGAAAGGCATGACCTTCCACTGGAACAGTCCTCGGCCTGGAACGGTAAATGCGGTACACGGTCGTGATTTTTCTGCTACTGGAATCTGCCAGTATCCGTTTTTCAGATCAATTGACGAGATGAATTTGGCTGCTTTTAATTGGTCAAAAATTGCGTTGATTTTCGGGAGAGGGTAGGCGTCAGGTTCGGTTGCTGCATTTAGCTGTCGGTAATCAATGCACATTCGCCATGATCCTTGTTTTTTCTGGACCAACACGACTGGTGAGCTGTACGGGCTGGAGTTTTCAGTACTCTTATTACTCTCTTTTACGGCTAGCTCTTCTCCATCTATTAACATCTTCATTCCTCGGCGTCGGAGATAGTCCATACCCAAGATCATCGGTTCTGCTGGAGATGAGAGAGCGGATTCAAAAATAAACGTGCTCTTCTGATGGAAGTTGACCTGAAGAGGATAGCTTTCCTCACAGTTGACTATAGAATTGTCGGCTAGCTGAATTTTTCGGTTGTGTGGTCGTGGTTGCACCCCATGCTCGATTAAGTACTTCTTTACGGTGTCGTCGATGTATGATAAGGTCGATCCAGTGTCGTTTAATGCTTTTATCGATCGCCCCTGTATTGTAACCGTGATATAGTAGCGGCCATCGGTTACTTCTGCGGGTGGAGACGAGATTGGGTTTACACATGGACAGTCACGTGACAACGTGCCATCTTGACCACAGCGTAAGCAAAACTTTCGGGCTCTGCTTCGGCATTGATACCGACGGTGACCTCGTTTTTGCATCTCCAACAGTGGGTACCTGCGTTGTAGGGTGTTGCTTCTCGAAGACAATGGGTAGCCGGTTGACTTCCTTTGGCTTCGTCTCGTTTGAGAACCTCGAATTCTTCGGCAAGATCCATTAGCTCGTCGAGAGTATGAAAATCGCTTCGTCGAGCATAGAGTTTATATTCCAACCGAAGACCATCTTAACTTCGGTCAGTGTGGTCCAGAGTCTTCAGCTGAGGATGTTGTCGTATAAGTGTTTGCATGGCCAATACATTATCTTTTGCTTTCTCGCGCTGCATCTGTTTTCGATGGTATATGGTGTCTTCTAGCTGACTTAGAAACCTCTTCGGTAAAAAAAAACGCTCGGCCTCGGTGCGAAACGCATGCCAAGTGGTAATCGTTGGTCGTTTTACACGATACCATTGTAATGCTCTCCCATCTAGTACTTCTAAAAGCGTTGGCAGCAATTGTTTTTGATGTATATGGTAGCACTCAGCCAACTCCTCTATTCTTTCCATAAAATCTAAAAGATTTTCGCCACCGTCGTAATGAATATTCCATCGTCGTACAATGTTTATGGTTCTTAACTCTTCCACGGTACAGTCTGCGATTGGAAGGCCTATCTTTTGGCATTCGATGATGAGTCTTTCCTTTTTCAGCAAATAAATCCAGCCGAGTGAATCCGACGTTAAATGTTTGCTGTTCTCCATGATGATGTTGCTGTTGTGTATGACCCTGCTCCGCTGTCGTTGGTGGTTTGATTCGGATTTCCACAGTCATCTTTAGAGGCAGGTCCCTGCTCGGGCGCCATTTGTAAGGGGGTTTTTTTAAAGGCTGAGGTATGACTCAGCCGCTCCAGGATCAAACGAAGGACCCTCGAACCTTCGTTAAATAAAAAAACTTGTGTTAATATTTCAAGTACAATCAGTTTTTATTGAATAATCTATATGATTAATTGTGAATATATATAGATGCATATATATTTTGTACATAAGTCTTTTCAAATACACAACAACAATCATTCGTGGGTATCAAGCTGTAATTTTCCAACAATTGCCCTCTTTGACTCTGCCTCGGTGATTACTGGTTCTGGTGCGGTAATACTCAGGATTCGGAGCTTCGGTAAATATCGGTGATTTGCGTTCGTGGCGAGTTTATGCGGCTTGACTTAGACAGAGCTCGTTAGAGTGCGTTGGATTTGGAAAATATACTCTTACTGTACAATTATTATATACAAAAGTTCCATACATACATCTTCTGCAGTATTCAATTTTGCAGTATCAAAACGTTTATACAATATGACTCTTGACAATTTACTGAAATTTCGTTCACTTATTTTGCTGCACAAGGTGGTTTATACTGGGGAACCAGTTTATCTGTACAACAGACTCGGGTTTACAAGATCATGAAGATCTAATGCCATTATACAAATGCGTCATTCTTGTCTGGCATCCGAAAGACAATTTTTTGTGAATTCAATCCGTCTTTGGAACGCTCTACCAACCGATCTCAGAACAATTCCCAATACTGTGCAATTTAAATTTCGATTGAGTGTCTTTTTCTCCTTATTGCAATAATATTATATTAATTTTGAACATTATCCGTAATTTATTTGTAATAATTGTAAGTTTTAACAAGTTTTAACATTTGTAAATGTAGTAATTTATATTATCATGATAAATTTTAAGCAATTTTTGAGTTAAAATATCAAACAATACTTTAACTTTACTTAAATTCAAACATTATAGCCAATATTAGTTTTTATTATTATCTGTTTTTTTTTAGTAACTAGTATAAGTATCACTGCTATCAAACCAACTGATGTTTCTAGAGGTTAATGCTTTAATTATAAGACCTTGGTCTTGTTGCATTAGCATGTCAATTAAATTAAATAAATAAATAAATAAATAAATAAATCAATTATACAATGTAATTTCTTTATATCTTATGTAGAAGTATGTATTACCAATTAGATAAGTATATATATATTAAGGCGGGTCACCAAAAATGAATATAAAAAGACACCCCCTAAAATTAAAGCTTACATCGAAAGTGTTTCAGTACTATAAAAATTTTTTTTTTTTTGGTGTCCCAAAAAACAGCCAAAATGGTCTTTTAGTTATAACATTAGTATTTTAAGTCCTTATAAATTATACTTTAATAATGAAGTATAAGATATCGTTGGATAGGTCTGAAAGAATACTACATCGTGTTCTTTGGTGTCGTTGGTGTCAGAGGTCATCTTCAAGTAGATATTTTACAATTTTAATTTTTTTGCTCTAGGTACCCCATAACTTCGATTAAAAATTATTACTTAAATAAACTTCATAAAAAATCAATGTACTATTGCGAAAGAATTAATTGATTTTGTTCACTACAAAAAAAGTTATAAAGGTTAGAAGTTTCAGTACAACTACTGTATTTCTATTATTGAAATATTCAGTAGTTCGAAATTTTACGTAATTCCGCTATAACTGCTAATCTCCGAAATACTTTGCATTTGGGTACTTCTTCTTTCAAATATCAAGGATGATATCAAATATCAAGCAATTGGCTTTTATGAAACTTGTTCCGTAATATTCAGTACTTAATTGAAATCGGTAGTTGGCTCCACTTTTTGAGTTCGTCATAGTTTTTAAACAAATTTAATTTACAAAAAATTTTCATTAAAATGGATTTCATTAAATGTGATATTAATAAAAACAAATTGCCAACAAACCGCGATGTAGTTCAATACTTACTCTTTTTGAAGTGTGAAGGTAGTGAAAGCCTCCCAAAAAACCATAAACTAAAATCATATTTCGCGAGTGTTCTGAACACTATAAGGGAGATTTGGCAACGCGTCGAAATTCCGGTGATATCAAAAACAGTAATTCGAAACAAAATGAATAATCTTGTGGAGAAGTTTTACGATGTTAAGAAACATCCGTCGAGATTGGAATCAGATGGATGGGAAAAGTTGTTCTTAATTTCACAATGTAAGTGCGTCATAGAGCACAATGCAAATTGTAGCTGCGAATCAACACAAAAGATTCCAAAACACGTTATGCAATTCTTTATTGATCAATGTGACCTAAGATTGCTGTCAATTGGTAATGAGATCCCACATGTTGACAATATGGCTAGTGCTGAAGTGGCAAGTGTTTCCAGTGTTCATACAGGCGCTGCAAGTTATATTGCAACAACTTCACAGTATAGTGCTGGGTACCAACCTGATACAAGTGACGATGAGGAAATTACAGAACCACCACTGCAATTGACCGTTTCTGATATAACACTTCATAATTTCTCTTCGGCATTGGATCGAAGCGACACCTCCAATCGATTCGGATTACTAGCATTACTAGCTACAATGCTTATCAAAGACATCCGTCTAGCGATAACTTCAAAACTTAAAAGGGATAGTTCATCTGGCACCGACGAAAAAATAGTAAAGTTTTTTGATGATCTGATCATCGATAAGAACAAAGTTCAACGTGAACGCGTAAAACACACAGCATCCAACACACAAAGCTTATTGAAATGTATCTCCTTTGAAATGAATGGTTAGAGTTATCGAGGAACATATAACTTGGTGAAAGAACCTGGGTCGAAGTTTGTCGGGTATACAACACCACCTCGAGGCACTGGCAAGGAGATTCAAAAGGCAATAGTTGATTTCTTAAATGAAGAAAATTATTTAACGGATCACTTAGTTGCTGTCAGTTGCGATGGAACTATTGTCAACACAGGACATGATAATGGGGTGATTGTTTTTATGGAAAGGTATCTTCACAGACCACTACAGTGGTTAATATGTCTCTTCCATTTGAACGAATTGCCATTGAAAGCACTGATAAAAAAATTATTTGGTGAAACTAAAGGACCTGGAGTCTGGCCAGGGGAATTTGGTTCAGAAATTTTGAACTGTGAAAAGTTGCCGGTAAACATGTTTGTTACCAAATTATTAATTTTTTTTTATTCCATTTATTATTTTATTTAATTAAATTATAAGTTCTCTAAGAACTAAGTTCTTTTAAAGTTTACAGCTTAACAGAAGTTTCAATTTGGTTTCCTTAAAAAACGAATTATAATTATAATTAACAATGTGAATTTTCAATAATGAAAATGAAAATAACATACTTAAAATTAAGTTAAACAACCAAAGTTTTAAGGTAGGTCGGTAGTGCGTTCCATTAGATGCATTAATAAAATAGTCCTATTGAGTTTTGATAGTTAAAATTAGGTATCATTAGCATTGGATCGAATTGAGCGACTGTTTTCTTAATTTGTTTTTCAGGTCACCAAAAGTTTTGCGCCAATTGCTATGGGTGTCATGCCAGAGAATATAAGTGATTGGGATATCCGTGACGACCAGCGGTATCTATTTCGTATGGTTGTAGCGGTGAATAATGGCGTGTGCGACGAAAAACTAGGCTGTGAGAAGCCTGGTCCCGTAAATAAAGCACGGTGGTTAACCACTGCCTCTAGAATCCTTCGACTCTACGTCACTAAATTACTTCCATCTCCAGAATTGCGAGTTCGTAGTTAAAGTTTATGCGCCTTTTTGGTTTCTTGTAAAGAGCCAACCATTAGAAATTCATGGAAGTAAAAATGTTTTTAAATATATAACTTGGATTCGGCAGCTACCAATGGAAGGTCAATTGGTCATTCGTCCAATAATCCAAAACAATGCATACTTTTGCCATCCAGAGAGTATTCTGCTGTCAATGATAACAGACTCAAATAGACTTTTACGTTTGAATGCTTACAATCAAATTTTAAAAGCACGACTCAATCCAACTACAACAGTCCGTAAATTTTACATACCTCAACGAGACGTAATAAAGTTTGATTGCTTTTCATATACTCAAATGATTGATTGGGACAAATTTACAATAACTGAGCCACCCTGTTTGCAGTTTATTCTCGATGACATATTAAGGGATTATGCAAATTCTGAGCAAATAATCAAAGTTCCAGGTAAATATTTATGTAATTTTATACAAAAATTTTGCAATGATTTGGTTTTTTTACAGATTTCCTCTGCCACTCACAAAACACTGAGCGCTTTGTTCACGTTGTGAGTGAATCTGCCGTTGCGGTCACTGACGAGCAACGCTTGGGTCATATTTTTGCAAAACTCGACAGCCGCGAACGCTATAGCCAGCTGGAATCACGTCAAAATTTAATATAACTACTAAGAGAAAATAGAGCGGGTGACCAGCTAGGGTGTGGAAAGGCATAGTATTGGGGATGCACTGCGTCTTGACCGAAAAAAACACATAGCCCGCAACTGGCACTGTCAAGGCGAGTCGGAGCCGCCTCAAAAGCTCCATGTCCAAAACTCCTGTCTCCTCTAGACTTTAAACTAGAGAGGTCTCTACAAGTGGTCCCCACCACATTATAACATCCCAATTAAAACAAACAAAGCCTTGGATATTAACCCCCACTACGTTGACGACCACCGCAAATGAAAAACGGACAATGATTTACGGATATGCACATGGAACTTCCGGACCCTTTATAGGGAAGGTTCCTCTGTCCAATTGGCGGAAGCCCTCGTAAAAATAAAGGCTGACATAACCGCCATCCAGGAGATGCGATGGAAAGAGAGAGCAGACTGTGATATTTACTACAGCTGCCATGCGGAGAAACGCGAATTTGGATGCGACTTAAGCCGGAAACTACGCCACCTTGTTTCCCGGTTCACAACTGTTAACGAAAGGCTGGCTACAATCCGCATCAGTCCAATACTTTAGAAAGGAGATCCGACAATCTGTGCCAACTACCGAAGTATCAGTCATATTTCCATCGCGCACAAGGTTCTTTCGAGCGTATTGTGTGAAAGATTGAAGCCGCATACCAAAACACTGATTGGACCTTATCAGTGTGGCTTTCGACCTGGCAAGTCCACCATAGACCAGATTTGTACACTACGCCAAATCCTGGAAGAAACCTACGAAAATCAAATCGACAATCACCATCTCTTTGTCGGTTTTAAAGTTGGTCACGACTATCGCATTCGAATGAAGCACGAACTGTACGAGCTCTACGACGGCATTGACTTTGTTAAGCGTATAACAATTCATCGACTTCGTTGGCTGGGTCATGTCTTTCGTATGGATGAAGAAGCTCCAGCGAAAAAGGTGTTTGAGGCGAAAGCCGAGGGTCAACGACGAAGAGGAAGACTATGCTTCCGATGGATTGACCAGGGCGAGGAAGCCCTAACCGCGCTTGGTGAAATAGATTGGGAGATTTGAGACGGCGCGCGAGTTACAAACGAGGCAATTAATATTAATATACAAGAAATTGTTTCAAAATATGGAAACAATAAAAACTGAATATTTATTGCCTCATTGCAACAACCCAAATCGTGTAACACTTAAATTCAAATTCATTAATTGCCAAACATATTTGTCAATTCAAAATATGCAGCTAAGCAACTCCAAATATCATGTTACTCTTTTTTTAACTGCACCAACAAACCCAGAGACCCACTTAAGTGTTTTGTAACTTCATAAACATTTTGTAATCTTCGTTGTACTGCAACGAAGAAAGAAGAAAGAAGAAAAGAAGAAATTCTCATACATTGATATGTTTGTATTGATAAACTATTGGTATATTTTAAGTAACATTTATTCTGTTAGTTGTAAGAAATTTTAGTTTTTAGTTTTGATCTGAATAAAAGAAGTTGTGTTTTAAAAACATAAAGTGTCTTTTATTAAAAAGGACTTTATAACTGGCGCAGTCGGTTACAAATAATTCCGAAGAATTATTAAAAAGAACTTTAGAACTGGCTACAAATAATTCCGAAGAATTATTAAGAAGAACTTTATTAAAGAAAAATTATCTAAAGTTTTTGACTAAATTAAAAAGTGTCCAAAATGAATTCGGAACAACTTCTTACCACTATGAACATCCTAGAAGAGGTCATAAAAAAACAACAGGAGCAGATTCTCCAACAACAAAATATTATACAACAGCAGCAGCAACAAGAGCAACAATTTGCACAACACCTACAAACACATCAACAATCGACATTGTCAATGCTACAACTAACTCCAGCAACAATTCTCGATCAATTCAGAGCAGTCAAACCATTTGGAAAAGGACATGTTCTTACTTCTTTCATCAAATCAGTGGAAAAAGTGATGCAACTATGTGGTCAAAACCAGGATTTGTACAATTTTGGATTGCAGATCATCATCAACGAAAAACTTTTAGGAGAAGCTGGGAATTGCGTCAGGACACTAGGAGACAACGCAACATGGGATGAAGTCAAGGAAAAGCTGAGACAACAATTTCAACCAAGAAAAACTTACTCAGAGGTATTCAATTATTGTAGGAATATTAAGGTATCAAATTTAAGAGAATTATTTGAAATATTTAGCAGTGCAAAATACGAAATAAACGAAATATTCGAATACGACATTGTGAAACCAAATATTTACAGTGCAAATCACGTTGACAGAGACTTAGCGGATATTTTGTTAAACAAAATTGACGGACAATTTAGAGCAAACATCGACAATTGCAATTCACTTAACGATATAATAAATAAATTCACTTTACTAAGAATACTGGATGACCCAAGGACAATAGACTATAGGCACAAAAAACAAAATCAAAATAACAATAGTTCTGGTCAAAATCAAATAAATAGAAATAGTTCTGGACGCTATATTCAAAATAATAATTCTGGACGATATCCACAAAATAATAATTCTGGACGATATCCACAAAATAATAATTCTGGACGATATCCACAAAATAATAATTCTGGTCGATATATTCAAAATAACAATTCAGGACAATACAGACAAAACTATAACTCTCAACAACCCAGACAAAATCTGCAGAACCAAAGAATTGAAATTGAAAACATTCAGGAGGACGACATAAATTTTCAAAACGAGCCTCGGAATGTAAACTGCCAATAATAAAAATTCACATTGGTAACGAGAATATAAAATGCTTAGTTGATACAGGCTCAACTACAAGCATTATACAACCTAACGTATTAATAAATTTTCCACTACAAAAACTAAAAGAACCAAAAATATTTTCGACAATTAATGGTTTAAACAAAATTACCAACGAAAAAATTACTCCAATACCAAGAGAATTTCAAAAAGCAGGAACCATATCTTGGAAAGTGGTTAATCTTCATAATCGAAATTATGATGCTATTATAGGGCAAAATGTATTAACAACTTTACAAGCAAGAATTGATCTGGAAAACAGGTTTCTAGAGATAAAAGGGAATAAAATATTTTTTTTAGATAGTCCGTACCCATTCGATATCGAAAGTATACAAACGTTAGAACCCATTAGTAACCGCTTAATGGAAAATATAAATTTAGATCATATTAATTCAGAAGAAAGATTAAAGTTACAGAATCTTTTACAACAATTTGAAGATTTATTTTACTCTGAAAACGATAATTTGTCTTTTACCCATGAAATCTAACATGAAATAATAACTAAAAACTGTCAGCCTATTTACTCAAAAATATATAGATATCCACGAGTTCACGAAGTTGAAATTGAAAAACAAATCTCGGAAATGCTAAAACAAGGCATAATAGTTGAAAGCAACTCACCTTTCAATAGCCCTCTTTGGATTGTCCCCAAAAAACTGGACAATTCGGGTACAAAAAAGTGGAGAATCGTAATCGATTACAGGAAATTAAATGAAATCACACTTTGTGATAAATTTCCAATTCCAAATATCGAATCAATTTTAGATAAATTGGGCAGGGCACAGTATTTTACTACATTAGACTTGGCCAAAGGGTTTCACCAAATTTTAGTGAAACCCGAAGATAGAAAAAAAACAGCTTTCTCTACTCCTTTCGGACACTTTGAATTTACCAGGATGCCTTTTGGATTAAAAAATGCACCTGCAACATTTCAAAGATTGATGAATTCAGTCCTGAGAAAGCACATTAACAAAATCTGCGTAGTATATTTAGACGATATCCTCATCTTCAGCACAAGCTTAGAGGAACACTTAGAGAATATCAGACAAGTATTTAACACACTACGTAAGGCCGGTTTAAAAATCCAAATAGACAAATGTAATTTTATGTGTTTTAAGAAACACAATATTTAGGACACATTTTAACATCGGAAGGTATAAAACCAAATCCGGATAAAATAAGCGCAATAAAAGGCCTGAAATTACCACAAACCCAAAAACAAATAAAATCGTTTTTAGGAATTACAGGCTACTACAGGAAATTCATCAAAGATTATGCTAAAGTAGCATACCCAATAATAAAATTTCTTAAAAAGGATTTAAAAGTAAATAAAAATGATCCAAACTATATTTCAGCATTTGAAAAATTAAAAACAATCATTACTGATTACCCCATCCTAAGATACCCAAATTTCAATAAACAGTTTAAACTCGTCACCGATGCAAGTAATTTTGCTTTAGGCGCTGTTTTGATATAGGACGGTCACCCTATCTCCTATGCGTCTAGAACACTTAATGACCACGAAAAGAATTATGCAACGGTAGAAAAAGAACTTCTTGCTGTAGTTTGGGGAGTGCAGTACTTTAGGCCATATTTGTTTGGTAAAGAGTTTATTCTTCATACTGATCACCAACCACTGAAGTGGTTACAAGCCAAACACTCAGGAAAGGATATAAATCCAAGACTCCAACGTTGGCTAATACAACTTGGAGAATATGATGCTAAAATCGATTATATTAAAGGAAAAGATAATAAAATAGCAGATTTTCTTAGTAGAATTGATACAGGAAGCCATGAGATAAATTACCTAGAAAATGATGATAATGATTCTTTGGAAGTTCAAACAGTTCACTCTCAAGAGGAAGAAGCATTAGATCATATACCCATTTTAGATACCGTTGTGAACAGATTTAAGACACAAATAATTCTCGTAGAACATAAAACTCAAGAATTTGAAATTATAGATGGCAAGAAACGCATATATATTCAACAGGAAGAAATACCACACGATATTTCCGACATACTAAGAAGACATATTAAAGATGGAAAAACGGGAATCTACTCATATTTAAATGATAGATTTTACCATCAGGTACAATTAAAAATAATTGAAATGTATTCTCAATACCATAGAATAAAATTTGTTAAATGTAGTCACCTTGCTAAAGATATGAGGGACGAACACGAAACACTAAAACAAATTTCTTTATATCATACAAAAGAATCTGGTCATTCAGGCATAGAAGCAACTTACGAAGGAATAAAAAGAAAAATATTTTTCCCAAACTTAAAGATCTTCATAACAAAAGTAATTAATAACTGCAATATTTGTACTGGAGCAAAATATGACAGAAACCCAATAAAAAATAAATTTGCAAGAACAGAAACACCAACTGATGTTAACACAATAATTCACATAGATACATATGTCAACAGCAAACATTCATTTATCAACTTTATTGATAAATTTTCAAAACACGCTGTTAGTCTCTATTTAGAAGATAGGAATAATCAAACCTTGATCGAAAAAATAAGACTCTACATCTCAATTAAAGGAAAAATGAATAAAATCATAAGTGACAACGAATTTAACAGCATAAATGTAAAAAACTTTTGTAGAGAAGAAGAAATAGAAATACATTTCGCAAAACGAAACAGTCATACAGGAAACTCAGACGTTGAACGCTTAAATAACACACTTACAGAAAGACTTAGGGCACTTAACCTTGAAAACAAGCTACCAATTAAAGAACAAATGGCAAAAGCAATCGAATACTATAATGCTTCGTACCATTCAACTATAAAATGTACACCGTTTGACGTGGAAAATGAAAAAGTTAGTAAGCAGACAATAAAAACAAATACTACAAAACAAAAGACTAAAGCCATAACAAAACGTAACGAAAAAAGAGAAGACTACACAGAAAATAGAGAGCGAGGGTTCATAAAAAACTACACAAATCTGAGACAT
This sequence comes from Tetanocera ferruginea, assembly GCA_958299015.1. NCBI lineage: Eukaryota > Metazoa > Arthropoda > Insecta > Diptera > Sciomyzidae > Tetanocera > Tetanocera ferruginea. Next base: position 77,363,392 of record OY282641.1, on the reverse strand, counting down.
AAAGAACAACCAAAATACAGAAATTATTTACTACGAAATGTTCATGAAAGTAACATTAAACGACCGTTTAAATTTGCAGATACCAACCTTGGGGTTCGCAACAATAATAATATTGCTAACAACGACAACAACAGTAATGGGAATGCAAATCAGCCCGGTTTATGAAACATCTGGATACGTTAAAATTAAACTAAACCAGGTAGAAATAGTAAACCAAACAACCACTGTAATACACATTATAAACACAAACACAATTATTGATATTTTAAATAAAATACAACTTAACATTGACCATTTTAATGAAAATAGTAAACAACTTTTGCAAAATGAAATAGATTTAATAAAATCAAAAATTCGTACAATTATTCCAAACAAAACCAGAACAAAGAGAGGATTACTTAATTTCGTGGGTTCAGCTCACAAATGGTGTTTATACTTTATGATATATATATATATATTTTATAGATTATATTGCATTGCACAGAAATAAAAACAACAAAAAGTAAACACTAAGCAATAAAACAATTTGTTTATAAAATCAACTGCACATAAAGCGCAGTTTGTTGACACCAGCATATTTGTAGGCCAACGACATGCATTTCAGCATTGTTAAATCATCTGAATTGCAACCAAAACAAAATTGTTTATTAAGTCACAAAATTAAGTGCAATAACCTGCGGTCAAGAAACTGCGTTCTTATAGTGCAATACAGCAATTTTATATTTGTTGTTTTTATTATTGTGCAATGCAGCAATTTCATATTTTAATTATTCATATTTTAGTCTTAAGTATTTTCCTTTAAATACCCCTAATTTTAGTTTACCAGGGGTTAGTTCTATAAAACAAGTTTAAGAATAAAGTCTGCATTTTGGAACTAAAAACTGTTTTGTGGTGTTTTCTTTGGTCATTCAACTGAGTATTGGTTCATGTACCTATACTCAGCCAACATCTGATTTGGTTTGTACCTAATCAGTTAACAATTATTCATTGGTGACCCCGACGTGATCAATACGAAGGATAACTGGTTCAAGTGCCAAGCATCCATCAATCTATTGATCACTAATCAAACAATCGGCCGTAATAAAGTGACAAAGACGACACCAAACAAGTTCTCCACCAACATCTGATTAGAAGACAGCAATCAACTAAGTGATGGAGGAATTGTACACAGCACAGTCTCAGCTCGGAGACGAAATCGAAAGGATCATCCGGAACTACAAAAAGGATCCAGAAGTTCGGAGGGATCTTAAATATTACAAACTACGGCTAAGCCAGCTTGAAACCATACATGCCAAATTCAAGGCAAATCATGTAGAGCTTAGTAATACAAAGGATCGCAGTCACGAGTATTTTGTTAAGGACTACTACATGCAGCTGACAGTGCTTTGCGAAAAATACGTAAAGCACTTTAAGCAAGAAATCAAAACTTTGGATTCAGCGATTGATGAAGACAGTGGTGACGACAATATTCAGACACCGGAACAAGGTGCATTAGGCGAAGACATCTCAAACAAGGAGAATCTAACTAATGGCCTGATAAGAAAGGCCCACAGAAAAATGTCTCTCCTAGAGTCAAGGCTCTCTAACATTAGAGTCTTGGAGGGACAATCATCACCGTATTATGACCTCAAGGCGGAATTTGTGAACCAACTATGGCACGACATAGCCATATTTGACGAACAAATTTGGGAGCAACACTCCAATCCAGTAGCTTTAGGCTATGATGCAGAGAAGTTTCAGTCACTTGAGCAAGAAGTGCATCTAAAATTAACAGAGATCACTTTAATGCTTAATCAACCCGTTCAACAGCATGAGTCCCACCCTTCAAAGGGCACTTTACCAATTCCAAAGGTACAAATTCCGAAATTTGATGGGGATTACTTAAAATGGAGCCAATTCCACGGCTTGTTTACTGAAATCATCCATAAACAACCATTGTCAAGCGTGGAAAAAATGTGGCATCTAAAAACACAGCTTACAGGAGAAGCATCAAGTTTAATCAGTCACCTAGCTATTACTGATGAAAACTATGTCGCAGCATGGAAGCTACTAGAAGAGCGCTACAACAACAAAAGAGTATTGACATCAACACTTATAAAGAAACTGGTAGATCAACCATCCGGAACTTCAAATATAACAGCAGTTAAACACCTGCACGACACAACAAGGGAATGTCTACTTGCTTTAAATAATTTAGGCATCAAAACTGATTCATGGGATCCATTGCTGATTCACCTTCTCATCAAAAAATTCGATCGAAGCACATACATTCAATATGAACAATCAATTGTGAGGCCTAAGGAAATTCCTAAAATGTCAGAATTGTTGGCTTTCCTGGAATTACAATTCCAAACCATGGAAACTATTGGACAACGAGAAAAACCAAAGGCGCCAGCAAAGGTCTTAACATCATCAGCCGCACAAACTGACATCAAACTCTGTTTGTCATGTGGAAAGAAATTCCATCCGCTCTTTGCATGCGACAACTTTCTAAAGCTCAAGGTGCAGGATCGTATAAAATTTGTGCAAAAATACAAATTATGCCTGAATTGTCTAAAGCCAGGTCACGCAGCAGTACAATGTGTGTGGCGACACTGTCCAAAGTGTTCGAAAAAACACAATTCACTACTTCATCTGCAGCAACAAGAATTGTCATCAAATGGAACAAGGAATGAAGCAAAGGAAAATTCACCTGCAACTGTGGCAACAACTAATCATGCAATGAAAAACAACAATTATGTACTGTTGGCTACAGCAAAAATTCGAGTTGTAGCAAACAATGGACAGGTATGCGAAGTACGTGCACTACTGGATTCCGGTTCACAAATCAACATGGTGACACAACGGCTCGTCAACAAGTTATCGTTAACCACTACAAGGTCCCAGCTTTCCATTGAAGGAATCGGACAACAAACTGGAATCTCAACTTCAAGAGTCAACGTTGCGATTCATTCACGAACAGAAGACTTTTCAACTAGAATAGAAGCTTATGTTATGCCGAAACTTATTTCCTCACAACCAACAAAGGACCTAGAAGTCTCAAATTGGAACCTTCCAGGTCATCTAAACCTAGCCGATCCCGAGTTCTTCAAGTCAGGAAAAATTGACATGCTTATTGGTGCTGAGCTTTACCATAGTCTAATCCACCCAGAGCAGCTTACACTAAAAAGAAATCAGCCACTCCTACAAAACACGGTTTTTGGATGGATTGTCATTGGAAAAACTGAAGTGTCAACAGAAGCAACTGCAGCATGCGCCGTAGCTACCACAGAAGATGAAAACTTGGACTCTATTCTAGAAAGATTTTGGAGAATCGACGATTTGAACACAGTCAGCCAGGTCATGACCCCAGTTGAAAATTGGTGTGAAACCCATTTTGCCAATAACATAAGAAGAGATAATGATGGCCGTTTTATTACCCATTTACTGTTTTCTGAAAGTCCAACGGCTCTTGGAAAATCAAAGGACATGGCTATTAACAGATTTTTATCTCTCGAAAAAAGATTGCAGAGAGATCCGACCATACAATCGCAATACATAAAGTTCATGGATGAGTACGAATCGTTGAATCATATGGAAAAGATATGGCCGAAAGATGTTCCCGATGTCCATTATTTCATTCCTCATCATTATGTGCTAAAACCAGATAGCAGTACCACAAAGCTCAGGGTCGTATTTGACGCATCAGCCAAAACGTCAAGTGGCCAGGCTTTAAACGATATATTGCATAAGGGCCCTACTGTTCAAAGTGATCTATTTTCAATGCTGTTGCGATTTAGAACATACAAATACGTATTCACAGCCGATATTGAAAAGATGTATCGACAGATTGGCATGCATGAAGAGGACACAGCTCAGCAGCTCATTGTGTGGCGGAAGGACCCAAGTGAACTTACTCAATACTATCGACTTAAAACAGTGACGTACGGAACAACATCAGCACCATATTTGGCTACCAAATGTCTGCAACATCTGGCAAAACAGAATATGAGTAAATACCCACAAGGTGCACGAACTTTGCTTGAAGATTTTTATGTGGACGATTGTCTCAGTGGTGCCAATGACATCGCATCAGCTTTAGAATCTCAAACCCAACTTACACAAATTCTTCAAGAAGCTGGCTTCAAACTCCGGAAATGGTGTTCTAACAACTTAAGGCTACTAGCAAATATACCCGTGGAAGATCAAGAAGTTAATTTGGATTTGGATGATAAAGCTACAAAGACACTAGGTCTCATTTGGCATCCAAAAACAGATCAACTGTGCGGACGAGCAAACCTATCGCCAGTTCAACCGATTACAAAACGGGTAGTAGCTTCAGACTTAGCACGAATCTTCGACCCATTAGGAATCTTTGGGCCTGTAATCGTATCCGCAAAAATATTCATGCAAAAGCTATGGAAGCAAGAATATGGATGGGATGAAAGGCTACCACATCAAATTCAACAAGAATGGCAGCACTTCAGAAAAAATATATTGGAACTCAATAACTTAAAGGTACCCCGACACATCCTTCATTCAAACCCTCAAGTCAAGGTTCAGCTACACACCTTCGCCGATGCCTCAGAACGAGCGTACGGAGCAGCTGTTTATGTGCGAACAACATACAAGGATCGAACCATAACATCGAACTTGCTCTGCGCAAAATCAAGGATAGCACCCTTAAAACTTCAAACGCTTCCTCGATTGGAATTGTGTGCAGCTGTTCTAGGAGTCGAGCTTACAGAACGAGTGAAGCAGGATCTGAAATATCAACATGTACCAGCATTTTTTTGGTCAGACTCAGAAATAGTGTTATCATGGATTAAAACATCAGCATCTTCATTACACACTTTCGTCGCCAACCGAGTAAGCAGGATTCAAGAAATATCACATATCAATCAATGGCATCATGTCTCATCAAAAGATAATCCAGCCGACATAATTTCGAGGGGGATTAATCCTGAAAAATTCACCTTGTGTACCACATGGTTTTTCGGACCTTTGTTTCTACATGGCAGCCAAGAATCATGGCTCATACCAACACCAAAACCTGCCGATATACCCAATGACATCGAAAGAAGAAAACCGATTACTGTAGTGACAATGGCAGCATCATCGGAGGCGCCGGCTTATGAAAATTTTGAAATCTTCGATGACAAACAAGGAAGAGAAACGAACACTGCATCAATAGTAACTTCGTCGTCAGCATCATCGGAGGCGCTAATTTATGGAATCAACCACAAAAACTCATTTCGAGCTTTGCAACGCACAGTTGCCTACATGCTACGTTTTATTGAAAATCTTAAGAAACAAACAACAGCTCGGCCAAATCATCTATCCATATGTGCATCAGAAATGAATAAGTCCTTGGCAGTTATAATCAGGACTATTCAAATGGCAGATTTTAAAAGTGAAATTAAAGACTTACAAAAATACAAGCAAGTGAGCAAATCAAATCAACTTGCCAGCCTATGTCCTTTCTTAGACGATCAAGGTTTAATGCGTGTGGGAGGCCGATTAGAAGCATCATCATTACCCTTTGATGAAAAACATCCAATCTTGCTACCATACAATGATTCAATAGTAAAATTGTTACTTATCATGGTTCATCAAGACAACAAACATTGCGGCCCGCAGGCCTTATTAGCAGCCTCGAGGCAGAAATTCTGGATTGTAAGAGGAAAAACAATGGCACGCAATATTGTACAAAACTGTGTGCGTTGCGTCAGAGCAAAACCAAAGCTCTACAGTCAAATCATGGGCAATCTACCAGCGGATAGAGTAACTGAATCACGGCCATTTCTAACAGCTGGAGTCGATTACTGCGGTCCAATATGGATCCATTACAAAATCCGCGGAAAACGACCTCAAAAAGCATATATTGCAGTATTTTGTTGTTTTGTCACGAAAGCGGTACATATGGAGATTGTTTCGGACCTCACTACTGACGCCTTTATTGGAGCACTAAAACGTTTTATCAGCCGCCGTGGCAGGTGCCAGACATTGTATTCTGATAATGCAACAAATTTTGTGGGTGCAAAGAATCAATTGAATGAATTGCAACAAGCTGTTTTCTCTAATTCAGCTCAAGAGAAAATTATTAAAACCTGCAGTGACAAGGGCATCGAATTTAAGTTCATTCCGCCTAAAGCCCCTCATTTTGGTGGACTCTGGGAAGCTGCAGTCAAATCTGCGAAGCATCATTTGTGTCGCAGTGTCTCTACTGCTTCTCTTACATATGAAGAACTAGAGACTGTTGTAGTTGAAATAGAGGCAATTCTAAACTCTAGGCCTCTCACCCCGTTGTCTTCAGACCCAAATGATATAGGAGCACTAACACCAGGTCACTTCATCATAGGAGAACCACTCACAACCCCAGTCGACTCAAGGGTATCAGAAACCAGAAGATCACTTAAAACAAATTGGAAATATGTGTCAGATATAAAACATCGATTCTGGACAAGATGGCACCACGAATACCTGCACGAGCTCCAACAAAGGTCTAAATGGAAGCATCCAACACCAAATGTAAAGGAAGGCTGGTTGCATTACTGATGTTGCCATTAGCAATGACCTCTCCAATAAATACATCAAGATTTCGTAACAAGCCTGGCATTTACTTCGAAGGAATAGGTGCCGCACGGCTATCAACAGGTATCTGGAAAATCATCATATACTATGACCTTGCGCCATTTCATTACCAAATAAATTCACTATCAGATGGAATCACAACACTCAGGAAGCTCTGCTTACACCCGACGTCGGACATCTCATGCAGTTCACTCATCGATTACTTTGAAGCTACTGTTAACAATCTGCACCAGGAGGAAACCTTATTGTTATCAAATCGTCCCAAAAGAGGTGCATTTAATGTCATCGGAAACGTGGCTCACACTTTGTTTGGTGTTCTCGACTCAGACTATGCCGAACAGATGTCAAACACTATAAATGAAGTCAAATCCAACGAAGAACATCTTTTAAGGCTGTTGAAGAATCAAACGTCAATTATTGATTCCACAATCAACATAATAAAACAAGATGAAGTGGATACATCCTCACGTTTGACTGAAATACAGCGTTTGATCAACGTGGACATAAACAAAATTGAAGACACAGCTGCTCAACTACGGCTGACTCAGCAACTGACAGTTTTAATTACTCAACTCTCTATGGTTAGCACAGATTTGCAGCACACACAAGCAGATTTGATAAACATCCTAACGCACAGGACACTTACCTACTAGTTGGGCTCTGCCAGTCGAAGACCACAACCTGCTGGATCTTTATACCATTATGAGTGTTAAGTCTGGATTAACAAGGAATCACGTCATCTTTGAATTAGCTGTACCACTAGTTGATCATAATAAACTAGACCTATTTCTTATACACCCGATTCCAATAACAGTAAATAACACGCTTGTGGCAATTAAACCCACCACCGAAATTCTAGCAGTCAGCGGCCATCGGGATCAATACATTGCACTTAGCCGAGCCGACGTTGAAGCAGCAACATTGACTAGTGATGACATTTATTTAATAAGCAGGAAGCAAGCTACCATTGGAAGGCAATCAAAGAAACTTGCTTGCGAGATTCAACTTTTTAACAACAAAACATCCCAAACCTGTGACCTAACAAAGTACTCTGATCAGTTAACATTTACATCATTGCATCTTGCTAATAAATGGATTTACGCTTCGACAATTCCAACTGAAATCACAGCAGTTTGTAATCACGAAACCATTAAACTAACACTTATAGGGTCAGGAATACTCACAATTAACCAACACTGCAGCTTAAAAAATGATGACATCCAGATCCAAGGTTATATTGAATCATCCAGTCGAGTATACACATCATTTGTTGGTATCGGAAATATCTCGTCCATCAGTCAACCTAACGCACTACAGGGCTTATTAACACCAAACTTCAAAGATATTGAAACAAAACTAGAACAACTCACTGATCTTCAGACGAAACTATCCAAAGAAGATTTTGACCAGCTACCGAACCAACTCGAATCCAATAAAATCCATCATCATGTAATCAGTTATTCAGCATTAATTTTAGCGATATTTGGTATCATAACCTACAGTACTTGCAAGATAAGAACACACTACCAACGAACATCCGCAACCAAGGCTAGCACATCTCCTCAACCGATGCCACGTCAGCACAAGTCACCATTTGATGTAGACATTTCTTAAGTTGAGTTAGACACTCAACGGGGGGGAGAATGTTTATACTTTATGATATATATATATATATTTTATAGATTATATTGCATTGCACAGAAATAAAAACAACAAAAAGTAAACACTAAGCAATAAAACAATTTGTTTATAAAATCAACTGCACATAAAGCGCAGTTTGTTGACACCAGCATATTTGTAGGCCAACGACATGCATTTCAGCATTGTTAAATCAGCTGAATTGCAACCAAAACAAAATTGTTTATTAAGTCACAAAATTAAGTGCAATAACCTGCGGTCAAGAAACTGCGTTCTTATAGTGCAATACAGCAATTTTATATTTGTTGTTTTTATTATTGTGCAATGCAGCAATTTCATATTTTAATTATTCATATTTTAGTCTTAAGTATTTTCCTTTAAATACCCCTAATTTTAGTTTACCAGGGGTTAGTTCTATAAAACAAGTTTAAGAATAAAGTCTGCATTTTGGAACTAAAAACTGTTGTGTGGTGTTTTCTTTGGTCATTCAACTGAGTATTGGTTCATGTACCTATTCTCAGCCAACATCTGATTTGGTTTGTACCTAATCAGTTAACAATTATTCAAATGGCTTTTTGGCACTATGGACAATGACGATAGGGAGGAAATCCTGGAACGCTTAGAAATATCAAATAAAAACTCGCACAACGCAATAGAAACAATTAACGAACAAATACAATTAAACTCACATTTTAATGATACGTTCAATATTTTACAAACAGCTATAGAAGAGGACAGAATAAAAATGAAATCAACTGTTCTAAATATAAAATCGCAAAATAACTAAATTTTAAGAAAATTGCTTTACACCGACCAGCTGTTGAAACTTAAACACCTAGAAAGAAAAATAGACCAAATTCAAGATAATATAGTAGCAGCAAAAAATAACATAGTCCACCCAAGTATATTGACTTCGTCAGAAATAGAAACATTTAATATAGATTTTTATAAACTGAAACTTCTCAAGGTAGGAATAATGGACTATAAAGACAATAGTATTATTATTGCTATACAGATACCACAATCATTTATAAGGACAGACCTTAACATAATAACACCAATTCCGAATTCGAAGTTCATGCAAATAATTCAAAATCAAGAATTCGTTATAAATTACAATAATCAAACATTTACTTTCGAAGAAAATGTAACGCTAAAACATTTAAAGAAAAGTAAAAATTGTATTTTAACAAATAATTGCGAATATAAATTTAATAACAGGACAGACACACAACTATTGGACGAACAAACAATACTAGTAACGAATGCATACAACCTCGAAATAATACAAAATTGCGATAATAGAAACATTACTCTTACAATAAATAATTTAGTAACATTTAGTAACTGTAAAATACAAATGGGGGAGGAAAACTACGAGAACCACATAGAAATAATCCAAGGCAGATACTTTTACTCGAACGAAAATACAATTAATAAGACAGAAATAGCACCCATTCACTTCAACAATATCATTACAGAACATTATAATAATATAAGAAAAATCGAAGAACTAAATTATCATAAGAACATCTCTTATGGAATAAATGTAACATAAGTTTTAATTATACTTGCTGCAATATTTATGTTAATAATGTTTAAGAAAAATAAAGTTAAATTTGTAAACAAACAAAAATTTATAACTACTGAGATCCAGGAGAATCTCAGATCAAATGGGGGAGGAGTTACAAACGAGGCAATTAATATTAAATTACAAGAAATTGTTTCAAAATATGGAAACAATAAAAACTGAATATTTATTGCCTCATTGCAACAACCCAAATCATTTAACACTTAAATTCAAATTCATTAATTGCCAAACATATTTGTCAATTCAAAATATGCAGCTAAGCAACTCCAAATATCATGTTACTCTTTTTTTAACTGCACCAACAAACCCAGAGACCCACTTAAGTGTTTTGTAACTTCATAAACATTTTGTAATCTTCGTTGTACTGCAACGAAGAAAGAAGAAAGAAGAAAAGAAGAAATTCTCATACATTGATATGTTTGTATTGATAAACTATTGGTATATTTTAAGTAACATTTATTCTGTTAGTTGTAAGAAAGTTTAGTTTTTAGTTTTGATCTGAATAAAAGAAGTTGTGTTTTAAAAACATAAAGTGTCTTTTATTAAAAAGGACTTTATAACTCGCACGAGGCAGAGACGCCTGGCGAGAGCTGATGAAGTCGGCCGTAACCCGACACGGGTTGTCATGGCCACCTTAGTCAGTAAGTAAGTATGTACTAAGAGAAAATTGTAATTGCTGAATGTTTCTATAATAGAAATACAGTAGTTGTACTGAAACTTCTAACCTTTGTAACTTTTTTTGTAGTGAACCAAATCAATTAATTCTTTCACAATAGTAAATTGATTTTTTATGAAATTTGCTTAAATAACAATTCGAAGTTATGGGGTACCTAGAGCAAAAAAATTAAAGTTGTAAAATATCTACTTGAAGATGACCTCTGACACCAACGACACCACAGAACACGATGTAGTGTTCTTTCAGACCTATCCAACGATATCCAACACTTCACGATCGGACTTAAAATACTAATGTTATAACTAAAAGACCATTTTGTCTGTTTTTTGGGACACCCAAAAAACAAAATTTTTACAGTGCTGAAACACTTTCGATGTAAGCTTTCATTTTAGGGGGTGTCTTTTTATATTCATTTTTTCTCCCATATAAAGCGACCCACTCTAATATATATGCATTTCTCAAATTGTGTAAATAACTTATAAATATATATTTATATTTCTTTTCAATAAAAATTATAAATATAGCATATTCTTAATTTATATAATCCCTAACGGGTAACTAATATGACAAGCTAAGTGTTCGGAGGGATATCCAATTGACCGAAGCCGACGGTGAAGTCCGACCGAGTGCAACACGCTAAGTATTCGGAAGGGAATCCAATCGGCCGAAGCCGACGGTGAAGTCCGACCGAGTCCAACAAACACAACTATAAGTATTCGGAAGGCTATCCAATCGACCGAAGCCGACGGTGAAGTCCGACCGAGTGCAACACGCTAAGTATTCGGAAGGGTATCCAATCGACCGAAGCCGACGGTGAAGTCCGACCGAGTGAAACAAACACAACTATAAAGTATTCGGAAGGGTATCCAATCGACCGAAGCCGACGGTGAAGTCCGACCGAGTGCAACAATAAAGAATCTTAACTACAATGTATGTATCGAGCAACCCGCCTCTCGGTGTTTTGCTCAAAAAAATTAGTTTACTCGTTGCCAAGTAAGAGACGGACAAGACACTACGCCTTCGAGCCGTCCCTACTGCCGACACAGTTGGCTCGTCTTAAATAGTATATTTACAGAACGTAATGCGAACTATGTGCGCGATATACAAGAATCTATTTATAGGTGATGGCTGCTTTGTCATGCGTTGGTTGTGTGTCTGACTGGTTGTGATGTTGTTGTTGCTGCACACTATGCTGGCTGCTTGGCTATGTGTTGACTATGTGTGTCTAACTTGTTCTGATGTTGTTGTTGTTATATATACTATGCTGTTACACTTATTTGACTGCCAATACTGAAAGGCTCCCTCTTTGGACCTGACTGCAATCCTGCAAGTCTCATTAAACCAGGTATTTTGGCTTAATGATACGTATTTATTGGGGATGAAAGACCTCATACCTAATAAAATAATTTCTTGCACCATTAGAGTCGTAGCATTCACGTTTCACTATCAGCAAACAACTCCAAAATATGCGTTTTCGAATCAGAGAGAGAGTCCAGTTTGTAGAAAGTGAAATCACGCCCTAAATTAGGACTTCTTTATATGTAGCAGAAGTGTAACAAATGCGAACGGACCCTGAGCTCAACCCACATGGAGCTAAACTCTGTATCGGTCGCACTCAGACCCGGTTGGCATCGGTACGCTACATCTGCACGAATTTAAAGGGCGATGCCATGCATGACTATGATGCCAACTGTTTCTTTCAGAGATAAACCGCTGGCAAGGATCTCGGCATTTACTTTGAACCCAATCTCTCTTTCAAAACTCATAGAGATTATGTCATCTCCAAGGCAAACTCTCAACTGGGTTTTGTTAAAAGAAACTCCAAGGAATTCTCTGACCCGTGCACAGTAAAATATATATTTTCTAGCCTGGTCAGATCCATTCTGAAAAATTCCTGCATTATTTGGAACCCGTCTTATGCTGTAGATGTTCAAAGAGTCGAAAGAGTTAAAAAAAGGTGTTCTAGATTAGCTTTGCGTAATATTTATACTTATCTAGAAATGCCTACTCATGATATTCGGTGTAAACTACTTGGACTCCCATCCTTGGAGCAAAGAAGAAAAAGCAGTTCTATACTATATATTAAGGACACTGTGGATAATAAGATCCAAAGTCCCGAACTGTTGGAACTGATTCTCTTGTATGCACCAACAAGAGGCCTTAGGAAACGACCGCTATTTTATATTTTTCCCCGTAAAACAAATTTTAGCAAGAATAAGGTTATTTCCATATGAGTACACCTTTGTAATTCTGATTTCTGGATTTCTGCTTAAATAGAGAAATATTCAGAATTGTTACGCGATATTTACGATATTAGAATACGATAGATTAAGGCCCGTTAACTGATCTCCGAAGTTTAAATTTCTTAATCTCAGATTTCGTAAACAGAGTTTAAATTTTAAACTCAGTTAAAATTATTTTCGTAACTCATCTCATTTTTATCGGTAGTTTACTTAAACTCTGTTTAAAAATTTAAACTGAGATTAAGAAACATATTTGAGCGGCACTGTAGTAAAAATTCTACAACTTTGACATAGAACATCAAAATATTTCAAAAATTTTTGATAAAATAATGCAAATTGTCAGTTTCCTTGGAATATTTTGTTTTCAAAACTTAATATATGTTTTTTTTTTGTTTATTGTTTTGAATTTTTTGAAGTATGATTTTTTTATTTTTTGTTTATTATTGAGAATATTTCAAATGTTCTCAGAGAATTTTTGACAAAATCTAAGTTTAAATTTTTTAAACCTAGAATTTCTGTGTTTAAATTTAAACTTGCCTCACCAGGTTAAACTTAGATTTTTGAGATGAGGTATCGGCGTTAAAATTTAAACTGAGGTTAAGGAATTTTAAACTTTGTTTAAGTAAAACTTTGTTTAAAATTGAGATCAGTTAACGGGCCTAAGAACTTTATCTATGAGGGCAATGACCCAGTAGATGAAATAAATAAATAAATTAATACATAAGTGACACCCAGGTATATGAAAATCCAGTGTATCTGCATCCTCGCCCACCTGGGTTACACTTAATGCCATTATTTGAGCTCTATTAAGAGTAAAATATGCATAGACTGAGACAAAATTCGTTCTTAGTCCACGAAAATTGCAAAAAACTTTGCGAAAATCAACAGACATTTTCGCACAGCGCAAATTTTAAAGAAAATAAGGCATAAAATGAAATTAGTTGCTACTGCAAAAAAGATTGAACAATGTGAGCATAGAAAACTAGTAAGGTATATCTTCGACTTGGCCGAAGTTAAAATACCCCCACGGCCGATTCTTAAGGGTGGAAGAATATTAAATTGGAGAGCTTTTTGTATGAGATTTCGAGAGATATTATTATTTTTATGTGTCTAAAAATCATACATATCAAATTGTTTTCCTGCAGCTTAAATATAAGCCTTTTTATAAAGTTTTAAATTTTGGGGTTGTATGGGAGGTGGGCGTGTTAGATTTTGTATGACGCCCATTTTTCTAGCATATCTCAGTTTCGACATAGAATACACAAATACCGAGTTTCTGTCTTGTAGCTTTAATATTAGCCTCTTTATAGATTTTTCAATTTTGGGGTTGTATGGGAGGTGGGCGTGTTAATGGGTGGATGACGCCCAATTTTATAACACACCTCAGTTTTGACATTGAATACTCAAATACCGAGATTCCATCTTGTAACTTTAATAATATAATCTATTATTTAATAGATTGTTAAATTGTGGGGTTGTATGGGAGATGGGCGTGTTAGTGGGTGGATGACGCCCATTTTTCTAACACACCTCAGTTTTGACATTGAATACACAAATACCGAGTTTCCGTCTTATAACTTTAATATGAGCCTCTTTATAGATTTTTCAATTTTGGGGTTGTATGGGAGGTGGGCGTGTTAGTGAGTGGATGACGCCCATTTTTCTAACACACCTTAGTTTTGACATTGAATACTCAAATACCGAGTTTCCGTCTTGTAACTTTAATATTAGCCTCTTTAGAGATTTTTCAATTTTGGGGTTGTATGGGAGGTGGGCGTGTTAATGGGTGGATGACGCCCAATTTTATAACACATCTCAGTTTTGACATAAATTACACAAAAACCGAGTTTTCATCTTGTTACTTTAATATTAGCCTCTTTATAGATTGTTAAATTTTGTGGTTGTATCGGAGGTGGGCGTGTTAGTGGGTGGATGACGCCCATTTTTCTAACACACCTCAGTTTTGACATTGAATACTCAAATACCGAGTTTTCGTCTTGTAACTTTAATATTAGCCTCTTTATAGATTTTTCAATTTTGGGGTTGTATGAGAGGTGGGCGTGTTAGTGAGGGGATGACGCCCATTTTTCTAAGACATCTCAGTTTTGATATAGAATACACATATACCAAATTTCAGTATTGTAGCTTAAATATTAGCTTCTTTGTAGAGTTTTCAATTTTTGGGTTGTATGGGAGGTAGGCATGGTTTTCATCCGATTTAGCCCATTCTCGAACTTGACCTTAGTTTTTTTTAAAAAAGCTTAAATATCGACAGACAGAATATCGTGTCGACAGACAGACGGACAGACGGACAGACAGACGGACATGGCTAAATCAACTCAGGTGGTGATGAGCAAGAATATATATACTTTTCCATACCTACCACGCCTCCTTTTGAGTGTTACACACGTCGTGACAAAATTATTATATACCCCTTACGCAGTACGGACACGAAAGAAACAACAATTACTTACGGAGCGAGGAGCATAGAAAAGCCCCTCGTGTCATTAGTTAAAAACAAGTAAAGAAAGTCTAAACTCGGTCTAGCCCCACTATGGAATACCCTAAACCTTCTAAATATTTAAATATACATATATTTAAATACTAAAAAATAGACATAACTTCCTATCAAACTCTAGCATTCTATCCACCTATAAATTTAATACAGGATAAACTTATCTGGTTTATATGGTAGGTGGGCGTGTTGGTGGGCAGATGACACCCATTTTGTGAACACATCTTATTTTTGATACAATAATCTAAAACACCAAGTTTTTTCTTCGTAGCGCTTATATAAACCTCTTTTTAGAGTTTTTTCCATAGTGGGGTGTATGGAAGGTGGGCGTGTCGGTGAGAAGATGGCAACCATATTTTGTGCGCACCTCAGTTTTGATATGAAATGCATCCCATACCAAGTTTTGTCTCTCTAGGTCAAATATGAACTTTTAAATAGTGTTTTTAATATTGTGGGTTGCTTGGGAGGTGGGCGTGTTAATGGGCAGACCACGTCCATTTATTGTGTACAACTGCATTTTTATAAATAATATATGTGTCAAATTTTATTTGTGCAGCTTTTGAGTGGACATTGAGTGGAGCATTGATAAGAGTTATTAAATGTTTGCATCGAGAAATTGTACTTGCAAAAATTATTCCCAAATGAGAACTTTTTGCAGCTAGCACTATGAAAAACAAAACTGCACGGGCTTACATAAAAACCACTTTTGCTAAAAATCATTAATTTGGTTTTGTCACTTATAACCAACTTATGTGTATAAAACCAATGACGCAGAAGCTCTAAGTCATTATTTAATTCACATGCTAGATTAGGTATGGAATCACTTGTATAAGTAAGAGCCGTGTCATCAGCAAACGCAACAACTGAACTGAAGAATGGAAGACTTAAGATAGAATTTATGAAAATAAGGAACAAGATGGGACCCAGTACAGAGCCCTGGGGGACACCTATATTCATGTCTATAAAATTACTAAAACTGTCATTTATTTTAACTTTTTGTATCCTTTTAGCTAAATAAGACTGAAACCAATTATAAATGGTGCCTCTGAAACCACATTTATACAATTTCGTCAGTAATATTTTGTGATTTACAGTATCAAAAGCTTTTTTAATGTCTACAAAAAGTGCTGCACAGAATTTATTTTCATTCAACCCGCTGTAAATATTATTGCAAAAATTAAGGAGTGCATCTTCTGTGGATAAACCCTCTCTGAAGCCATACTGACATTAACTAAAAAAATTACCTTTTGACAGAAATTTAAGCATTCTCTTTTTAACAGCCTTTTCAAAAACCTTAGCAAATACTGGTAGCAATGATATTGTCTGTAGTTATTTAAATCAGTTTTATCACCTTTTTTAAACAACGGTATAATGACTGCTTTTTTAAGATCATTCGGAAAAATTCCAAGCTCCATACTTCTATTGTAAGCATTACAGAGGACATCAGCAAATTATAAACGATCTTTTTGAGAAAATTATTTGAAAAAACATCATCAGAACAAGAATGTGAGTTGTTGAGAGACATTATTATTTTGAAAAGCTCAAAAGAAGAAATGGGCTCGAAGTAAAAACTATGTTGATAAAAAAGTTTCTTATCAAAACAATCACACGAATCATCTAAGGGACCAACATCAGCAACTACAGCTTTACCAATTTTAGCAAAAACTTTGTTAAAAGCAACAGCTTTTTCATATGGATCTTGAACAACAGCTCCTTCAACAATGATACAATCTATGTGATTATTATTTTTAGGTTCCTTAAGGATATCATTAACTAACTGCCATTCTTTTTTCACATTTCCCTCAATTTTACTGAACTCATTAATATAGTAGTTAGTTTTACACACTGTGACTTGAACATAAATTTCTTTGCATAATTTTCTGTATAGTTTTTTTAAACATAAGTTGAGAGGCTGCTTTGACAATTTCTTGAATAGCTTATTTTTATAATGTATTTTTTTCAATAATGCAAAAGTCATCCATGGCTTTAGCTTTTTAAGCTTTGAAACACATTTATCACAATTAGAAGTAGACGAATTGACATGTTGAACTAACGTTTCATAAAAGATCTTATATGCTTTAGATGGATCAGGTTCACAGTAAACTTTACTCCAAGATTCCAATATAAGACTTTGATTCAATTTTGCAAAATCAATTTTGTCATAGGAAATTTGCTGTTGAGGAGCCTTTTTGTGAGGTCTGCTAACATTCTCAAAATACAAGCAAGTCAAACAATGATCCGAAAAAAGCATATTTGCGACAGAACTATACATTGATATTTTACTAGACGAACTTAATTTCACAAAAACATGGTCGATACATGTAGAAGAACTATCAGTTATACGAGTTGGTTCATTAATACACGATTCAAACCCATACGAACAAAGAAAAAATAAATATTTATCAACCAAGGGTGAATTAACTAAGATATTCAAATTCATGTCTCCTAGAATAATAGTATTATTACCATTGTTACACGACAGAAATGAGTCATGGTCACTCAAAAACATATCCATATTAGAGTTACAGTGGAATCTGTAAATGCAAAAAAAAGTAAACTTTTGATAATCAACCACACAAGAAATTTTAGCTATATCCGAACTTTGTAAATTGTAACAACAGAAATCACAAGCAAAGTCTTCTTTCACAAAAACAGCTACTCCTCCCGCAGCATAATCATTATTGCAATTGGCAAAGCATTTGTAACCGCTAATATTAAACAAATTCAATTCAAAGTAAAAAATCCAAATCTCTGTAAAAAAGATAAAATCTGGCTTCTCAAAAAAAAATCTCTGGTCGGTGACCGTGGCATGCAGGTTAAGTGTGTGGCTTAGCATGCTCGGAGCCCGGGTTCGATCCCCAGCCGCGGCGAAAAGTTTTTTTCAATAAAAAATTTTTCTGATCGGTCACCACCTCTCTGCAGACAATGGCAAACCTCAGAGAGTAAATAATGCCATGTAAAGCTTCTTGAGAACATGAACTTTAGCCGTTCGGAGTCGGCATAAAACATGTAGGTCCAGTTCTCGGTCAATTGTGTGCAAACATTTAATAACACACACAACACAATTGATCATAAGAAGCTCGGTCAAAGTCTTTTCAAGGGCTGAAATGGCCAATTTGGTTTTTTTTTTTAATTCAAAGTCAAAAATCCAAATCTCTGTAAAAAAGATAAAATCTGGCTTGTTTATAAAAGACTCCAAAAGAGAAATGAAATTATCAAAATTCCTTCAAAGACTTCTAATATTTTGATGAATGATAAAAAGGCTGTTCTTGTTTATTTGGTTAGATGAGATTACATCGAAATTTAATTTTTTACGCTGCTCGAGAGGGATATTATATAAATTATCGTGAGGATCTATATTAGACATATTATATCAATAAAAAACTAACAAAAAATGCACAAAATTAGCAAATCAACTTTTTCAAATGATTTTGCTTAGATCCTCAATCGATTTTATAACCACCGCATTATCACCCTCTTTTTTGCGCAGTAAAATTGTACCATTTGAAACCCACAGGTATTTATAGTTATTTATTTTTTTAAGTTTTTTAGCTTCATTGAACATAAACATGGTTTTAGCAGAGAGGCTATCATTAATATAAATATTAGAAGCTCGTTCACAGTTGAAGAGCTTAGTGTTTAAATTTTTTCTACATCTGTACTTATTTTTCATAATGGATTTCTTACTTAAACGAGAAACGAATCTTACACATACAATATTTTGCGACGAATTATTTGATGTGGCTTCCCTGGAATTACGTAAGCGCTTAACGTAACAATCGTCAATTTGTTTCTCTGTTACGTTGACACCTAAGCCATCAGAAGCGCGCAGTCAAGAGCGCGCAGTCAAGAGCGTTGGCATTGTTGATAGAAGGGATACCAACAATTTCTACGCACCTTTCACTACTTTGTTGGTGTAAATACTCAACCTCTTCTTGTAAAACATTAATTTTGTCTTCTAACATTTTTTTGTCCTTCTGCAGTGCATGAATCATAGAAAGAGCATTAACATTCGCATCTTTCAGAGCAATAATTTCATTGTAAACCATTTCTAGCGTAATCACAGTAGTTGGCGAAGTTATGTTTACATTCTCAAATTCATGTTGTACTTGTAGAGACCAGTGACTCACATTGTTTTGTTGATGTTGAGGCTGCTGCTGTTGTTGTATTGCTTTCGGTGTCTGCTTTAAGTATTCAGCCTCCAACGAAACAGGTTTTGCTCCAGCAGCAGACGACCAGACGACAGAGGGGCGGCCGATGAAATTGGCGGAGAACGTAAAGACGAGCGACGCGCACTCAAACAAGCATTGCATTTAAATGAGGAATTGTTTTTTTCCATAAATTCTATGTCAGATTGCTGAATATTTACACAAATGCAGTGGAAAAATTCATTGCAAAAAACACATTTAATTTTCGCTTGATTGCGCTCAACTTTTTGCTTGCAAATACACGGCATTTTTAGCTATTTATCGTGAGTTATAAAGAAAAATTTTTTTTTTTAAGAAATAGTAACTGAGCGTGCTGACCCCACGACGACACAACTCGAATCTTGCTTGTTGAGTGTTGATTGTCCGTTGTCGGGTGGGTGGTGGGTTGTTTGTTGAATGTTTCTAATGATGTCTTCTGTTGATTTCTTCTGTTGAATGTTTCTAGCTTGTCTTTGTTGTGACGATGTCTTCTAATTGGGTTGGTTTTCCTCTATGTTTAATTTTGGGTGGGTTTTTAAATATGTCCGTCTTCTCTGCTTCAGCTTAGAAAAATCTCTGCCTCGGGCCCTTTGTACATCACGAAGGTGCCGAGCGAGCCGACCTCCGTGATGACTGCAGCGCCCTGTTTGCCACAACGGCGGGTAGATGGTTGGGCGCGTCTTTGTTCAGTGACCCCAGGGTTACGTGGTCACGTAATCATTCCGCCCGCCTTGCAATATCTGCAAAACTTAGAACGGGTTAATTGCGTTCATAAATAAGTGATTAATTGGGTTAAGGTTTACAAATAGTTCATATTTATTTAAATTCAGTGCTTTTGTGTGTTTATAAATTATATAGTTTGTCGTGGGTTGGGTGCTATTTCCTCTGAAATAAATTAATTAGAGTGGGGTAGAGTAGGGTAGGGTAGAGTAGAGTAGGGTAGAGTAGAGTAGGGTAGAGTAGGGTAGAGAAGGTTAAAGTAGAGCTCAATTTGAGGGTAGAACCACTACCTTTGTTATGGGTCTGGTAGTGATTCCTTTTGCTGTCCGAATGTCGACTACACGAGCTCTTGAGTCTGAGCCTTAGTAAACCTTCACGATTCTACCTAAGCTCCATACGTTCGGAGGCAAATTTTCGTGACAAATGACCACAAGATCGTCAACATTGATAGGGGTTTGAGGGTGTTTCCATTTATATCTTTTATGGAGCTCTTTAAGATATTCATCTTTCCATCTTCTGCAGAAATTTTGATGCAATATCTTTAACTTTTGCCAACGGTTTATGACGTTAGGCGTTGAGTTACTTAAATCGGGTTCAGCTGGGGTGAGTAACGGGGTACCAATTAGAAAGTGTCCTGGGGTTAGAGGCGATAAATCAAGTGGGTTTTCGCTGGAAGGACTTAGAGGTATCGAGTTAAGGCAACTTTCGACTCGAGCGAGTAGGGTAGAAAACTCTTCGAAAGTAAACCTTTGATTTGTGTATGCCTTCTTCAGGTGCGTTTTACAACTTTTTACACCAGCTTCCCAAAGTCCACCCATGTGTGGAGCGCCAGGGGGTATAAAATTCCAAGTTAAGTCTTGGTAACTGTAATTGCTCACCACTTGAGTCTGGAGTGTCTTCTTGAATTCTCGCCGATTTTTCTTTAGCATTTGCGCTGCTCCAACGAAATTCGTTCCATTGTCGGAGTACAGAGCGGCGGGGCATCCGCGCCTTCAAAAGAATCGGGAGAAGGCTGCTAAGAATTCTTGGGTCGAGAGATCACTTGTCGCTTCGATGTGCACTGCTTTTGTTGCAAAACAAATAAAAACGCAAATATAGCCTTTCGTTATTAAGTAGGCTCGCCCGGTGTAATTTTTGATTTCGACGGGTCCAGCGAAATCGACACCTGTGTTTGTGAATGGGCGGGTAAGTGATGTGCGTTCGGGTGGTAGCGCAGCCATAATTTGGGTCTGCTGTTTTTTCTTGTGAACCACACAAATCTTGCAGTTATGGATAGTTGTTTTTATGAGGTTTTTTAACTTGGGTATCCAAAACTCCGCACGAAGCAAGCGTAATAATAATTGGTTACCGCCGTGTAGAGTGATCAAATGAGTCTGGGTCAAGAGAAAAGCTAAACGACTGTGGTATGGCAATAAAATTGGGTGCCGTTCGTTGTAAGTTAGACCTGGCGACTTGACTAGGCGTCCATTTGCTCTAATTATGCCTTCTGAGTCCAGGAAGGGTGTGAGGGTTAAGATCGAGCTTTTTTTTGAAACAGGGTGTTTGCCTAACAATGCTTGATATTCTTCTGCGAATCCATTCTTTTGGCTTAATATGATTAGCTTTTCTCGCACTGCTTTTATTTCATTTGATGTTATATCCAATGTTGTGTGATTCGTTTGTGATCGACGTGAGGGTGAAGAGTTAGTGTAAAAGCGATACACAAATTCTTATTCTTGTTTTATGTCTTCGTCGTTTCCTGACTTGTGGAAAATTGCCATCGTTCTTCCGGTTGCTAAAAAACAAAATCCTTCTAGTCCTAATGATTTTAGACCAATAAGTATATTATCACCTTTAGCGAAAATTTGTGAGAAACTTATGGCTCAGCAAATAACCGGCCATTTAGTTAACAAAAACCTCTTAACACCGTATCAATCTGGTTTTCGGACTGGACATAGCTGTTCGTCTGCAGTTGTTAAGATTATGCAGGTTCAATGACGCTACTTTGTTTGATAGACTTCTCAAAAGCTTTTGATAAAGTTAACCATCAGCATCTGTGTCGTAAGCTTAAGGCTATGTTTGGCTTCAGTGACAGTGCTGTCAATTTAATGTCTAGCTATTTAAGTAACAGGTCTCAAAAAGTTAAAGTTGCCCAAAGGTCGTCTGGATACAAATAGGTCTTAAGTGGTGTTCCTCAAGGCTCCATACTTGGTCCCCTTCTGTTCTCAATGTTTATAAATGACTGGGCTCTATCTATCTATCTCGAAGAACTGGCCTAATTGATGACCTTTGTTGTAGATTGAACGAAGAACTTAGTAAAGTTAATGAGTGGGCTAGTAGGAATGGCCTACAACTAAACTCTGCCAAATCATATGTTCTTCCTGTTTGTAAGGTTAAGTCTTGTTTAAATGATATCCCCGACTTGTTGATTGGAGCTAATAAACTCACCGTTGTGTCTAAAATTGTGAACCTTGGCTTTTATTTGAATTCTTCTCTGTCTTGTGTTGATCATGTTAACAGTGTAGTCAAAAAAGTTTACTATGTCTTGCGTAACCTTAGAATGTCTGCCAGTGTGACTCTAGTTGATGCAAGACGCAAATTGGTAACCCAACTAATTTTACCTGTGATAACTTTCTCCGAAATAGTGTACAGTAGACTTGATTCATCGTCCCAGTTAAAACTTCAAATCGCGTTTAATTATGCCACGCGGTATGTTTATGGTCTTCATAAATATGATCGTCTGTCTAGTTTCCGAAATGCAATACTTGGATGTGACTTAATAGCTTATCTTAAGGCAAGAAACTGTATGTACCTTCAAAAGCTAATACATGAAAAAACGCCAGGGTACTTATATGAAAAACTCCAGTTTAGTCTGTCTAGAAGAAGTCATGTTATGATAGTTCCAAGGCATTATTCGGTAAACTCTTCCTATCTGATTTCATTAATGCCATTAGGTTGTGGAATGCTTTGCCACGAAGTCTTAGAGAGATAAGTGGGAGAGTACCTTTTAGGCAATCTATTTTATCGTTCTTCTCTACTCTTTAATCTACTTCACATATATCTTTTCTCCACTCCAATATTGGAAAAATCTTTTCTTCATCTTTTTAATTTTTTTTTTATTTTTATTTAAAAATTTTAGTTTCTTTATGTTTTAAGTGTTAGTATAAGTAATTTTTGTTATTATAATTAGGTTACTTTTTTAATGTTTAAATTCATTGAGTTGTTATTATTATGGCTTAATTTAAGTCTTTTTTATGTTGTACATCAGTGTACTGATGTTTATCTTTAAATAAATGAAATGAAATGAAATGAAATGAAAAAAAAAAAAAAAAAAAAAAAAATTGAACGGTTGCCTTGGGTGTATATCGCGTCCATCTTGGAATCTCGATCGTTTTTATAGAAGCGTAACCGTCAATAAATGTTTGCCATCTGTGTTGAGTCAAGGGTTTTAGGGTCTCGTCCCACTCAGTTTTATCTAGCCAGACTTGTTGCATAATAATTTTTGCTGCTATTACAATTGGCGCTAACCAGCCACCCGGGTCAAACAACTTGGCTGTGGAAGATAAAACTTCGCGTTTTGTATGAACGGGTTTGTGTTCAATGGGTGGGAGGAGAAAAAAGAACGAGTCTTTTCGAGCGTTTCAGCGAATACCTAGGGTTTTGGTATTGCCTTCACTTGGGTCCGACAGATTGAGTAAATCAGTGGTCAACAAATGATCTTTGGGTAGATCGTGTAATAATTGCGACTTGTTCGACGTCCACTTTCTGAGTGTGAATCCAGCTGATTTAAGTGCTTCTATGAGTTCGTCACGAGTTCTCTTGGCGGTTTCGAGTTGATACGCTCCTGCCATCCACGTACATGCAATTGCGTAATATATATGACGCATGAGGGTGTGTATCTCTCACATCATCAGCTAATTGATGTAGAGTTCTGATGGCGAGATATGGGGCGCAATTGACTCCAAATGTCACGGTTTGCAACTCATAGTCCTGAATGGGTTCTTCAATGGACTTTCTGAATAAAATTCGCTGATAGGCTGTGTCTCGAAGGATCGTATCGATGTCGGCATATAGCTCATACAGGTCGTGGTTCCATTTTATTCGGTACTCGCCATTGACGCAGATTGGGCCATAGATCTTGCGAAGGATTTTTCTCTCGAACGCTCCCAAAGTCCTTTCATCAGTGCTGCTCAATGTCCAGGTTTGTGATGCGTTTAGTAAAACGGGTATGATAAGTGACTTAAAGAGCGTTAGTTTTATTCGAGAGAGCGCTCTGCTTCTCAATTGCCTACTGAGCCCAAAGTAACACCTGTTGGCAAGAGTTATACCTCGTTTAATCTGAATATTGATATCGTTGGAGGAGTTAATGCTGGATCCCAGGTAAACAAAGTCCTTCACGACCTCAAAAGAAGTGTTGTCAACCGTAACGTGGTTTCCAAGACGCTGGGACTGTTTGTTTGTTGACACAAGATATTTCGTTTTATCTGCGTTCACTGCAAGACCCATTCGACTCGACTCTTTTTCTAGCCTGGAAAAAGCTGCACTGACTTCACGCGTATTATGGCCATGTCAATGTCATCAGCGTACGATAGCAGCATAACACTTGTGGAGTTAATAAATAAAAATAATTGCACAATATATATTATTTTTTGTTTATTATTTTACTATATTTTGCTTACTAAACTACAAATATTAATTCTTTACAAATATTAATTCTTTACAAATATTTAACCGCGCGCTCGTGGGGTTACAATAAGACTGTCTTATCATGGTAACATGGACTAAAGTCCATGCCACCACAGTGCATTAAAAACATACTGCAGCGCACAATATATTTTATTTTATTTATTTTATTTATATAAGCTTAATACAAGCAGTTTGAATACTTAAGAACTAAATTTTATAATTAACAGGGAGTATCTTAATTTACAATTTACAATGGTACCATATCTTAATTAGAAGAATACATTAGAGAGGGGGAGGAAGTGTCGTTGAATATAGCGCTGCAGCACACCCCATAGCCAATAGCACTATCGCGATTTCCTTCATAACGATACAAACTCCGCCTGCTAACCGAAATCGTTGCGATAGCATTGGGGTGTTTGATTACGACAAAGTGTCGCCAAAAAGCTCGAAAGCCGAAACACGATAAATAGCTTACAACTAATAAATAGTGTAACGGGGAAGTGACGGGACTGAAGGTACCGCCACACACTCTTATAGAAAATTGTGCCGCTGCGTCTCAGGTTAGCAGCTCGGATAAACTTCTCCATGACTAATGCTATCATTTCATTTTACCAAAAAATAAGTATATATTCTTGTAAGAGCATTTAAAAGTAGTTAGTAGTAAGGATAATTTTATAAAATAAGTATTAGTAAGTATGTATATCTTTAAGAAATCAAAAGTCTCTAAGAGTTCCAGTCCTTTTTGTTCTCCTCAAAAATGTTGTTTTATTTTAGGTTTATATGTTAATTAATATAATAAGACTTATATTTTTGAGCTTTAGGTCAATTTGTTTGTTTTCAGAAGAGAGAAGAAAGAGCTCAAAAATATAAGTCTAATAATTTGAGAAAAATTATTAAAATTATTAACATAAGAATCTAACCAATTAGCAAGGTCACAAATACAATTAACAAAATTAATTTTATATATTTGCAGTTCATGTATATTTCAATTATAAAAAAAAGTTTGAAAACTAAAAAGCACAACAAAAAGCTAAAAATTAAACATACTATCAAAGTAGTCAATGTTTCACTGACTTGAAATGCTTCATTTATCGGTGTTTTTGCTTGATATCGCTTTTGTCTTGATTGGAAATTTTGTTTAATATTTCAGGCTTTCTTAAAAAAATTTTAAAATTCGATACAGCTGTATTCAATATTTTTTTGACTTATTTTATTATAATAAAATTGACTCCAGAGTCTGTATTTTTAACGCTGTTGACTCCAATTTCCAAACTTTTTCCGCTTTGGCAAACAAACGTTCAAATGGAGCTGATGAACTGCGAAAACACAAAACATTCAATTAAACAGGAAAAGTCATCAAAATCAACGTTATAAGCGGCCATATGCTTGAAAATCTCCAACCATCTGAGTTCAGTGGATAAATCCATTGATTCCCACTTCTTTAACTTTTCTGTACTACAATACTTTTTATGTAAGCATACTGCTCAAAAGGGTGACAAAGGGGCGATCTTCACATGGCAACGTGTCTGATTGCCTCAACTTGGCAAAGCCAGCATTATCCATGTCGAAATCGTCTCAAGTCGACTCAAAACCTCCGCGTGGAATCCCTGGAAAGGTCAAAAACTATCGCCCGATAAATTTTGGCGGCTAATTTGAGCGGCGATGCCTCCTCTAGACTATAAACTTGAGGGGTCTCTTCAAGACCTTAAAAATGGAATGTGCGTAGGGCTTGGGTTCCAACCACATTATAACTTCCCAATGAAAACTAAATCAGCCTCGGATATGAACCCCCATTACGTTGACGACCACCGCAAACGAAAAACGGATAATGATTTACGGATATGCACCTGGAATGTCCGGACCCTTTATAGGGAAGGTTCCACCGTCCAACTGGCGGAAGCCCTCGAAAAAATAAAGGCTGACATCACCGCCATCCAGGAGATGCGATGGAAAGGACAAGGCTGCTCTAAGAGAGCAGCGCAAACATCAGTCTAATTTGCGCACTTGCCCCTACGGAGGAAAAGGACAATGCTGTCAAGGACACCTTTGCGACGTAAAAATAGTTCCCAGCGATTTTAACGCGAAGGTCGGAAAAGAAGGCAACCTGGCTGTCCCCAAATCAAAAAACGCGAAACCAAATTGATCATGTTGTGATCGACGGAAGGCACGCTTCAAGTGTACTGAATGTGCGAACATTTCGGGGGGTCAATATTGACTCCTACCATTATCTTGTTGCAACCAAGATCTGCATGCGATTGTGCAATGCGAAGAATGTGCGCACAGGTGTGCAACGAAAGCTTGATGTCGATAAGCTGCTATCACAACGGATCGCCGAGGCCTACTCCGCTCAACTCTCGGTTAAGCTCAACCAACCTTACTCTTGCCTCGACGAAGCTGGCGGACTTTGGGCGCATGTACCCCACTCCATGCGCACTGCTGCTGAAGAAGTCATTGATTTTCGGCGCCCGCCACCAATGGTATGACCAGGAGTGTCGCGACGCGACAGCAGCAAAATACGCCGCATATAAAAGACGCTGCAATCAGCTGCAACGCGAGCCATGCACGAAAACTATCGCGATAAGAGGAAGGAAGAGAGATGCCTTTTCAGACGTAAAAAAAGAGAGCAGGAAAAGCGTGAGCAAGAAAAATTGAGGTGTACCAGGGCAAGAAGGATGCTCGAAAATTCTACCAGCAGGTTAAGCGTCTAACTCAAGGTTTCTTGAGGTAACTTGGTGAAAGAGATTGGAGACGGCGCGCGAGAAATGTGATCAACTTAAAAAATGATCAACCGATTTAAATGAAACACCGTTTATTTTGAGTTAAACTTCAGAACTGACTTTATTATTTTCAAATATTCTTTCATTGAGCCAAAACAGAAGAAATAAAGAGAACAAAAAGAAATAGAGATATAGATACAGTTGTACATATTTATTTGTTTACAGTGTTAGTGCATTTTTATTTAAAATTCAGTTTCTGCACTGGGTTTTGCTTTGTTAGCATTTTCCCACAGTTTGAGGAAAGCAGGTCGTATTTCTACTTGCTATTGTGGCTGGGACGTGACTCCTCCCCCCTTTAGTTCAAGATTCTCCTGAATCGTGTTTTTTACAATTTTATGTTTATTTACAACTTTTACATTAGATTTTTTGAAACTGAATAAAATTATGACAACTACAACAACAATGATTAAAAGAGTTAAATTTATTCCATATGAAATATTCTTGTGAAATTTTTATTCTTCGATTTGCTTAATATTAGAAAAGTGTTGGCTTACAATGTTCTTAAATGGTATGGATACAGTTTTTGTATTATTAATTTCTTTACTGTTTGGATAAAAATATTTCTCATGTATTATTTCTTTATTATTGTAAAATGATTCATTTCTTATTTTTATTTCACAGTTATTGTAAATAATTAAGTAGTTTTTTGATATTGTTATATTTCTATCATCGCAATTTTGAATAATTTTTTCTTTTAAAGCATTTTTTATTAACAATGTATCTTCATCAAGTTCTCTTATCTCTGTTTTATTATTGTATCTTAAGGTACATTCATCTTTCCAAATACAGTTTTTACTTTTTTTTAAATGTTTAAGAATAATATTTTCTTCGTATAATAAAAATTGATTATTCAATTGTATAATATATTGATCTTCTTGTTCTATCTCTAGATACTGTTTATTTGGGAGAGGTGTGACCAGCTTAAGATCTAAAGTAATATATGATTTCGGAATTTGAATAGCTATAATTAATGAGTCGTCTTTGTAGTTCATTACTCCAACCTTCAATAGTTTAAGTTTATAAAAATCTATATTGAACTTTTCAATTTCATTGCTCATCAAAATACTAGGGTGGATCATATTTTGTTTCGCTGAAACAATATTGTCTTGTATTTGGTCTATTTTATACTCTAAATTCCTAAGTTTTGTTAGTTGGTCCATGTATAAAAATCGTTTTATTATTTCGTTGTTTCTTATCTTAATTTCTTTAAATGCTTCTGTTATTTTCGTTCTGTCGTCTTCTATTGCTTCCTTTAGTTTTGTAAACGAGTTGTTAAAATAAGAGTTAATAGTAATTTGCTCATTAAGCGTTGCGATGGCATTGTGATTGTTTTTGTCTATGATCCCTAAATGTTCTATTATTTCGTCTCTATCGTCATTGTCCATCATTCCAAATAGCCATTTGTATGCTGATCCGACTGCATTGATTAAACCTCTTTTTCCTCTTTTTGGAATAGGTGTTATTGTTTTAATTTTTTCCTTTATTATATTTATTTCTGATATTAATAAGTTCTTATTAGCGATATCGAGATTTTCTATATTAGTATTAATTTTATCAAGGATATCGTTGATTTCGTTGGGATTAATAATATGAATTATTGTATTAACTTGCTGGACTACTTCCACTTCCTTAAGCTTTACCTCAATATATCCCGAGTCCTCATGAATGGGGCGAACTTGTAACAGCGTCTGGGTTTGCGTCACCAGAGATATTAGAATTAGTATCACAAGTATAATCTGAAAATTTGAACGGTCGTTTTATATTAGAAGTATGAATATTTTCTAATTTATATTTTCTAAATTTTGGTTCTTCTTTATGACGGAGTGATTTGTAATTTTTAATAAACCCCGTTGTTCTTGTCTCTTTATCTTCTAAGTTTAGAGCTCTGATTTTTTATGTTATTGTACTGTTAAGTCTTTCTACGTCAGCATTACCAGTGTGACTATTAGGTTTAGTAATGTGATATTGAATGTTCTCTTTTTTACAAAATTCTTCAATGTTTTTTGATTTGAATTCGTTGTCGAATATATACTTTTTTATTTTTCCTCTAATAGAAATGAACTGTTTTTATTTTTCTACTATTGTCAAACTGTTTCTATCTTCCAAATGGAAACTGGTGGCGAACTTTGAAAACTTATCTATAAAATTTATAAAGGAATGCTTGCTATTGACATAAACATCAACATGAACTATTTCGTCAATCGCTAATGGGGTTTCAGTTAGGTGAAATTTATTTTTGATCGGATTCCTATCATACTTTGCTGAGGTGCAAATTTCACAATTATTTATTATTTTATGTATCTCTGTTTTTAAATCAGGGTGATATATTATTTTCTTCATTCCCTCATAAGTCGGTACAATCCCTGAATGACCTACTTCATTTTTATGATAAAGTGCAATTTGTTTTCTGAGCTGCTCCTCATCTTCCATATCTTTTGCAAAATAGCTGCATTTTACGAATTTATAAGTCGTCTTGTCAGTAAATATTTCAATAAGAAGTTGCTCTAATTGGTTATATTCATGGTCGTTAAGATTAGAAAAAATTGCTATCTTACCAGTTTTTAAATGCCGTCTTACGATATCACTAACATTACCACCATTTAAGTCATTTTTATCTATATAGACTTGTATGTTTTTCAATGAAACTTCGAAATCCACCTCCTTGTTTTCTACAAGTATAATTTGAAATTTAAATCTGTTAACTACCGTATCTAAGATTGGAAAATGTTCTTCAAGATTTTCTTCTTGAGAATGGTCAGTCTGGACACTCATTGAGTCTCCTTGTTTACTTAAATCCTCTATGTTATTTATATTTTGACATGAGCTCAAATTATTGGCATCTTCTGAACAATTATTATTAGATATATAATTTACTAAATTTATTTCCCTTCTTTCAACATTTATCCTACTTAAGAAATCTGCAATTTTACTATCTTTTCCTTTGATAAAGTCTATTTTTATGTTATATTCGCCCAACTGTACAATCCATCTTTGTAATCGTGGGTTTATGTCTTTACCACAGAACTTTGCATGAAGCCATTTTATTGGCTGATGATCAGTCTGCAGTTCAAATTCCTTTCCAAACAAATATGGTCTGAAATACCTTACTCCCCAGACAATAGCCAAGATCTCTTTTTCAATAGTTGAATAGTTTTGTTCATGTACATTTAATGTCCTGGAGGCGTAAGATATGGGGTGTTTGTCTTGCATTAACACTGCACCAATTGCAAAATTGCTGGCATCTGTAACTAATTTGAATTTTCTGCTAAAATCAGGGTATCTAAGTATTGGATGATTTGTTATTAGTTCTTTCAATTTATCAAAAGCTGTAATGAAACTGGGATCGTTTGCATTTATTCGTGCATTTTTCTTTAAATATTTTGTTAACGGATGTGCTATTTTTGCATAATCCTTAATAAATTTTCTATAAAAGCCGGTTATTCCCAAAAAAGATTTAATCTGTTTTTGAGTGATTGGTAGTTTCAGATTTCGAATTACTTGTACCTTTGCTTGGTTCGGCTTAACACCTTCAGGCGTTAAAATATGGCCAAGATATTCGGTTTCCTTAAGGAGAAAACTACATTTATCAACCTGAATTTTAAGCTTTGCTTCTTTTAATCTGTTTAAAATTTTTCGAATGCTCAGTATGTGTTCTTCTAAAGACGTACTAAATATTAGTATATCATCAAGGTAGACTACACAAATTTTATTTATGTAGTCCCTGAGAATAGAGTTCATCAACCGTTGAAATGTTGATGGGGCGTTCTTTAGTCCGAAAGGCATTCTGACATATTCATAATGTCCAAACGGAGTTGAGAACGCTGTTTTTACCCGGTCTTAATTTTTTACTAAGATTTGGTGAAAACCTTTTGCTAAATCTAGCGTCGTAAAATACTGTGCCTTTCCCAATTTGTCCAATATATTTTCTATATTAGGGATTGGGAATTTGTCACTAATAGTTACATCGTTGAGCCTTCGGTAATCTATTACTATTCGCCATTGTTTTTGGCCAGATTTATCAGGCTTCTTTGGAACGATCCAAAGAGGCGAATTATATGGCGAGTTGCTTTCTTTAATAATTCCCTGTTTAAGCATTTCGTTAATTTGTTTTTCTATCTCTTTTTCGTGTGTTTGGGGGTATCGATACATTTTTGAATAAATAGCACTGTTACTTGTTGTTATTATTTCATGCTGGATTTCATGAGTAAAACTAAGATTATCTCCTTCTTTATAAAAAATATCCCAATATTCCTTTAATAATTTTTTTCAACATCCTTCCTTCCTCTGAATTAAGGTGTTCTAGGTTTAATTTATCAATTACTGATC
Source organism: Tetanocera ferruginea (assembly GCA_958299015.1). NCBI lineage: Eukaryota > Metazoa > Arthropoda > Insecta > Diptera > Sciomyzidae > Tetanocera > Tetanocera ferruginea. Next base: position 77,331,481 of record OY282641.1, on the reverse strand, counting down.
CCTCACTAAATTCTAAGTTTGTTATTTCATTTATTTCATACGGAGAATCATCTTCAAAAAGAATTATTGTCTGATCTATTTCAAGTTGCCTTTTTCCTACATTTACGATGGCCTTGATTGCCGCTAACAAATTTTGACCAATACTAGCGTCATATTTTCTACCATTCAGCGCAATAACTTTCCATGCTATAGTTCCCTTCTTTAGAAATTCTCTGGGAAATGGTGTAATAATTTCCTTATTTATAGAGTTGGTACCGTTAATTGTTGCATAAAACAGTGGATTTACCAGTTCCTTTTCCGTATAATTTTTAAAGAGTTGTGGTTTAATTATGCTTGTTTCAGAGCCTGTATCTATCAAGCATTTGAATCTTTGGTTATCTATGGTAAGAGTTACTATGGGCAGTTTGCTATTGGAGGCACTATGTGAAAATTTTGAACACGTTGTTCTAAATTTTCAACTTCCATTGGGACAACATTATTGCTGTCGTAATTTTGGTTATGACTGTTTGCTGAGTTATTATTGTTGTTTGAATAACGACTAGCAAAATTATTATTATAGTTTGGGTATCGATTATAATTATTATTATTTGAATAACGATTGTTACTATTATTCGGGTATCGATTATTATAATTATTACTATCCTGATACCGATTGTTATTATAATTATTTGTGTTCTGATTATAATTATTATTATTTGGGTATCGATTACTATGATTATTATTATCTGGATATCGGTTGCTATTATAGCTATTTGAGTATCGATTGTTGCTATAATTGTTGTTACTTTGGTATCTATTATAATTATTATTTGGAATTCTATTATTATTAAAAGTTCTACTAGAATTCTGAATGCAAGCACTGCTTTGTTGTGCCATTTTATGATTAATGTTTTTGTTACTAGAGCTACTATTTCTATAAAGATTTGTATTTTGACGAAAAGGGTTATATGTCTTATGTCTTCCCTATAACTGTTTTTAAAAGAGTTTGTAACTTTGCGATGAGCGATATCGACTGCTCTTTCGTCATCAAGAAGTTTAAGGTAAGCAAATCTATTATACATTTCAATTAAGGTGCAATTTTTTTGCACATTACCGCGAACAAGATTATCCATTTTTTCCATAACGATTCCTACAAGATACCTATCATTATTTTCAGGTGTATAATTTATTGGTTTTTCTTCATTATTTTCAAAATTATATAATTCATTTAGTTGATAATTTATTTTAATTCGGCGTAATCCTTTTGGGGTCTGAAATGTAGCTTTAGCTCCATCACTGCTGCTTCCCAACTCAAGTTGTTTCCTAGACGTTGTATGCATCTTTTTGCTGTTCCTTGAATTTTTTCGTTCAAAACTATCTGGAATGCATACCGCAATAATTCTTCATTTCTGCTTAATGCTGCTGCGTCTTCCACCGCTTTGATGAATTCCATCAAAGTTAAATCTTCCTCACCATTAAAAGGTTTTAGGCGTCGGAAGTGATTCAATATTTGTTCCGAATTGAGCTGGAACATATTTAGACTTGAGGATGGTTGCTGGCCGGTAACTTGCTGTTGTTGTTGGTTCAACTGTTCCAACTGACTGCTTGCTGAGCCAATGTTTGCTGTTGCTGCTGATTTATCTTTTCCAACTGGGCTGTTTGATGAGCCAATGCTTGGGTTTGGCTTATCTGTTCCCTTAGTTGGGATATTTCAGCTTGTTGTTGCTGAACTGATTTTAATAAAATACTCATTTCTGCTTGCGACGCCATGTCCTCGTCACTGTCACTGATATCAGCTTTCTTAACTCGATATTTATTTTTCTCAAAACTCATAGATAATTGTTCTTTACTTCGATATATATTTTTTTTTTGTCTATTATATTTTTTCAATTGTCTTTATCTTTTACTATGTACTTTTTTTTTGCTTTGTTTTTAATAATTTCTCACTTGCAAAAAATTTTCTGTTGCACTGTGTTATTTACTGTTCTTCACTAAACACAAAAAATTTCGGTGAATACTAATTTATGATGTTTCAATTTTTAAGATCCCAACTCTTTAGAGTTGCACTGTGTTTAATTTATGATGTTTCACTTTTTAAGATCCCAACTCTTTAGAGAGGAATCCTGCCGACTGCGCCAGAAATGTGATCAACTTAAAAGTTGATCAACCGATTTAAATGAAACACCGTATATTTTGAGTTAAACTTCAGAACTGACTTTATTATTTTCAAATATTCTTTCATTAAGCCAAAACAGAAGAAATAAAGAGAACAAAAAGAAATAGAGATATAGATACAGTTGTACATATTTATTTGTTTACAGTGTTAGTGCATTTTTATTTAAAATTCAGTTTCTGCACTGGGTTTTGCTTTGTTAGCATTTTCCCACAGTTTGAGGAAAGCAGGTCGTATTTCTACTTGCTGTTGTGGCTGGGACGTGACTCGCGCGAAGCAGAGACGCCTGGCGAGAGCTGATGTAGTGGGCCGAAACCCGTCAACGGGTTGTCATGGCCACCTAAGTAAGTAAGTAATACAAACAAATGATATAACAATAAAATTTCCTACAAACAATGACCAATTCATTTTTTGGTCCAGCTGTAAGTTTTGGCGGAATAAATTCAATATTCGGGGACTTTTCTCGTTTTTCAGAAATATTTAAAAAAAAAAAAAGTAGCAAATTTTGTTAAGAAAACAAAATATATTGTTGGCATTTTTAACTAAAAGCCCGTTGTTTTCCGAAAAAAATAAGCTATTGTTGAAGAAAATCTATGAGAAATGAAAAAGTTGTGTTTAATGGAACGAAAGCACCCAAATTGTGTGATTATCTATTTATGCATTTCGACTTATTTTATTGTCATGTTAATAAATGAGAACTAAAGGTTGTTGTAACAAAATCCTTTATTCTTAATTTTTTTTTTAATAATTTACATTATTTTTACATTAAGGGTATTCACTTCACTGCTGAAATTTTATAAATCGCAAATTTACGAAAATTTCAGTGCAATTGTTATTGTTTTGGTTTTCCGAAGTTTGCTTAAATGTAATCATCTATTGAGTTGATGAAAATTATTCGTCGTAAATTTGCGAAGAAAAGATCTGTTTAGTAGTCGTGAGTAGAACTGTTCGATTGATGTCATTGAGTCATTGCGAACATGCAAAATATGATAAGAAGAAGAACATTTTGTCTGTTCTCATATAAATTCGTCAAATTAAGCGTCATATTTAGTTTATTATGCAATAACTAAATTATTAATTAAAAATAACTAAGACAGCAAACAATAGGGGTATTCACGATGTGGTGTATTTGCCCTTGTATTGTGTATTTTGATAAATTTGATATTTGAAGTAAAATTACAAAAACAAAATGTACAGTGTTCAAAATAAAACCCTGTAGCAAAAATACAATGGAGAATCCCTATTGTATTCTTTGTAAATTTCGTTGTATATTTGATCAACTGATCACAAAAACTTTTTGACTCAGTGTGGATGTAGGTACTGGCTGGGTTGTGTATTTATTTAATAAAAGTTAATTTAATTCAGTGTTTCGTTTCAATTCTTTTATTTTCTCGTACTGCTAAATGATGAAGTACCCAGACTTTAGTGAAGGTTTGTTCACAATGCGTTGTAAATATTGTAAATTTTGAAAGAATTTATCAAAAATACACCACATCGTGAATACCCCTATAATTTTTTTTTAACATAAGGTAGACACAATTAATTGTTTTGTTGGCGTTTGATAAAATCCAGCTATGGCGACTTTCATGCTGACAGAAGCATAAAAAAATAAAAACGGTCGCTCACTTCAACTCTTCGGAAATTTGAGATTTTGGAAAATTGTTGAAGCGTTGAAGTGAATACCCTAATTATTTAAATTGTTTATAATTATTCATTCATTAATTAATCATTCATTCATTAATTAATTAATCATTCTTAAATTCGTTTATTCCATTCGGGATCGGTTTCTCTGATGAGAAACCATCAATAATCGCCCATCATTCTTTCGTCCCAAATTCCTTGGCACCGATTCTCAATAACCTTCATCTGTTGCTGCAATATTTCTCCATGTTCGTCACTCTCGTCACCGAGATTCTTCGGGAAAAATTCAAATGGGAGTGCAGAAAGTGAATTTTCAGTGACATATTTACGCCCATTTTTGTATAGTTCCTGAGCAACTCGTTGACTATTTTCTCGTAAGATTCACTTTTATTGTTCCCGAGGAAGCTAGAAACAGTCGTCCTAAAAGAATCCCACGCCGCTTCCTCAACTGGTGTCAAAGTTCTGCGAATTGAAGATAGTTTAACACTTTTTTTTTGCGGTCCAACGAAGACACCGTTGGATTATTTTATCTTGGTATCAGAAAGATTTGGAAAAATAGTTTTCAAATATGTGAATTAGGGCGGAGCAATTTTTTTTCGAAGAAAGTGTATGGCATATTCGAGTTCTACGCTAAATTCTAAGCAAAAATGCTAAACAAACAATATCCCAAAAATGACGTTTGACCCTCCCAATTTTTAAAAGAAAAAAGCGTATATTAATTTCTTTGATCGAAGTTAATTTTTTATTAACAAAAGTTTGTGTATTTATTTATATATAAGAAAAACTATACAAAAATTTAGAAAATAGAAAATATATCACATCAAATCTTTTTTAGTTTCTAGACGAGGGATAATTTTCCTTCTTTCAACCGTCACCGCTATAATGCCTTCCCTGTTCTTTTCAACAACTCGTCGTTCAACACAAGTTAAAATTTGTACAAACCACTCCGTTCCTTGTATATGACAAGGAATTCTAGGATCTGGCAACGGTAGTTCTTCAACCTCCAGTTCTAATAAATGATTATATGGAATGTACAATACCCTTCAATGCGTGAACAGGTCCCCAGGGACCTTTTTTTATTTTTAAGTATTTTACTTTGAAAAAAAATTGCAAAAATTTTTTAATTTTTTTTATGTTTATTATTGTCTAAAGAACAAAACTGTATATTTAGATTTTTTTTTTTTTTTTTTTTTTTTTACATGGGTCATATGAAAGTGAATAAAAATTACATATAAAACATCTTATTTTCTATTGTTGTTGTTGCTGCTGTTGGTCCATTGTGGCCTGTTCGCAAGTATGACAGCGGTGGAGAACTGTAGAATGCTCTCCGCAAACAGCATTGTCGCAATTGAAGCAGTAGGCCCTCGTTTTCCGCTGCCATCCGTACTCAGAACGGCATAGGCGGCATGACGGCCTGTTCGTCCTTGGCGCAAATGCTGGTGAATTGACTTCTACCGGTCTTGGTCTTATCTGAAAAGATAAAAAAAAATAAAAAAAAAACAAAATTAGTAGTCTGGTTGTGAAATTGGAGCAGTTTTTTCTTACCCTGACATCGAATGTCTCCATCGCATTGCGTATCCTTGGATGCTTCGTGATTTGGTTGTTTAGGGCCCGATTCTCAATGTTTGGCATTGCCAACTGCCTGGTGAGGAGCTGGAGAAACGCCCGTCGTCGATCACTTCGTTGGTCAGGCTGCATTTCGTTGTATATGGTGAATGCAGCAAGTGCAGCAACGTCTACCATATTGTAAAACATTGCTAATGGCCAGCGTTGTGTAGAGCGTTTGCACGAGTAATTGCCCAGCATTTGGTCCATCACATCTACGCCAGATTTATTAGCATTGTACTCCAGAATGCTGTAGGGTTTCCGCTTTGCACTGGCCTCGTCGACATCGCAAGTATAATGTTGAGTAGACATAAGAAAAACAGCTTTGTTTCGTTTTGGCACATATGAAGATAGTGCTATATCGCCATCGTTGAAGCCGAACAATGTGGTGAGGACAGGACGCTGGCGATTTTTCTGGAACTCCTGCGGTACGAACCTCTTATTTGCGCGAACTGTTCCAACGTAGCCCGTTTTCCTCCTCATCAAAACACGTGCCAAATCCAACGTTGTGAAGAAATTGTCTGCATAAACTGTGCGGCCAGTATCCATATATCTCTCCATTAGCGTAAGTACAACATTTTGGCCCTGATTTACTTCACGATCCTGGTTTGGCAATTTACCAGAATAGATCATACCTTTGACGGGATAGTATGATTTGGAGTCACACAACCACCATACCTTTATTCCATACTTGGCAGGCTTAGAAGGAAAGTACTGTGTGAAGCGGGTACGGCCTCTGTAGGGGAATAACTGCTCATCAACTGTCAATGACTCATGCGGAGTGTAAGCTGCTGCTAAGTTTGTCTGCAACATTTCCCAAATATCATCAATTGTCGCAGTTTTGCTGGTGATTAGTCGCTGCTGTCGTGTATTTGCATTGTCGAATCTGATGAATTGTTTGATGCACATAAAGCGATCGTAGGACAAAGCAGCTTTGTATATTGGGTTATGTGTTCGGCCCCATAACTCTCTAGCAGGTTCGGTATTTGATTTAGTGAGTCCAGCATGTAGAATAATAGCCAAAAATGCATCAAACTCCTTTAGTGTGATGGTATTCCATTGCTTCATCTTCGTTGGATTTGCCAAATTCCATGCAGCTGTAACTTCCCTGGCTTTCCTATTAGTTTCGCGTAATATTATGTACACTATGTCTTCACTGATGATGGAGCGGAATATAGTGAAGGGATCATGTACCGCTCCGTTTGGCCCTGGTCTCCTTCTTGTGAAGTCAACCACATTATGAGCTCGAATGCGAGAAGTAGGGGGTGCTGTTTTACACCATTGTGTGCCATCTTTACCATAGTAGTAATTGTCATTTGTTTGCTGTGCATTGTTTTCTTCGTCGTCAACATCGCTGTCATCACTTTCTTCATTGACTTCGATATGTTGTTGAGTTTCTGCGTCCGAATCATCACCATGAAAACCTGGTTCATATATGGAGTCGTCATCATTCTCAGCTGTATTGCCAAAAGCATCATAGGCTTCGTCACCGCTCAGCTCTTCTTGCATAAAATTAGCAAATCTGTCATCAACTGCACGTCTTTCATTTACACTCATTTCCTGGTATCTTGTACTACGGCGTACAACCATTTCAGCAACTTCAATATTTGTATATTGGTCTGCCATTTCAATTTTCTTACTTTTATTTTCACTTTATATATCACACTTTACTGCACAGTGTCTGAACTTAGAATGATTTGGCTGACGAAATTAGAACCTCTTATATACTCTTTCATACGTCTACCTGGCCTTTAGGTTGCCTACACTATGCACATCTGCTCTTTGTACATAAAACAGATTAGTGAAGTATAGGTAGAAATTTTAAGAACTGGTTTATTATGTTTCCAACGAAAAGCAATTACCAAAATAAACTACCACTTTATTATGTTTTCAAGGAAGGACGTAATATAAATAGTACAATAATAAACTACCACATTATTATGCTTTCAAGGACACAATAAAAATTATCCAAAAATTACCAAAAATTCACAGAACACATCTGTGATATGTTGAAACAATAAAAAATTTATAATAAAGCGAAGAACAAATGCATTTATAAGTGTTTTATTGCATTTTCAGTACAAGCTCCCTAGGGACCTCTTCACGCATCCGCGCATGTATTTGATTTAAATGGGTGTAGCACCTAAACCATTGGTCGGATTGCCTTGATATTTTTTCAAACGATTCTCCACAAAATTCTCTTGGAATACATGGTTACTTTGGGGGGAGTTGTGCTGGCCAAAATAGGAGTAAATTGCGTTTGAAAACGCAATAGGTCCCTAGGGACCTGTTCACGCATCGAAGAGTTAAATTAACTGCTAAGGTTATTAAATTCTCCAATGGTTCGTTAGTTGTTATATATAATCGCAATAGCCTGCTAGCCTTTGTTAACCCACGGGAATGGGAAATTGGTCCTGGTTCTATGTTCGCCAAATCCACTGAACAAGTACAACTAGAGACTGAATTTGCTATTCTATACAAATACTTGACATGTATGTCAATAAACGTATACGTAGAAGAATCACGTTCGCATATACTATCGTGCATAGTTGGTGGTATGTTTTCTAGCGTAATTGGTTGAAAGTTGTTTACAACCAGAAAAGTATTTATTTATTAAGAAATACTTTCTTTTCTTTCTTTCGGCCCTCCAGTTGATGATCGAGGTCCAGTTGTGGCTGATTTTTCGAGTGTATCATATAAGTGTATCATATAAATGACGAAATGGAAGTTCATTAAAATGCAGTAAGCACACCAACCAGTGCAATGGTAAAAAGAATAAATAAAAGGAAAACTCTATTGTTATTGCAAGTATAAAAAAACAAAAAAAAAAAAAAATAAAATTATAATATACTGCTCTTTTCTTATAAAAATTGGGAGGGTCAAACGTCAGTTTTGGGATATAGTTTGTTCTACGTTTTTGCTAAGAATTTAGCATAGATTTTGAATATGCCACACACTTTCTTCGCAAATTTTGCTCCGAACAAAATACTCCGCCCTAATGTGAATACTTCGCTTTTTTTGTCTAACGCCTTGACAGAGTTTTTCATAAATCCAAGTTTGATGTGCAGCGGTGGGAGAATTATGTTTTCCTTTTTGACGAGTGGAATATTTTTGACATTGCTCTCTCCAACTTTCGACATAATTCTTTCTGGCCAGTCCTTTTTGTAATAGTGGTGTTCACGTGCTCGACTATCCCACTTTCATACAAAATAGAAGTGCTTTGTGTAGCCACTCTGTAAACCACAAAGCATACCAACGACTTTGAGATCAGAACATATTTTCCAGTCGTGTTGTTCATATTTAATACATGTCAATAGCTTCGCCATTGCGATCGGAATCGATGGCTATTTGTTTCCTATATGCAGTTATACCGCCTTCAAGCTCAGTTTGCTGCCATCAATAAACAAACGCCACTCTTTGGGAACGTACGGCTGACCAAAGGTATTAAATGAGCCAGGCATGTCTTCACAATAGCAGATATTGTCCTTCTTAGTAACGTGTTTAGCAAACGGTTTTTCACGATTTCTGTAGTATGTCATCTTAACATCGTGTAACAACAAAATAAAATTTACATTTTAATTTAATTGTACACATAGTTTTTTAAATTCATTTACACATAAAACCAGTTCTGGCACACACACACACACATAAACAGTATGCTGCAGGTGATAGCATTAAGACTGAAGAGAGGAGAGAGAGATAGAAATAACACATACTCAGCAAAGCAATGAGCATAAAACCAGTTCTGGCGCACACAATACACACAAACAGTATGCTGCAGACGATAGCATTAAGACGGAAGAGAGAGAGAGAGCGAGAGCGGGATAACACATACTCAGCAAAGCTATGAGCATAGAACTGGTTTAAGCATAATGGCCTCACAGCTAGGAGTGAAGGTTTAAAAAGCCAGTCACAGCATTGAGCGGTCTCTTGTTTTTCGTGCAGTCAAAGTGGTCGGACGTGCTTGGATTATCAGTGGAGAGTGTTGCCTTGTGGAGTCAGAGTTCTTTTGGAAATTTTTGTAGACATATTATCGGTGGTAAGTCTTCTTCCCCGATAATATTTTGTTTCCACTCATAGGTGCCGCGATTACGTATTGATGGTAACCTTTCTTCCCCGATATTGTAGTCAAACTTCCTCGATAGGATTCAGAGCTCTCTTGCCGATTTCTGTAAACATATTATCGGTGGTAAGTTTTCTTCCCCGATAATATTTTGTTTCCACTCGTAGGGTGCCGCGATTACGTATTGGTGGTAAGCTTTCTACCCCAATATTGTAGTCAAACTTCTTCAGTTGCCAGTCTAGTAGATCATATCAAGACAAGGTCGCACTTCCCCAGAGAACGCTCTAATTCCACCAAAGTAGCACATAACAGTAGACAACAACAGTCCAACAAGTTTAACTTCGTCTCAACATCTCCAGCAAGGTCTGTATCAGCGCAAACAAGTTAACATTGACTTTCTGGCGATGATACAGACCTTGGTGGAGATATCTAAGACATATCTAAGTACATATCTAAAAGACATATCTAAGTACGTCACCAGCAAGTCTATGTCAACTCAATGACATAACTAAGTACGTCGCCAGCAAGTCAATGTCAACTCAAGGACATAACTAAGCACGTCGAAAACAAGTCAATATCAACTCAAGGACATAACTAAGTACATCGCCAGCAAGGTCTGAATCATCGCCAGAAAGTCAATGTCAACTCAAAGACATAGTCAAGTACGTCACCAGCCAGTCAATGTCAACTCAATGACATAACTAAGTACGTTGCCAACAAGTCAATGTCAACTCGAGGACATAACTAAGAACATCGCCAGCAAGTCAATGCCAACTCAAGAACATAACTAAGTACATCGCCAGCAAGGTCTGTATCATCGCCAGAAACATATCTGTGTGTTTAAAGACTAAAGATTTTTATTCAAATAAGCCACTATCCATACAAGAACACAACCGGTTATATGTCTAGTCAAATAAAATAAAGCAAAACAGAAGTTTCTGGGGGGACAAGGGGGCGACCTTCACATGGCAACGTGTCTGATTGCCTCAAATTGGCGAGGCCAGCATTATCCATGTCGAAATCGTCTCAAGTCGACTCAAAACCTCCGCGTGGTGTCTCCTGGAAACGTCAAAAACTATCACCCTATAAACTTTGGCGGCGAGGTCTTCTCTAGACTATAAACTTGAGGGGTCCCTTCAAGACCTTAAAAATGGAATGTGCGTAGGGTTTGGGTCCCAACGACATTATAACTTCCCAATGAAAACTAAATCAGCCTCGGATATGAACCCCCACTACGTTGACGACCACCGCAAACGAAAAACGGATAATGATTTACGGATATGCACCTGGAATGTCCGGACCCTTTATAGGGAAGGTGCCACTGTCCAAGTGGCGGAAGCCCTCGAAAAAAATAAAGGCTGACATCACCGCCATCCAGGAGATGCGATGAAAAGGACAAGGCTGCTCTAAGAGAGCAGACTGCGATATCTACTACAGCTGCCATGCGGAGAAGCGCAAATTTGGATGCGGATTCGTCGTAAGTCGGAAACTACGCCAACTTGTTTCCCGGTTCACACCTGTGAACGAAAGGCTGGCGATAATCCGCGTCAAGGCGAAATTCTTCAACAGCAGCCTAATTTGCGCACATGCCCCGACGGAGGAAAAGGACGATGCTGTCAAGGACACCTTCTACGCGAGCCTAGAGGACGTGTATGATCGCTGCCTGGCCCACGACGTAAAAATAGTTCTCGGCGATTTTAACGCAAAGGTCGGAAAAGAAGGCATCTTTGGCTCCACTGTCGGTAAGTTGCCACTGTAAAAGGCAACCTGGCTGTCCCCGGATCAAAAAACGCGAAACCAAATTGACAGCGCCTTTTATATGCGCTATATTTATATAAAAAGACGCTGCAGTCAGCTGCAACACGAGCCATGCACGAAAACTATCGCGATAAGAGGAAGGAAGAGAGATGCCTTTTCAGACGTAAAAAAAGAGAGCAGGAAAAGCGTGAGCGAGAAAAAATTGAGGTGTACCAGGGCAAGAAGGATGCTCGAAAATTCTACCAGCAGGTTAAGCGTCTAACCCAAGGTTTCAAGCCCGGAGCATCCACTTGTAGAGATGAGAATGGTGATCTGGTTACAGATACGCAGTGCGCATTGAGATTATGGAGACAGCATTTTTCCAATCTGCTTGCAGGCGACGATACCAACAATTCCGCCATTGGAGAATGCAGTCTGACACCACCAATCGACGACGATGGAGTGGAAATTCCACCACCTGGCCATGACGAGGTTAAAGTTGCTATAGAGCGACTCAAAAACAACAAAGCTGCAGGTGCTGACGGCCTGGCTGCTGAATTGTTTAAAACCGGCGGCGGTGAATTGATTAGGTGCATGCATCAACTCATCAGCAAAATATGGCTAGCGGAAAGCATGCCCGACGATTGGTATCTCAGTGTGCTTTGTCCTATACTTAAGAAAGGAGACCCAACAATCTGCGCCAACTACCGAGGTATCAGTCTTATTTCCATCGCATACAAGGTTCTCTCGAGCGTATTATGTGAAAGATTGAAGCCGCATACCAAAACACTGATTGGACCTTATCAGTGTGGCTTTCGTCCTGGCAAGTCCACCATAGATCATATTTTTACACTACGCCAAATCCTGGAGAAAACCCACGAAAACCAAATCGACACCCATCATCTCTTTGTTGATTACAAAGCTGCGTTCGATAGCCTGATTCGGGATTGCCTGTACGCAACAATGTCTGAGTTCGGTATACCTGCAAAGTTGATAAGGCTCTGCAAGATGACGTTGAGCAATACATGCAGCTCCGTCAAGGTAGGAAATGACCTCTCCGAAACCTTTAATACCGAACGAGGTTTCAGACAAGGCGACCCGCTATCATGCGATCTCTTCAATATCATCATGGAGGGGATCCTACGAAAGGCAGGTGTACATCGAAATGGTACCATTTTCTACAAAGGTGTCCAGTTCCTTGCGTATGCTGATGATGGCAAAACAAAGTTTATGCTGTCTGCAAATAGGAAAGCGCGTCATCTAGGCTCCCATGTTACAGCCGGCAAATATAACTTTGAAGATGTCAAGGAGTTTACATACCTTGGCACCACTGTAAACAACTTGTCAGCCTGGAGATAAAGCGAAGAATAACAATTGCTAATAGGTGCTACTACGGGCTAAGTAAGCAATAAGGTTCCAGAGCCCTCTCTCGATCGACAAAACTAACACTCTACAAGACGCTCATCATACCTGTGCTTCTCTATGGCGCTGAGGCATGGGTGGTATCACAAACAGATGCCGCCGCTCTTGGGGTGTTCGAGATGAAAGTTCTTCGCAAAATCTTTGGTCCTGTTCGAGTTGGCGACGACTATTGCATTCGAATTTACCACGAACTGTACGAGCTCTACGAAGACATTGACTTAGTCCAGCGTATAACAATTCAGCGACTACGTTGGCTGGGTCATGTCTTTCGTATGAATGAAGAAGCTCCAGCGAAAAAGGTGTTTGAGGCGAAAGCCGAGGGTCGACGACGAAGAGGAAGACCATGCCTCCGATGGATTGACCAGGCCGAGGAAGCCCTTACCGCGCTTGGTGAAAGAGATTGGAGACGGCGCGCGCGAAGCAGAGACGCCTGGCGAGAACTGATGAAGTCGGCCGTAACCCGTCAACGGGTTGTCATGGCCACCTAAGTAAGTAAGTAAGTAAAACAGAAGTTTCAGTCAGTATTTTATACCATTAATTAATTTTGTTCACTAAAGAAAAAGTTACAAAGTTTAGAAGTTTCAGTACAACTAATGTATTTCTATAATAGAAATATTCAGCAATTGAAATTTTCTCTTAGTAGTTATATTAAATTTTGACGTGATTTCAGTTGGCTATAGCGTTCGCGGCTGTCGAGTTTTGCAACAGCAGATTCAATCCCATCGTGAACAACGCGCTCAGTGTTTTGTGAGTGGCAGAGGAAATCTGTAAAAACCAAATCATTGCAAAATATTTTTGTATAAAATCACATAAATATTTACCTGGAACTTTGAACTTACTTTTACCAAAATGTTTCACTTTTGTAAATTTATTTTTTAAAAAACTATGACACACTCAAAAAGTGGAGCCAGCTCCCGATTTCGATTAAGTACTGAATATAACGGAACAAGTTTCTTAAAAGCCAATTGCAATCATTTTTGAAAGAAGTAGTACCCAAAGGCAAAGTATTTTTGAGATAAGCAGTTATGCGGAATCATGTAAAATAAGAAACTACTGAATATTTCAATAATAGAAATACAGTAGTTGTACTAAAACTTCTAACCTTTGTAACTTTTTTTGTAGTGAACAAAATCAATTAATTCCTTCACAATAGTATATTGATTTTTTATGAAGTTTATTCCAACAATAATTTCAAATCGAAGTTATGGGGTACTTAGAGCAAAAAAATAAAAATTGTTAAATATCTACTTGAAGATGACCTCTGACATCATCAACACGAGGTAGTATTCTTTCAGACCTATCCAACGATATGCGATATGCACTTCATGATCGGAATCAAAATACTAATGTTATAACTAAAAGACCATTTTGGCTGTTTTTTGGGACACCCAAAAAAAAATTTGTATAGTGCTGAAACACTTTTGATGTAAGCTTTCATTTTAGGGGGTGTCTTTTTATATTCATTTTTTCTCCCATATAAAGCGACCCACTCTAATATATACCCTTTAGAGCAGGGACCGAAAATAATTGTTATTTTTTATTTCACAGAAGAAAAAGTTGAGCAATTTTAACCCAAAAAAATTTTCGATATGAATAACTTTTATTTTTAAGAAAAATGTTTTTTGGTTATTACATAACTTTTATTTTTGAGAAATAAATTTTTAGGCTGACTTAAACAGTTATTTTCTGAAGTTAATTTTTTTTGGTTGAAGTGTCAAAAATCAAGTTAAATGTGTAGCCAATCGCATACAATGTCACTTTTATGGATCCCATGGATTATTTGGACAAAAATGGATGATTCTTTGGCCAAGTGGATGCAATGGGATTAGCTGAAGTCACAGGTGGGTCATTGGCACTTTTAAGGGTTCCATGGAACATTTGGACAAAAATTGATGATTCTATGGCCAATCGGATGCAGTGGGATTATCTGAGGGCACAGGTGGGTCATTGGCACTTTTATGGATTCCATGGAACATTTGGACAAAAATTGATGATTCTATGGCCAATCGGATGCAGTGGGATTATCTGAGGTCACAGGTGGGTCATTGGCACTTTTATGGATTCCATGGAACATTTGGACCAAAATGGATGATTCTATGGCCAATCGGATGCAGTGGGATTATCTGAGGTCACAGGTAATCATTGGCACTTTTATGGGTTCCATGGAACATTTGGACCAAAATGGATGATTCTATGGCCAATCGGATGCAGTGGGATTATCTGAGGGCACAGATGGGTCATTGGCACTTTTATGGATTCCATGGAACATTTGGACCAAAACGGATGATTCTATGGCCAATCGGATCGGATGCAGTGGGATTATCTGAGGTTATAGGTGGGTCACTGGTACTTTTATGGGTTCCATGGAACATTTGGACCAAAATGGATGATTCTATGGCCAATCGGATGCAATATAAGCCACTGCTAAAATTGTATTTACAAAATAAAAGCATAAGCAGAATAGACCTCCGAAATGTTAGTTTAGCAGAATTTCGCGTGATAAAGAGATGAGTCAAAAAGAAGTGAAAATGCTTCGTTCTTCAGAACGGGACGAGGAATGAAGCATGTGTGACTTCTCGGTCACTTTCTCTCGGGAAGTTCTGAAAACTTATCACTTTGGAGTTCTTTCGATTGTATGTTTTTGATACATACATATACATACAGTGGTGGAAAAAAATAATAGAAACAGTTTCTATTGTTGTGTTTAGTGTCGAAATATAAATAGAAAAACCAACTTCAGAAGAACTATCAGAACTGTATGCTATGGCTAACTAAAGGAACCTTATCTATATAATTTAAAGGCTAAGCTTTTTTTGACTTCAACTCCTCCAAGACCAATACACCAATTTCAATGGTTCATATGTCATTAAATTAGATTTAGGCTAAAGATATGGCAAACCCATTTTAAAAGCTGTGGTTTCGCTTGAGGGGAAAAGCCCCAACCTTATAAAAGAGAAATTAAATTTTTCTTAAAAGCCGCCATTTAATCCATATGAAATTTGGTTTGAGAAGAACTTCTGAATATATTGAATTTAATTTTTCCTAAAACTAAAAATTTTTAACCAAAATTATCTCTTATGTATTCCTCCAATAGCAATTGTTTGAAAAATAGAGCTATAATTTAAAAGATTCCACTTTCCGAGCGAAACTCAGTCGAATTTAGACGGTTCTAAATTTTTTTTTAACTTAACTTTTGTTTAATTTTCTTTGAAATGTGTAAGCAATCACGATAAGTCTCTTTCCAGAAGTATTTTTAATTCATTTTCTTAATATTGTCTTTAGTTATTCAAAGTGGTTAAAAGTGCGTTGTTCACTGCTTTACAAGTTCTTGCTTCACTGAAGTTTGGAAAGTAGCGACAATTGTTCCCATTGCAAAAAAGTCCAATGCCCGCCATACTCTTTCCACTCTTTTACAACAACTTCGATATTTTTATGATTGTTGTAATTCGCCGAATTCAGTGTTCAGCTTTACTCTTACTTCTTATTGTTGTAACTGCGCACTGTCGATCGATGTTTGTTGTTTTTTTTTGTGTGTGTTTAATAATTTAAACTTGTCGCGCCAACATGCGTGTTGTTGTTTCTGTTTTATTATTAGAATACGAACACTATTTTAAGGTTTTGCACGTCGCTGGCGTCATGTGGTTTTTGTATATTTTTTGTTGTTGGTACTTGCTTACTGTGCCACGTATCCAACGATTTGTTTTGGTGTTGGCTTTTTGTTGTAATTGTTGTTGAAAGCATAAAAAAAACACTGCGCACCACAAAACGCCAGGAAAAAAAAGAAAACAAAAATAATATTCCACTTGAGCTCGAGTCCAGCAAGAAACACTCGAGCTTCCAGCGAAATATTCGAATGTCAGCATTGTCTGGATGCTGCCTTTGTATCGATTTGCAGTCGTCACACACTGTACTAAGCAGCAATCGTTGTTTACGAACTCGAATGGTATGCATGCATGTTTTTTTTGTGCGATTGTGGCTGACGACGATTGTTATTCGAGTGGCAAAAAATGACGAATGGTCTCATGTAGTTCTTACTACATTAAAAATATTAATTATTTGAATCCTTAAAATAACATTATACTTTTATTGATAAATACATTTTCGTTTTATTTAACATGTTGTGATAAAGAAAAAAAAATTTTAATTACAATGAAATATATAATATTGGTGGCACATGCAAAACTCGCTCATTTCATTTTAATGTATATTAAAACAACATTTATCACAAATAACTTATGAATCACTTATAATATTACTTAGTTAACACTTTAGTTAACACTAACTAGATAAAATACTGCTACTTCAAGAAATATTACATTTATTTAAGAATTAAAATATTACTCGATTTCGCGCGTCATATCAAATTAGAAAATTGTGTATACCTACTTTATTGTTGTAAAGGTACATTTGTCAAAGAACAAGCCAAATGCAAGAAATTCAGCAGGTTGTCTTTGTCTATGATCCCAATTAAAATAATCAGGATTGTACAACTGAATTGCTGTCTATTATATAATGAGTTTTTAACTGACAGTACTTTTGGAGGCCATCGTAACAACAAAATATTCTTGAATATGTATTAGTAGGAAACAAATATTTTTGCAAAGGTATTGGAGTTTCGGTAAGTTGTGTCTTGCTGGGATTAATATTATTGATAATAATTGAATAACTAATAAACTAAGAAGAAATATCTGTACATAAGCAAAAAGGGTCTCTTCTTATTATAAATTTTCTGCAATGATCCCTGGACACCGGCGAGTAAACCCCAGCTGTAAAATCCGGAAAACGGAAGTTCGTTACACTGGCGCCCGAGCAGGGACCCTGGCACAGCAAATACAACAGATAAACACAAAGAAAACAAGATATACAAAAGCCACGTCTGCAAAGTCATTAGTTGTACCAAAGCCATTTCAAGAGGGAGACACATTGGGTCAATTTGCAGAGACTCAGCAAAACCACAATGCTGAAACGGCTCAAGTTCAATGTGAAGGAAACTATGCAGTTGCCATGGACAAAATTCATAAATGGCCTATAAAATATGACGGAGGTCGGGATCCATTCAATTTCATTGAGAGAGTCGAGGAACTGACGAAAGTGTACCAGCTAAATACAGATTTTCTCCCACGAACAATGCCTGTGCTGTTAACGGATCGAGCACTTATCTGGTTTAGAAATAACAACGGGCTTTGGCAGAACTGGTCGCAGTTTAAGAGCGATTTTCTAAATTTTTTCTACCGGCTCGCTATTTCGAGAAGCTCGAAGACGAGATCCATGGCCATCACCACAGCGCGAATAAATCCAAGAACTGCATGAAGAAGATGCTGACAAGATGGGCACTCCCAAGCAGTATGCAGAAGCCCTCGGATCTTGTTTTGCTGGGAATATGGACGGCTTGAAACAAGGACCATTGAGAGCTGCAGACATCCATATTCAAGGCAGCGCAACGGGCTTGCGTCATTTTACCAATTTTACCAAACCAAAATTAATATAATAACACGCCCACCTCCCATACAACCCCAAAATTGAAAAATCTATAAAGAGGCTAATATTGAAGTTATAAGACGGAAACTCGGTATTTGAGTATTCAATGTCAAAACTGAGGTAAGTTAGAAAAATGAGCGTCATCCACCCACTAACACGCCCACCTCCCAAACAACCCCAAAATTTAACAATCTATAAAGAGGCTTATATTAAAGTAACAAGATGAAAACTCGGTATTTGTGTAATTTATGTCAAAACTGAGGTGTGTTATAAAATTGGGCGTCATCCACCCATTAACACGCCCACCTCCCATACAACCCCAAAATTGAAAAATCTCTAAAGAGGCTAATATTAAAGTTACAAGACGGAAACTCGGTATTTGAGTATTCATAGTCAAAACTGAGGTGTGTTAGAAAAATGGGCGTCATCCACTCACTAACACGCCCACCTCCCATACAACCCCAAAATTGAAAAATCTATAAAGAGGCTAATATTGAAGTTATAAGACGGAAACTCGGTATTTGTGTATTCAATGTCAAAACTGAGGTGTGTTATAAAATTGGGCGTCATCCACTCATTAACACGCCCACCTCCCATACAACCCCAAAATTGAAAAATCTATAAAGAGGCTAATATTAAAGCTACAAGACAGAAACTCGGTATTTGTGTATTCTATGTCGAAACTGAGATATGCTAGAAAAATGGGCGTCATACAAAATCTAACACGCCCACCTCCCATACAACCCCAAAATTTAAAACTTTATAAAAAGGTTTATATTTAAGCTGCAGGAAAACAATTTGATATGTATGATTTTTAGACACATAAAAATAATAATATCTCTTAAAATCTCATACAAAAAGCTCTCCAATTTAATATTCTTCCACCCTTAAGAATCGGCCGTGGGGGTATTTTAACTTCGGCCAAGTCGAAGATATACCTTACTAGTTATTACAAATTCTAAGCATGTTCAGACAAAAGATATTTCCGGCCTTGATTTATCTTGATTTATTTTTTGTAGAAATTTTCTGAGACAAAAGGGAGACAAAAGGGGGCGATCCTCACATGGCAACGTGTCTGACTGCCTCAACTTGGCGAGGCCAGCATTATCCATGTCGAAATCGTCTCAAGTCGACTCAAAACCTCCGCGTGGTGTCTCCTGGAAACGTCAAAAACTATCGCCCGATAAACTTTGGCGGCCAATTTGAGCGACGATGTCTCCTCTAGACAATAAACTTGAGGGGTCTCTTCAAGACCTTAAAAATGGAATGTGCGTAGGGTTTGGGTCCCAACCACATTTTAACTTCCCAATGAAAACAAAATCAGCCTCGGATATGAACCCCCACTACGTCGACGACCACCGCAAACGAAAAACGGAAAATGATTTACGGATATGCACCTGGAATGTCCGGACCCTTTATAGGGAAGGTGCCACTGTCCAACTGGCGGAAGCCCTCGAAAAAATTAAGGCTGACATCACCGCCATCCAGGAGATGCGATGGAAAGGACAAGGCTGCTCTAAGAGAGCAGACTGCGATATCTACTACAGCTGCCATGCGGAGAAGCGCGAATTTGGATGCGGATTCGTCGTAAGTCGGAAACTACGCCATCTTGTTTCCCGGTTCACACCTGTGAACGAAAGGCTGGCGACAATCCGCATCAAGGCGAAATTCTTCCACATCAGCCTTATTTGCGCACATGCCCCGACGGAGGAAAAGGACGATGCTGTCAAGGACACCTTATACGCGAGCCTAGAGGACGTGTATGATCGCTGCCCGGCCCACGACGTAAAAATAGTTCTTGGCGATTTAAATGCGAAGGTCGGAAAAGAAGGCATCTTTGGCTCCACTGTCGGTCAGTTCAGTCTCCACGAGACCACTTCGAATAACGGTCTAAGACTGATCGACTTCGCCGCGGCGCGAAACATGGTAGTTAGTAGCACCAGATTCCAACACCTCGATATCCAAAAGGCAACCTGGCTGTCCCCGGATCAAAAAACGCGAAACCAAATTGATCATGTTGTGATCGACGGAAGGCACGCTTCAAGTGTACTGGATGTGCGCACATTTCGGGGGGTCAATATTGACTCCGACCATTATCTTGTTGCAGCCAAGATCCGCATGCGATTGTGCAATGCGAAGAATGTACGCACAGGTGTGCAACGAAAGCTTGATGTCGATAAGCTGCTATCACAACGGACCGCCGAGGCCTACTCCGCTCAACTCTCGGTTAAGCTCAACCAACCTTACTCTTGCCTCGACGACGCTGGCGGACTTTGGGCGCATATATCCCACTCCATGCGCACTGCTGCTGAGGAAGTCATTGGTCTTCGGCGCCCGCAACCTCGCAACCAATGGTATGACCAGGAGTGTCGCGACGCGACAGCAGCAAAATACGCCGCATATAAAAAGACGCTGCAGTCAGCTGCAACGCGAGCCATGCACGAAAACTATCGCGATAAGAGGAAGGAAGAGAGATGCCTTTTCAGACGTAAAAAAAGAGAGCAGGAAAAGCGTGAGCGAGAAAAAATTGAGGTGTACCAGGGCAGGAAGGATGCTCGAAAATTCTACCAGCAGGTTAAGCGTCTAACCCAAGGTTTCAAGCCCGGAGCATCCACTTGTAGAGATGAGAATGGTGATCTGGCAACAGACACGCAGTGCGCATTGAGATTATGGAGACAGCATTTTTCCAATCTGCTTGCAGGTGACGATACCAACAATTCCGCCCTTGGAGAATGCAGTCTGACACCACCAATCGACGATGATGGAGTGGAAATTCCACCACCTAGCCATGACGAGGTTAAAGTTGCTATCCAGCGACTCAAAAACAACAAAGCCGCAGGTGCTGACGGCCTGGCTGCTGAATTCTTTAAAACCGGCGGCGGTGAATTGATAAGGTGCATGCATCAACTCATCAGCAAAATATGGCTAGCGGAAAGCATGCCCGACGATTGGAATCTCAGTGTGCTTTGTCCTATACTTAAGAAAGGAGACCCGACAATCTGCGCCAACTACAGAGGTATCAGTCTTATATCCATCGCATATAAGGTTCTTTCGAGCGTATTGTGTGAAAGATTGAAGCCGCATACCAAAACACTGATTGGACCTTATCAGTGTGGCTTTCGTCCTGGCAAGTCCACCATAGACCAGATTTTTACACTACGCCAAATCCTGGAAAAAACCCACGAAAACCAAATCGACACCCATCATCTCTTTGTTGATTACAAAGCTGCGTTCGATAGCCCGATTCGGGATTGCCTGTACGCAACAATGTCTGAGTTCGGTATACCTGCGAAGTTGATTAGGCTCTGCAAGATGACGTTGAGCAATACATGCAGCTCCGTCAAGGTAGGAAATGACCTCTCCGAAACCTTTAATACCGAACGAGGTTTCAGACAAGGCGACCCGCTATCATGCGATCTCTTCAATTTCATCATGGAGGGGATCCTACGAAAGGCAGGTGTACATCGAAATGGCACCATTTTCTACAAAGGTGTCCAGCTCCTTGCGTATGCTGACGATATCGATATTATCGGCAGAACCAAGAGAGATGTAACCGCTGCTTTCGCCGCTATCGAAAAGGAATCAGCCAAAGTGGGTTTGACGGTGAACGAGGGCAAAACAAAGTATATGCTGTCTGCAAATAGGGAAGTGCGGCGTCTAGGCTCCCATGTTACAGCAGGCAAATATAACTTTGAAGTTGTCAAGGAGTTTACTTACCTTGGCACCGCCGTAAACAGCAACAACAATGTCAGCCTGGAGATAAAGCGAAGAACAACAATTGCTAATAGGTGCTACTACGGGCTAAGTAAGCAATTAGGTTCCAGAGCCCTCTCTCGATCGACAAAACTAACACTCTACAAGACGCTCATCATACCTGTGCTTCTCTATGGCGCTGAAGCATGGGTGGTATCGCAAGCAGATGCAGCCGCTCTTGGGGTGTTCGAGAGGAAAGTTCTTCGCAAAATCTTTGGTCCTGTTCGAGTTGGCGACGACTATCGCATTCGAATGAACCACGAACTGTACGAGCTCTACGACGACATTGACATAGTCCAGCGTATAACAATTCAGCGACTACGTTGGCTGGGTCATGTCTTTCGTATGGATGAAGAAGCTCCAGCGAAAAAGTTGTTTGAGGCGAAAGCCGAGGGTCGACGACGAAGAGGAAGGCCATGCCTCCGATGGATTGACCAGGCCGAGGAAGCCCTTACCGCGCTTGGTGAAAGAGATTGGAGACGGCGCGCGCGAAGCAGAGACGCCTGGCGAGACCTGATGAAGTCGGCCGTAACCCGTCAACGGGTTGTCATGGCCACCTAAGTAAGTAAGTAAGAAATTTTCTGAACACTTAATTTGTAAAAGTATTTAAAAAATAACGTTTTTTACATTTTCTCAATTTAAAGTACGCAACGGCATAGTTGATATATATTTTTTTTTGTTTTTAACTAATATTGAAGATAAGCTTTTTCGAAGAATTTTAAGTTATAAATCATGTTTTTAGCAGGTTGAATACTTATACTCAAAACTACCTGCACAAAAGTTGATCTGGTGATTTCTTACTAAACAAGTTCTAAAAACTTTTAAAACCCAATTTTCATAAAATTTCAATCACAATTTCAAGTTTTAATAAGATTTTCAATCCAGTATCCGTGGATTCTACCGGACGGGTCACAGGATGCGAATAATGAACGACCTCTAGATATAGATGTAAGCCGCTTTTTGCGGTCCCGAATAAGTAGCGGGTGAATAGCTAGGGCGTGGAAGCGTGTGGCGTTGGACAGCACATTATAACTACCCAATGAAAACCAAACTCGCCTCGGATATGAACCCCTACTACGTTGACGACTACCGCAAACGAAAAACGGAAATGATTTACGGATATGCATCTCGAGTCTCTGAAGGTGCTTCTGTTCAATTGGCTGAAGCCCTCGTAAAAAGAAAAGCCATCCAAGAGATGCGATGAAAAGGACAAGGCTGCTCTAAGAGAGCAGATTGCGATAGCTACAACTGCTGCCATGTGAAAATAGTCCTCGGCGATTTCAACGCGAAGGTCGGAAAATAAGGCATCTTTGGCTTCACTGTCGGTCAGTTCAGTCTCCACAACACCACTTCAACGGTCTAAGACTGATCGACTTCGCCGCGGCATGAAGCATAGCTGTTAGTAACACCAGACTCAAACACCTCCATATCCACCTCAAAATTAATTTCTTAAAATGCCACATTGAATCTTTCCCAGAAGTCTTAGTCCACTATAGTGATGCACATGGTGAACGCTTCCACCAAGACATAACCTCAATGCAAGAATGATTTGGTGGTCATTTTAGAGTACAAATACGTGGTGAACACTGCTAATCTCTTCTATGTAACCCTAAATTTCAATATAGAAGTAAAGGGTGCAGTAGGCATTTTCAAATTATTTCTTATTTCGTTACTTAAATTTAAAAAGTGAATAAAAACCGACATTTAAGTTTGTGAAAGAAATGTGTAGGTAAATTTAAATTGTAAAACTATATTTTATGAATGTGGTCTTAGAAAATTGTGTTAAAAACGCGCCCTTAGTAGGTGTTACAATTAGTGAAATTTGTGATAGTTGGATTTTAAAGCCTTTTAGATTTTTTTTAGTTAGAATTCATTAAGTCATATTTTGTGCGGGAACTTTTGAGTATTTTCAATAAAACCACAATAAATAAAGTATTCAACCTGCTACAAAATGATTTATAGCTTAATATTTTTGGAAAAAGATTATCTTTTATATTTGTTTAGAACAAAGGAAAAATAAACATCAACGGTAAATATTTTCGTACTTTAAAATGAGATAAATGTAATAAATATATTTAAACACTTTTATAAATTAAGTTTTCAGAATATTTCTACAAAAATCATCAGGTCGGTACAAGTGATAACTTAAATTAAAGGCGGAAAAAGACTTTTTTTCTGAATATATTTAGAATTTGTAACAAAAATAAATACTTTGGAAGTTAAGAAATCATAACTGGGGACATATTTTTCAAAAGTCTAAAATATCGAAAAATCGGTAAAAAAAAAAATTCGAACCAACTTGGAAATGTGTTTATGATTTTTATTATCTAGAAACAATACTTATTCAAACTATCAATGAAATTTCTGTCGCGGAAAAATGCTGTTTATATGTGTTATATGATTTATGTTGTAAATATGGTCAGCGTAAATACTGTATAACCAAAGAGTTTTTTGGTTGCTGCGGATCAAAATGACTTCACACCTCGTATGATTTTTTCCAACTGAACTATAATATCTTAATATATAAAATACAAGCGTCCTGCTCCGTGCCCTATATCGTACAACATGTTTAGCCTGGACCAGAACCTGTTGTAAAATTATCCATTTGAAATTTTTGTACTTACTAAACCTTTTGCTCTATATCGTAAAACCTGTTCAGCCTGTACCAGAACCTGTTGTAAAATTATCCATATGAAATGTTTGTACTTACTAAACCTTTTGCTCTATATCGTAAAACCTGTTCAGCCTGGACCAGAATCTGTTGTAAAATTATCTATTTGAAATCTTTGTACGAACTTTACTTTTTAGAACCTGTTCAGAATGGACCAGAACCTGTTATTAAATTATGTATTGGAAATCTTTGTACTTTAAGACTATCGTCATTTTCCTCAACTACTACACATCAAACATCATGTCTTGCTATTACAGTGCTTCTTAATTAACAGAACCGCAACCTATTCGGTCTGCATAAACTGAACAGCAATTATTACATTCAGTGACGTTGGTGTCAATTGGAATTGCTAGAATTAAATAACAATGTTCGGTCTTCTGATCCAAGTTTTAGCGATTGGCTACTCAAGTTAGGAAATGGAGATGAAGATATCATAGAAATTCCAGATTATTTTGTTTGTAAAGGTTCGCTTATTAACCCTTTCAATGGCTTGCCTAGAATAATCGTGGACAATTTTTTTGAGCTTATATTCCCATCATTTAAGCAATAAAAAGATTAATAAATATCCCTCTGATTTTTACATGAGCTGCTTTGCTTTTGGCAGGCTAACTAATATAATGGACGAAACCACGATTAGTTGTATTATAATATTTTAGTTCAACTAAAACAACCGGAGACAAATGCAAATGCGTTATTTATGCAAATAATATTATAAAAAAAAAAATTATGGTGATCGTGGCGTGCAGGTTGTGTGTGGCTTAGTACGCTCGGAGCCCGAGTTCGATCCCCAGTCGCGGCGAAAAGTTTTTTCAATAAAAAATGTTTCAGATCGGTCACCACCTCTCTGCAGACAATGGCAAACCTCAGAGAGTAAAAAATGCCATGTAAAGCTTCTTGAGAACATGAACTTTAGCCGTTCGGAGTCGGCATAAAACGTGTAGGTCCAGTTCTTGGTTAATTGTGTGCAAACATTTAATAACACACATAACACAATTGATGAAAAGAAGCTCGGTCAAAGTCCTTTCAAGGGCTGAAATGGCCAATTTGTTTTTTTTTTTTTATTAAAAAAAAAAATTAAACTTTGCGCACCAATCACAATACTCACTTTATTTGCAAAATTTATTAACACGCGATATAAAAAAATTGAAGGCTACTGTTGGGCATAAAATCGAAAATCTAACTAAGTTAAACGTTATATATCTCCCTAAAATTATTTTTGTCATGTTGGCACAACTTCACTTCATAGCACCAACCTATTTGATTTTAGAAAAAAACTTTGGAAAATAAAAAAAAAAAATTTTTCCGAAGTGTCCAATATAATGGACAAGTCCATTGAAAGGGTTAAATAGATTTTTGGCGATACTTTGAGTCCGAATAACATCAACCGTTATTCCAAAATTGCTATCCTGTACCCAAAAAATTTCGATGTGAACGAAGTCAAAGAGCAAGTTCTAAATATTTTAGTTGGTGACACAGTGAGAGATTTGAGCACGGATTAAATTGAAGACAGTGATGATAACGATAAACAAAATTACCCTGTCGAGTTTTTGAATGAATTTTATCCTTCAGGAATGCCACTGCATAAGTTAAACCTCAAAATTGGAAGTATTATAATACTTCTTCGAAATTTCCATACCAAAAGAGATATCTGTAATGGAAGGTGGTTAGTTTTGAAAAACCTTAAAACTTAATTAATCATCGCACAAGTATTGACAGGTGCACTGGCGAACATTAAATAGTTTTGATACCTACAATTGATTTGGCCCCGACAAACACAGATTTGCCTTTCACTCTCCGAAGGCGACAATTTTTAGTTAAACTGACATTTTCAATGACCATAAATAAATTGCAAGGTTAAATATTGCAAAAAGTAGGAGTTTTTCTAAAAGAACTGGTATTTAGTCATGGGCAATTTTAGCGGGCTGATGATATAAAACTAAGCATTATAGATGGCAAGGTACAAGGTTAATTGGTTAAAATTCTAAAGCATGGTTTTCACTATGTCAATTTCAATGGTCAGTTGTTGTCAGTCACATGAAAAATGCCAACACGTTGTCATTTTTTTCTGTTTGGCAATGGCGAAAAATAGGAAAAACTGATCTCTTCACATGTTTATAGCAAAAATTGTAAAAAAAATGTTATTTATGTGATTTTTTAAACTTTTAAATTTCATGTCAAACAAAAAATGACTAAGTGAAAACCAAGCATAAGAATTTTTGTACTAGAAATGTTGTATATACGGAAGTTTTATAAAAATAATTTAATAAACATGTTTTCAAATAAAAACCTTTGTATATAAATCCAATAAATTTTTTGTCGCATTTTGTACTCAAATGGTTCCTTCCCGTCGTAGGACGGGCTTTTACACTAGTTCTAACATATTCTAGACATACACAGTATTACAGAATTTTAACAGTTCATTTTCTGGTTTGAGTATATAAAGCAATGTATGAAAGTGTATGTTGACTCAAAATTATTAACAGTGGGCAAATATTCTAAATTTTTTAAAAAAAAATTAAATTGAAATAAAAGTGAGTTTGTAGCAAAAATTATAAAAATATAGTCGGTGGCCGAACATCCCGGCGCCTTGAAAAGTCTGCTTTTAAATAGGTAGAAGAGCCAGTTTGTGGATTGGTCGACGTAAAATACCTTTTGTTGTTCGTACGTCTACGACTCGCACCCGATTGTCCTTTCCAGGTACGCATTTCTCCACTCTTCCAAGGACCCAGCGTTGAGGTGGGGCGTTGTCCTCATGAACAAGCACAAGCGATCCAATGTGGAGATTTGGTTTGTCATGGACCCACTTAGTGCGAGACTGCAATTCAGTGAGGTAATCATGTGACCACCGTTGCTAAAAGTGCTGCTTAATAGCGGTGATACGAGACCATCTTTCTATGTAACTGATATATTCACCTTGGATGTTTTTCTCAGGTATAGCTTTGAGGGATGTGCCTGTGATAAAGTGTGCCGGTGTAAGTGCATCTAAGTCGCTTGGGTCATTGGATAGCGGTGAAATTGGACGCGAATTCATTACGGCTTCTATCTCCAATAGGTCTGTAGAAAGTTCCTCAAACGTCAAACGCGCATTCATAACAGTGCGGTATAAATATCCCTAAGCAGTCTTTCCATAAGCCGCCAAAGTAAGGAGCTCTAGGAGGAATAAAGCGAAAGTTAATAAATTGATTCGAACAGTAATTTATAATAGTATTTTGATATTTTGAGTCAAAAAATAGAGCTTTTAAATCAGCTAACTTGTTGGCAGCACCAGCAAAATTCTTGGCGTTGTCACAAAAGATATCAGTTGGAAGGCCTCGCCTACCAACCAGTCTTTTTAATGATGCTATAAAAGCATCTGTCGACAAGTCTGAAAAGACTTCAATATGGACAGCATTTGTCGATAGACAGACGAACACAGCAACATATGTCTTATACGGAACTTTTCATTGAATGTGCAAGTATTTACTGGGACTCAGAAGTCCACAGTGCACCGCGCGAATGGCCTAGATGGAGTAATCCGCTCGACAGGTAGATTTTCCATTATTTGTTCAACTAAACCTGGCTTGTATGTAGTGCGGAGAACACAGGAGCTTACGACCTGCCGCGCTTAACGCCTTGCATTGACAATCCAAAATCTCCGTCGTATCAGAGCAATCAAAGCCTTTGCACCTGCATGATAGTTGAAACGATGTAAATGACGAACGTAGGTTTCAACAAATTTACATTTGCTTGGTAGCAATATAGGATGTTTCTGATTATCCGGTATATTTGCTTACTCGGCGGCCCCCAACTTTAAATAATTTGTAGCCATCAGTTTCTTGCAGGAACGGGTTGAGATGTTGCAGGAAACTGCCGATGTCCCTGTTTTTCTCCAAACTAGAAATATCGTTCTTAAAAAAGGTTTGTTGAATAATCCAAACGATGCAGCAGAGTGCCTTTTCTAACTCGTGAGCAGAAAGAGTGTTGACATCAAGTTGAACTGCATCTGTTTCGGTTAATTTTTTGCAAAATCGCAGCACCCAAGCCATTGTGCGTAGGATTTTTAGATATGAACTGGAATTATCAACGATCTGTAGTAAATAATTTCTTTGCAAGGATACTGTAAATGTCGACTTCCGCTTCTCTCGATTGAACTCTTCGACATCGAAATTATTGCATTTGTTGACTGGCCAAAACTGCTCGGTCTGTAAAAAGAATGACGGTCCTGTTAACCAGACAGATTCGACGAGCTGACCTACCTCGCAACCTCTAGAGACGACATCAGCAGGATTCTCCTTGGTTGGACAATTCTCCAATGACAGTCTGAAGTTAAGTCCTGGATTTCCAATATTCTATTGCCCACGAATGTTGACAACGTTGCAGAATGAAGCTTCAATCAGTGCAAGACTATTTGCGAATCAGTCCAGAGATAAATCACAGTGATATGTCTTTTAAAAATATTTCCCACGCAGTATGAAGAGACTGAGGTACGGATACATCCCATTCGAGCTTGAGTAGCCAAAGTTCTTGCAGTATTATTTTTGATTTTATGATAAGTGGTGATAGTACACCAAGTGGATCAAACAAAGAAGATGCCACTGACAGAATATTCCTTTTTGTAATTATGGAGTTATTCTGAATTTTGGGTTTAAACGAAAAATTAAAGTTGTCTTTGGATTGATCCCAAGCTAATCCAAGTGCGCCGATAACCGAATCCTCTTCGATCGATTTATCTTTTATTGATTTGTTATCCATGAATTCAACATAGTTAGAGTGCCATTTGGCCAACTCAAAGCAGCCCCGTTTAAAGATTTCGATTACTGCAAATTTAATTCGTTCGAGCTGGCTAATTGAATCTGCCCCGCATAGCAAGTCGTCTACGTAAAATGATGATTTAGTAATCTCCGACCCCACTTTAAAGTCCGAAGTATACTGATCAGCGAGATAGTTCAAGCTACGCACTGCAAGAAAAGGTGCGGCTGCGGTGCCATAAGTGACAGTGTTTGATACGTACGTCTGTACTTCGTCATTCTCTGAGCTCCTCCACAAAATGTATTGATATTTTCGATCCTTCCTATCGAAAAGTACCTGTCGGTACATTTTATCTATATCGGCCGTAAGCGCGTATCTGTATAGTCGGAAGCAAATTAAAAGGCTTAACAAATCTTTTTGTGTGGTTGGACCCACCATCAATAGTTCATGTAAAGATTTTTGGGATGTAGTCACGCAAGAGGCGTCGAATACCATTTTCAATTTTGTAGATGTGCTCGTCGGCTTGAGAATACAATGGTGAGGGATGTAATAGTGGCATGACTGTAATGTTTGGTTTTCAACGACTGTCATATGACCTAACTTCTCGTACTCCGCCATGACAGTTCTATACTGTATCTTTAAGTCATTGTGACGACTCAGACGCCTCTCTCGAGCAAGAAATCTACGTAGGGCCGTATTGTATGAGTAGCCTAGTTCAGATGGTTCACCCTTAAATGGTAGTCTTACAATAATCCTACCTTCAACGTTGCGGCTTACAGTTTTAGTATAAAAGCTTTCGCATTTTACCTGCTCATCAGTCCACCTGTTGGATGTGGGAGATATTTCTTCAATTTTCCATAACTTTTCTAAGCTTTCATTGATCAAATCATCTTGAAAAATCACACAAGATGACTGAGAGGTATCAAATGAAAAAATAAATCGTAGAAGCTCTCAGCTCCCAAAAGCATGTCGATGCGGTTGGATTTGAAGAATTTTTCATCTGCAAGCTGAATATTAGCTGGCAAGTTCAAAGTGGAAACGTCAATCTCATACTCTGGCTGATATGAAATGTGGGGGTTCTGCAAAACTTTAACGATAACTCCAAATCTGAGAAGCGGGACTTAATTGTCGTCGATGCTTTGTGTTTAATGGTAGTATGTGAA
Organism: Tetanocera ferruginea; assembly: GCA_958299015.1. Classification (NCBI taxonomy): domain Eukaryota; kingdom Metazoa; phylum Arthropoda; class Insecta; order Diptera; family Sciomyzidae; genus Tetanocera; species Tetanocera ferruginea. The sequence goes on along the minus strand of OY282641.1, from coordinate 77,301,068 downwards.
TCACCTATACTCAATATGCGAACTGACTGTCTTTTTCTTGGGAGCCTTAATCTTTGAGCAAAGTTCTCTGTTACAAAATTAACCTGGATCAAGAGTCGAGAAGCGCCCTGCCAATGTGAAAAACACCTGAATAATCTCGAACAAGTACCAGCGCAGTGGCCAAAATGACTTGCTCTTGCGTGAATGTTTCAACATGCGAATGCGTGGAAGCAGTGTTGTTTGTTGTTGTTGTTTCTGGCAATGTAGGTGACAATGTCAGCTGAGGCTGTTGTTGTCCACGATGTAACAAACTATGGTGCGAACGAGAGCACACCTTGCATTTATGTGTAGAAGGGCAGTTAGTTAGCTGGTGGGTATACAAAGACCAAGACGTTTAACACTGTTACAAGGATCTGGTACGTTCATGGCTAGAAACTTGGAACACTTTCTTATTGGGTGGTCTGGATTTGTACAGAGCACACAGACGCGTTTGGTAACTGAAAATGAGGAACCTTGATGAAGAGCATGACGTTTATCATTTTTTTTTTAAATTAATCGAATCAGCAGAATTGGAATGGTTATTGTCCATAGATTCGAAATACTGACAATGCATGTCTAAAATATTTGTGCATTCTTCTCATGTTGGTACTCTTGAGAAATCGAGTGACTCCTTCCATTTTCGCTGAGACTCAGTGTCGATTTGGTCCATTACGAGAAAAATTAACATTGCGTTGCAAATATCTTTATCGTTGCCCAGTGACAGCAAGGAACTATATAATGTTGAGACATTGTCTACGAGGCTTCTTAATTGTGATGCATTCTGCTTGGGAACTTTTGGTAGCTCAAAAAGGGTGGTGATGTTTTCCATAAAGATAAGAGTGTTGTTGTCGTAGCGGGTCTTTAGTCTGCCCAGCGCCTTCGGATAATTTTCAGCTGTTATCTGAAATGCCTTTACAGTCTCCAGTGCTTGACCCTGCAGACAATTTAACAGATGGTTGAACTTTTCAATATTTGTTCGGTTTACTTCTTTATCGGTGATCTGCGTAAATGATGATATTAAATTCTTGTACTCCGAGTACTTTCTTCCGAATTTGGGTAACTTCAGTGCAGGTAGTTTTGAACTTACTGCGGGAACAGCAAATGTGTGTTCAACGATTGTGGAATTGTGTTGCTCCTCTTCCAATTATTGTTGAATTTAGATTTGGTAGCAACGTACAAATCTTCAATTTATGCACGCTCTGAATCTGAACTATCCAAGTCTTCGATGTAATTTTGAAGTTCAAGAATCTGCTTGAAATAGTTTTCTAAAATCTCTAATCGACATCTAAGTTCTGTTGCCGGAATTGCTTGCCGTTCGATTAAATTTTTAATACGGAAAATACATTTAATAACATTGTCTCGTTTTTGTTTACATTCTTCAAGTGACATTTTGATGTTAATTTAGTTTCAAGCTGTCAAAAAACAACGAGCGTAATTATTAGAAGTATCAAAATTCAGCTGACAGCTACTGCGACGAGTAAAAGTTGAGCGAAGTGAATTAGAAAGGCTTGAAGGCGACAAGAGGGCTTTAAATGATGAAAAAAACAAGAAGGTATAATGAAGCAGCAAGCCAGCTAAGAGACAAGCTAGAAAGATATTTATTTACCGTTGACAGCTAGACTAGAATTAACGAGTTCTTATGAAGCAACACAAAATACGACCTCATGCGTTGCGTCGACCTCATGCGTTGCATGGACCTCATCCCGTAAAATAGCAAAGTAGGGGTAAAGTTCGTTCTGACACAATGAGTAGAATAGCTAAAACGCAATGCTGCGTTAGGTCGGTCGTGCGCTGCCCGTACTTTGGTATGCGTTGTAGAAACTTTACGATATCATCTGTCAAAACGAACAACCTCAAAACTTTTCAAAACATAATGTTGCTTTGACAGTTCGTGCGTCTCTCATTTCGATGATGCCAGTAAAATAAGCTATGAAGAAACCCACAAAACTTCCCTTTTTCCAAATCATACAATTTTTAATGGATTCAGATTTAATGTAATTAAATCAATGAAAAATAAAAAATGTATCGTAATGAACTTAGAAAGGACCTATTTGAATAAGCTTAGATATTTTTTCTGTAATGAATTATTTAAAAATTAAGTCTTTCCAATTTAAGCCGAGAAATCGATCTGAAATATAAAGTTTTATCTTTTGATTTAGATATGTGTATGCGAATTTTTTTTTTTATTTGAGGAGTGACTGTTAAAAACGGGCTATTTACAGTTCTGGAAATTTTTGAGATAGATGTGTTAAGCATAGATGTGTTCTTTTTTAAAAATTTTTAAATTGAGTCTCAAACAAAAAACTAAAAATGTCCGATATCGATCAAAACTGACTATATACAATAAAAAACATTTTTATTTTCATTAAAAACATTAAATATGCTTAGACAAAACTAGGTATTTACTATATGAATTTGATACAAAAAGTTAATGCTCTATCAAAACAGCACATTTACTGAAATTTGTAAAAATAAAACATTCCCAACAAACAAAATGATTCACTTATAATATCGTTTATGAATTGCTTTCTGGAACATTTCATTCAATAGCAATTATCATATACAATTCACTTATAATATCGTGAACGGGAGAAATTCCTCCTTCGTTAACGAATCGTTCAAACCGACAAAAGCAATTCGTGAACGAGTCGCCAAATCTTAGAAAATAAATTCATTAACGAATCTTCATATTTCAAATAAGCAATTCGTTAACAAATCGTCCAATTTTAAAGAAGCAATTCTTAATTGAATCACCAAAGTTAAAAAAACAAAAAAAAAAATCTGAAAGTTTTATATATATTGGCCCGTCAACTCTTCTCAACTCATCAACCGTCATCTTATCTCGATTTTAAACACAAAAATTCTTGGCAAATTCTCTAGGCATTTTGTTTGTACCAAATTCATTACCACAACCACATCATGTGCCTATATTTCATAGCTTTTAATTTATTAAATATTCATTGCTTAAAATTTTGCAAGAATTTTTTATTTGGATTCAATATTTTAATTATAAATTTTATTAGAAATCATGCACAATTTTCTTTTTATTCCAATTAGAATTAAGATGAGATGATTTTCACTATTAGCATCCTCCTTAATAGCAAATTAACCGCGAAATTGGATTTTCCAATGATTTTTTAATGTTTAAACCGACATTCAGCATAATTTTATTGAAATTTTTTGAAATGTTTTGATGTTTTTTGAAACAAAAAAAAAAAAAAATTTTTGAAATGTTTTTGATATTCAAAGTTTTCGAAATTTTTAGGCAGAGGCTAATTAAACTGCCGATAAAAATATGATCAGTTATAAAAAAAATTTTAATTGTATTTAAAATTTAAACTCTGCTTTCGAAACGTGAGGTTAAAAAATTTAAACTTTGATGATGAGTTAAAGGTCCATTATGTGTTATTTATTTGACAATTATTAATTTTATTGTACATTTTCTTGATGATATTGTTCATTTGAACATTAATTCAATTTTTGGAAAGGTTTTTATTTTACTTATAATTTTTTTCTTTGGATTCTATCCTTCGCATATTGAAAAAAATTCTTAGAATTTTTGTTCACAATATTTAAAGATTCATTTGTGAATTTCTTTTAAAATGCACCTGAAATTAAAAAAAAAAACCATTTACTGTTAACGTATAAGAACTCAGAAAAAATATTTGTAATCAATATTAACTTTTCATAAAATTTCACCGGAGAACGGCTTTTCAATATTCATAAATATCAGTATTGTTAAAACAAACGATTCATAAGTTTTGTGAATGATTAACAGAATTTCACATTTTCTGGTGAAATTCAAAATATTTATGAAATCCAAAATTATTCTGAATTAATTAAATAAGAAAGATAAATTAAATATAAGAAATAATTGGGGACAAAACACTTCGCTACGAATCGTAAGATATCAATGGCACCATTCGGTAACGATTCGCAAAAATAAAAGTAATGACCATTTGATTAATTGCTTAAAATGAGAAAAGCGAATTGCTTACGAATAGCTGAGGCTGAAAAATGCGATTCACTAGCGAGTAATAAAAATATTGAAAGATGATTCGATAGCAAGTCCCTGAAAAGAAAATAAAGAAAAATTAGTGGAAATACAAATTTTGGGAAGGCTAAAACATCTTAAATGCATTTTAGCAAAGCAATTTTTAGCGATGCAAACTATTCGAAAATAATACGAAAAAACTATTTACAAGCGATTCGTCAACGAATCACCCCTCGCCACAATGTTTATTGGGTTTGTTCGACATACAGTCAAGGACTTAAGTCTACATACAGCACTAATATAACGGATTTTATATATATGCAACTATATTTAATAAAAAAGTGGGATGCAGTTTTATTACATATGTTTATTTATTTATAAAATAAAAAAAAACCAATCGAATTCAATTACTTCTTTTAAAAAAAAAAATAACAGAAAACTTACTTGACAAAAGTCTACATTCAACACATTTTTTTTATAAAAGGTACTGGATATGGTTAAAAAAATCAATAATTTGTTGGACCTCCTTGGGCATCTATTACTGCTTGGAGACGTCGTGGCATGGATGCAAATAAGTTTCTGGTATCTTCCTCTGATATTTTACTCCATGCATTTATTAACTCTGACTTCAGCGTTGTCGCAGAAGATATTGTGCTTCGGTGAATCTTGCGCTCCAAAAGCTCCCACCCATGCTCAATTGGATTCAAGTCTGGGCTCTGGGGTGGTGTATTGAGCTGCCTTGGTGCGTAATATAGAAGCCACTCCTTGAACAACTTAGCAGTATGCTTGGGGTCGTTGTCCTGCTGGAAAATCCAATTATCCCCAAGACTCAAAGCTTCCACCGATGGTTTTAAATTGCCTTCTAATATACTTTTGTATTGATAGCGGTCTATATTACCTTGAATAAAAGTTAGCTTCCCAACGCCACATGCTGCCATAGCTCCCCAAACCATTACACTGCCGCCTCCATGCTTTACGGTTGGTATCAAGTTTCTTGGCTCCATTGCCGTGTTTTTCTTTATCCAGATTTTGGATCTGCCATCACTTCCAAATATATTGAAACTTGATTCGTCTGTGAACAAAACCCTTGACCAAAAGTCCATGTCTATATCAATATAAGACTAAGCAAAATTAAGACGAAGACAGCGATTTTTTGAAGAAATTAATGGCTTCTTGCGCGGTGTTCTGCTGAATAACCCGTTGGTATGAAGACATCTCTGGACAGTTCTGGGATGCACACATTTATTAGATACCGTTGCAATGTGTTCAGCTAATTTGGGAGCACTTAGACTAGGGTTTTGATTCACTTCTTTCAATATGGACCTCACATCTCTTCTAGAAAGTTTTTTTGAAAATCCTGTTCGCTTTTTGCTTTTGAAGGAATCAGTGTTATTATAGTTTTTTATTATGCTCTGAACTGTCGCACGACTAAGGTTCACAATTTTTGCGATTTCGCCATGTGATTTTCCTTCTTGTCGGTGTTTAATTATCAATTTCTGACGTCCACAGCGATTTCTTTTCTCCCCGACATTTTTAGGTTGAAATCATCAGCCTAATTACCAAATAAAAATGAAATATACAAAAATTCTTCTATTTAGATATACAATGCGAAATTTCTCGCGTAGTGATAGCTAAGAGCTACTTTTTGGCAGCTTTTGCTTTGTTGCTCAAACAAAGTGCGCTGTATGTAAACTTTAGTCAAGTAAGTTATCTGTTATTTTTTTTTTTTTTAAAAGAAGTAATTGAATTCGATTAGGTTTTATTTGTTTTTATAAATAAATAAACATATGTTATAAAACTGCATCCCATTTTTTTATTTAATATAGTTGCATATATACAAAATCCGTTATATTAATGCTGTATGTAGACTTTGGTCCTTGACTGTACATATAAAAAAATTATGTTTTCTTAGTGACGGATTAAGCATGACGGTGATATCAAAGAATTTTAAAAGTTGATAATTTCAGTTATTAGACTAACAATTGCAAAAAAATTGATTAATTATGCAAGCAATTTTAAAATGATGGGTTTAATCTCAAACCCTTGACCATGAAATCATTCAAGATTAAGAAACTTGTATTTGTTTCCAACAAGGCATTGCTACAATAAATGTTTAGGTATCTTTCATAATTTTATAATACACCCACTTTATATAACAACTCTTTAAATATACATATATAAAAAATTATTTCGAAAACGAAAATTATTTATTTTCATTCCATTTCAACATTCTTACTCTTAGTTTGATTAAAATTTGCTATTTCGAAATTTGGATTGAAAAAAAGTATATATTTTGTTAACTTAAGTAATTTGTATTATTGTATATTAATAAGCAAGCTCTTCTTAATGTTTTATTCCTTATCTAATTGCATTGTGTAATGGGGTTAATGTTTAATGGGCATCACTTAGTCATTTTGACATTAAGTATAACAAGGAAAAAAAGCAAAATTTGGCATCACTGCTAACTACCTTTCCGGATACTTGCTTTTCCTCGATCTCTTTTCCTTCTACTCTTGATCGAAGTGTGTCATAAAAAAAACAACTTAAAATAAAAATAAAATTGTACTAATAAAAATAAAGTTAATAATTTACTAGAAGGTTTGATCATAACTAAATATTTTAAAATTTTGCGATAGTCTACAAGCTCGTCGGTTTGACATTACATGGCCATGCAGGGTTGCAGGTAGCATTGAACATGCTGATATGCAGGGTTGATTTTTCGTTTAAAGATGTTTATATGTGGGTTTTTTTAGTAATGGTTAGCCAAGATTTTCATGGGTTTTGTTATAAAAACATGGAAAGTTATAATTGATGCTACTTTTTTAAATATTAAAATAATCAAATAATGATTTTCATGAATATTATATGATATAACAATAAGTAAGTAATAACTTAACTTATTCAAATTCAAATTAATGCAAATAAATATAAGTAAAAAATGTTTGCGTATTAAAGAAATGTCACAAGAATAAAGAAAAAGTTTTGAGTTTAAATAAATTTCTTATAAGAACAGCAAACTTGAGGTAATATTTCAACAAATTAGTTCAATATTTTGTGCCATTTGTTTGCCAAACATTGAGTATTTTGGACAATCTTTCAACGAGACATTGAATATTTTGGATATTAATGTGTGGTTTCATTTATATTAGATATCTTAGTCGATATGAACAAAAAAATTCAAAGCTCCTACCACAATTTAGTTTGCTATCTTTATTAGGTAAAATTTGTAAATAGTTAGTAATGATCAAATCTTTTAGTTAATATACACTTTTGTTCAGTCCAAATTAGGAAATAACAAATATTAATCAAACTAAAAATAAGAACGTTAAAATGGAATGAAAATAAATAACTTTCGCTTTTCGAAATAATTTTTTACATATGTATGTTTAAAGAACTGTTATATAAAGTGTGTGCATTATAAAAATATATAGGATATCTTAACATTATTGTACCTGTGTCTTGCTTGAAACAAATACAAGTTTCTTAATCTTGAATGATTTTATGGTCAAGGGTTTGAGATTTAATCCATCATTTTTAAATTGTTTGCATAAAAAATTATTTTTTTTTTTGCAACTGTTAGTCCAATAATTGAAATTATCGACTTTTAAAATGCTTTGAAATCACCATCATAATTTATCCGTCACTAAGAAAATGTAATTTTTTTATATGTATGTCGAAAGTTTTACTTTCACAAATTTCAGTAATTGTGCTGTTTTGATAGAACATTAACTTTTTGTATCAAATTCGTATAGTAAATACCTAGTTTTGACTAAACATATCTAATGTTTTTAATGAAAATAAAAATGTTTTATATTGTACTAGCAGACCCGACAGACGTTGTCCTGTCCAAACTTCAATAAATATGATTGTGTTCGTCTTCGGAGAAGGAGGTTTTAGAGTAATCGGGCTAGACCAACTTTAGAGTTATTCTTTACTTTTTTATATACAAATAGTGTATTATAACAGTATTAGTGTCAAAACAGCTTTAACATTTTTTTTTTTTTGGCGTGAAGCTAGGTGAAAATCATCGAAAGACATCGCATGCAATAGTGTGGAACTTCAATCCACTAAATACACCTGGTGGAGGTCCTCCAATTATCGCACCTAAAATTATTTTATAATATTACTTTTTTAAGACCTGTATATGACAACATTAAATATCAAACATTGGAGCATATACAAAATACAATTATTAAGCGCAGAAACGAATTATGAAAGGTTAATGAACTAACACGCCCACTTTTGAAATGTTAATAACAAATCAAAAAGGACCTTTTAGTATGAAAAGAAGAGAATAAAAAAATAACTTAGTTAAAACATAATTTTTAGTTGCTAAAAACTTCTGAATAAACTACGTTTTTGGTAAAACATTCATCGTTTGGAAGTATGTAATATGAATTGGTAAACCCATGCGAGAACACATCATTACGCAAGTCAACACCAACAACATTGAATAACTGTCCCTGTGCTTTGTTAATAGTCATGGCAAAACATACTCATACTCATACAGGAAAATTTACCCTTTAAAATTGAAATGGTAAATTTGAAGATATCATTGGAATCCTGGGAATAAAAGCTATTGCACCCACTGCAGGCCCAGTAAGAATCTGCCTTTAAAATTTTCGACTGATTTTATAAAAGTTAAAAGATAACTGATATCACTGGTTTACAGCCAATATGTACTTTGAATGCCACTATTCTTTTCTCATGTAAAATCGGTAAAATCGAACTTTTTTTTTTGTTCTGTCACTCCGTTTTCGAGATATTGCCCACTGTAGGGTTTTCAACGAAAAAAAAAGTTGGTTCCACTTAATTGCATATATCTCCAGAACAAACAACAGCAATCAAACAAATGATATATCAAATAAAAGCTTATAAAATTTCTTACAAACAATGCAAACATCATTTTTTGGTCGAGTTGTTAGTTTTGGCGGAATAAATTTAAATTTCGGGGATTTTTTTATTTTTCAGAAAAATTTCCAAAAAAAGACAAAATAGTTGCAAATTTCGTTTAGAAATCAAAATATTTTGTTACTTTTGATATTGTCTACTAAAAGCCTTAATTTTTCCAAAAAAAATAAGCTATTGTTGAAGAAAATCTATTGAGAAATGAAAAAGTTGTGTTCAATGGAACGAAAGAACCCAAATTGTGTGATTATCAATTTATGCATTTGGACTTATTTTATTGCCATAAAAAAAATGAGAATTAAAGGTTGTTGTAATAAAATCATATATTCTCAATTTTTATTGTTCTTTTAATAATTTACGTTATTTAAATTGTATATAATTATTATTAATAATTTTTATTGTTCCCTTAAATCATTTATATTGTTATTTACATTTTAAATGACTTTTATTTATCATTCAGAAATTAAAAATGATTAGAATTCTTGTTTTGTCGTTTATTTAACTCGGGATCGGTTTCTCTGATGAGAAACCAACAATAGTCGCCCATCATTCCTTTGTCCCAAAATCCTTGGTACCGATTCTCAATTACTTTCATCTGTTGGTGGAATCTTTCCCCGTGTTCGTCGCTCTCGTCACCGATATTCTTCGCTTTCTTTGTCTAACGCCTTGACAGTGTTTTTCCAAGTCCAAGTTTGATGTGCAACGGTGGGAGAATTATGTTTTCCTTTTTGACGAGTGGAACGTTTTTGACGTTGCTCTCTCCAACTTTCGACTCAATTCTTTCTGGCCAGTCCTTTTTGTAATAGTGGTGTTCACGTGCTCGACTATCCCACTTTCATACAAAATAGCAGTGCTTTGTGTAGCCACTCTGTAAACCACAAAGCATACCAACGACTTTGAGATCAGAACATATTTTCCAGTCGTGTTGTTCATATTTAATACATGTCAATAGCTTCGCCATTGTTTCGTACGTTTCCTTAGTGTTGACTGCATGTGCGATCGGAATCGATGGCTTTTTGTTTCCTATATGAAGTAATACCGCCTTCAAGCTCACTTTGCTGCCATCAATAAACAAACGCCACTCTTTGGGAATGTACGGCTGATCGAAGGTATTAAGTAAGCCAGGAATGTCTACGCAATAGCAGATATTGTCATTCTTAGTAATGTGTATAGCAAACGGTTTTTCACGATTTCTGTAGTATGTCACCTTAACATCGGGTCTCAAAAAGTTGAATTGTTGCAAACGAGAACCATGCAATTCCGATTTTTCCTCTGACAGTTCCAAATCTCTTATCCAATCATTCAGCTGCGCTTGCGATAAAAGGTGAGTTGTGTTTTCAGTTGTAATAGTACTAACACCTGTGGTTCCTTCCGACTCCACTGAATCTACGGATTTTCGATTGTTTTCACGTGTTGAATCGGGACAAGTAGGATATGGAACATCGTCAGAATGAGATACTGGCAATGAAACATTCGGGACAGTGGCGTATATCACTTGTTTGTGTTTTCCAACACCAGTCACTTTGGCCAGACAAAAATAGCGATCGTTTAGGTGGCAAAACGGTTGGCTCCAGATCATCGGAACATCGAATTTCATGTATCGTTTTTTACCCGAGCTCCATTCAGACAATATTAATTTGCACGACTGACACAAACTACTTGGCGTCCATGATTTACCAATGTTCTTAGCCGCAATACCAAAATAATGAAGATATGACATTTGCAATAAATTCGTAAAATTGACTGGTTTCTTTTCGAAAGTAAGTTCACCGCACACGTAGCAGAAAATATCTGGGTAGTTTTTACACTGGAATTCTCGCAGTCTTTACTCATTTTATTTTGAAGTATATCTTATTTTTTCCTTTCATTACAAATTGTGCGTCCCTTTGTTTGCCACCCTTCCCGTCCCTTTGTTTTTTAGTATAATGCATGAATGTTTTTGCTTTTATACATCTCGAAAGTGCTGCAGGTACAATAAAGGAAGGTAGGTCCACGACTCAGAGAGCGACCGCTGAAACTCTCTCTTTCTTATAGCCATAAGTGTCGAAATCAGACGTTTTGCTGTGACGGTTTCGACGGTTGCATTCTCAGTCGTGAGCCTACCAAACCTTTGACTTGATTCCTATGAACAATAAATATGAAAAATAAAAAATTATAGTACAATAACCCAATTTATTTATATGACAAAAAAATTTGTAAAAAAAACATAACTTGGGTGCTTTCGTTCCATTGAACACTTTTTCATTTCTCAATAGATTTTCTTCAACAATAGCTTATTTTTTTTGGAAAAATAAAGGCTCTTATTGAAAAATATCAAAAGCAACAAAATATTTTGATTTCTTAACGAAATTTGCAACTTTTTTGTTTTTTTTTGGAAATTTTTCTGAAAAATAAAAAAATCCCCGATATTTGAATTAATTCCGCCAAAATTAACAACTTGACCAAAAAATTATGTTTGCATTGTTTGTAAGAAATTTTATAAGCTTTTATTTGATATATCATTTGTTCGATTACTGTTGTTGGTTCTGGAAATATATGCAATTAAGTGGAACCAACTTTTTTTTTTCATTGAAAACCCTACAGTGGGCAATATCTCGAAAACGGAGTGACAGAAAAAAAAAAAATTTTTTCGGAATTAGCGACCGATTTTACATGAGAAAAGGATAGTGGCATTCAAAGTACAAACAACTTTTCGTTATTTGTAAACCAGTGTATGTAGTGCCTTTTATTTTTTCGGGCAAAAATAACGGTTACTATTTACTTCTTTTTTATCGGTCAAAAATAACAGTTATTTTGTGACTTATTTTTTCGGTCAAAAATATTAGGATTCATTATTTTCATTTTTTATATTCATGTTATCGGTGCGCATATTTTACACATGCTATCAATAGTTTTTTAGACGGTAAAACGGCCTTTGAAAAAATAAAAATTGCCTGATAGTTTTCACCGAAAAAATAAAAGGCAGAAAATAACTATTATTTTTTACTGATACAATAAAAGTCAAAAGTAACGGTTATATTAGCCCGAAAAAAAGGCACAAATTAACTTGTACTTTTGTCTGAAAAAATAAAAGTTAAAATATAACAGTTAATATTTAAAAAAAAAGCCATAACCGGTACGGTCCCTGATTAAATTACTACTTATAAATTAAGCTTAAGTGGTGACCGTGGCATGCAGGTAAAGTGTGTGGCTTAGCATGCTCGGAGCCCGGGTTCGATCCCCAGCCGCGGCGAAAAGTTTTTTCAATAAAAAAAATTTTATTTTTGATCGGTCACCACCTCTCTGCAGACAATGGCAAACCTCATAGAGTAAATAATGCCATGTAAAGCTTCTTGAGAACATGAACTTTAGCCGTTCGGAGTCGGCATAAAACATGTAGGTTTTTGTTTTTTATAAATTAAGCTACAACTAAAAAACCGTCTTAGCCCTATCGAATTTGGTAAGTAACCAAATTTAAAATATACTACTTTGGTTAAAAAATTAATACAAACCAAACGCATGAATAAAAAATATTTATCGAATAAAAATTAATAATAAATGAAAAAAAAAAAATTTGTTTAAAAATTAATTACCCTTTCCTATCTACGCAAGAACTGTTGGTTAAAATTTGATACAATTTTAGAACCTGCCGTTTTTGAATTTATAAAAATCAATGAAATAAACTGTTATGTCAAATTGCTTCATAACCCTTTAACTTAAGGATACGCACTTGTATGAAAGGGGCTAAAAATAAATGAAATTACAAATTTAAATTCGATTATCATTTTCTAATTAAAAGTTGAACTGCTTTGATCGGAAAAACACTTATTAGATGGTATCTATCAAACTTTAAATAATTTAAATAAATTTTAGTACTTACTGTTCCGACTCGTTTTCGCAAATACATATAACGGCAGATTTTGGTTTTATTTAAAAAAAAAACATCTTATACAGTTACATGCTTTAGGTTCAATCACACAATGGCAGCATTTTGTTGAACTAATAAAAAGTTAAGTCAAATTAAGTCACAATTGTGCGTATACGGTCGGAAAGGGATAATGAATAAAACTTGAATAATAAATAAAAAATATCAAAATAATAGAAAACGAAATAATGAACAAAAAATAACTTCATGAAAAACAATTAATGCTAAATGAATAACGAAACTGAACTGCATTCCTTATTAAAAGCATTCATTTTAATAAAAAATCTAATTCAACATTCTGAATACGAAAAATTTATGATAAATACTTTTTTAAAATTGGATATGAATTCATAATTTTATTCATGGATCAATTTTGTATTAATTGAATGCATTTTTATGTCGTTATTCACTTCTACTTACACTGAGAAAAATGTGAAAACGTTTCGTATTACGTTACGTTCCAGAAAAGCAGAACTTTTGAAAACTTTTGAAAAAGTTTAACCCACATTATGCTCCTCTAAAATTTATTTTCATTTTAAAAACGGACATTTTGAAATGAGTTTCTAAACGTTCGTTTGCTTTTCTATAAGAAAAATTTTAATGTGAGTTTTTAAATCGTTCATTTGATATTTTAAAATTAACATTTTAGAATTGAAGAATAATAAGAAGTTATTTTGTAAAATGTAAATTTTAAACTATCAAACGAACGTTTTAAAAGCTCAATTTAAAATGTTTATTATAGAAAATCATACGTACGTTTAAGAAGTTCATTTTAAAAAGTTTATAAAGTTTATTTTCATTTTAAGGTAATGAAAGGTAATGAAACGTTAAAAAGCTTTAATTATGAAAGTTAAAAAAAATTATAACGTCTGATGCTGGCATGGCATTAAACTTTTAAATTAAAAATTTAAAAACATTAAAAAAAAAATTTACAAAAATCGAATTTATATTGACAGAGCTATGTTGTCTCAAAATATACCCTTTTTAGGCATACGCATGGCTGTGGGTCCGCGAAAAACTCTTTAAATCCGAATTTTCTTTTAAAACAATAAACCAATCCAAGAAAAAAATTTGAGCCAAATCGGAAATGGTGAGTGCAACTTATATTATACTTCAATATGAAATGGGCGATACATATTTTTATGAAAATATTTGAAGGCTTGTGGTTAAGTTGCATTAACTTTTTACTTTTTACATGACCGTCCTTTATTTGTATAGGAGATTTTCAAGTACACTAAATTTTCGCTACAAAAACGAAATTACATTCGGTAAGGTCTGAGAAGTCTACATAAAGAGCTTTCTACCTTTTTTCAGCTCAGGAATCTATTTTCGTTTCCCAAAAACGACATTTTAATTCTTTAACACGAACTAAAACTTAATCTATCTATCTATCTGTAACTTTTAACATCTTGTTTTAAAGTAAGCAGCATCGGGATGAAAACTGTTCCATTTAAATTAATTTAAGGATTTTGTTAATGAATTTTACCACACCTTTCAGTATCGTATCAATACACTTACACCTGTTAACTAATGCGAACACACCTTTCCACACTTTGATAACACTATGCGCCAATATTTTAAATTTTTTTCTCGCTCTTTTCAAGTCTATCTTGGATACTACTTATCCGATTTTTATAATCAAGACTATAATTAAAATATAATTTTATAATCAAAAATAACGTCAGGAAACGCATATGAATGAAGGAACTAAAATTGGACATTGTACTGGTTTTTAAATTTATGATTCAAATTTTGGATCTACCTTGTTAAGTATGTATTAATGACCAAAACATTTACATTTACATATTTAGCATAAATATAGCATAGCTTAAAATTAAGCATTAAAGACTTAATTGCTTGAAGCCTAAGCGCCAACTGAATGAGACAACTTCTTGCGTCTGTTCTTGTACGTAAAACATCCCTTATTTAAAGCACTTTAAGTAAAAGAAACAATAACAACAAACACAATCGTAGAGGAAAAGAGCGAGAAAGCTTTACGCTGCAGCGCGCTGGTTGTGTATCTAACGATTCAATGCAGCAATGTTTTGTGGATTTGATTTTTTTGGCTACTTTTTAAACTCAAGTTTTAATAACTTTTAAGAGCAGTTTTAAAGAAAAAAAGGACTCCATGGACTAAGTTAAACATGTTGCTTTATGTTATATATAGCCTTTTATATAATAGTATAGATATAGTCAGTTTTGATCGATATCGGACATTTTTAGTTTTTCGTTTGAGACTCAATTTAAAAATATAAAAAAATTAACACATCTATGCTTAGTTAAACCCTACGAATACGAAAAGAATGCTTTCTCAAAAATTTCCAAAACTGTAAATAGCCCTTTTTAAACAGCCACTCCTCCAATAAAAAAAACTCATATACATATCTAAATCAAAACTTGATATTTCGGATCGTTTTCCTGACTTTTTTCTGAATTGGAAAGACTTAATTTTTTTCAATAATGTATTGCACAAAAATATCTTAGCTTATTCAAACAGGTCGTTTTCTAATTTAATTACGATATATTTTTTATTTTTATTGATTTAACCCCCCGTTACACTCACTAGGGTGGATTACACAGATAAGTTAAGCAAATAAAATATATTAATTGATAGGGAAATGTTACGAGCATTATGTCAAATGTAATCTCTTTCTATATATTTTGCTATATTTTAAAACAAAATCAGTGCTTTTTTCACTAATTTATAAAAATAGCACATTTTAAAAAGTGTTTGGGTGTTTTACACCCACGTTTGTATTGTAGGAAAGAGAATTTCGGGTGATTGACACCCACATTAGTAATCATGCTAGTTTATTTGCTATAGTGCAATCGAATATACGTTCTCTGTTCATAAAAGAGCTGGCTTTAAGTCTTATTCAATCTCAAATTGATAGACGAAGCAAGTTGAGTAATATACACAACAATTTGAAACAAAGCATTAAAAAATTTTCGAGCATAGAATCTGACATCGATCAGCCCCAACAAAAAAAGGCAAAGTGGAGAAGCAGGGTCGCTGCCGAATATGTAGCTACACGGAAGATCGCAAAACAAAAACAACGTAATACTTTTGTGATACACTTGTTTGCAAAAATCATACGATTCAATTGTGCATCCATTGCCCCGTAAATAAAAATAAAAAATATATCGTAATTTAATTAGAAAACGACCTGGGTGAATAAGCTAACATATTTTTGTGCAATACATTATTGAAAAAAATTAAGTCTTTCCAATTCAGGAAATAGTCAGGAAAACGATCCGAAATATAAAGTTTTATCTTTTGATTTAGATATGTATATGAGTTTTTTTTTATTGGAGGATTGGCTGTTTAAAAAGGGCTATTTACAGATTTGGAAATTTTTGAGAAAGCATTCTTTTCGTATTCGCAGGGTTTAACTAAGCATAGATGTTGTAGTGTTCGAAATTGGATTTTTGTTATTGTTTGCTTTGTAATTAATGTGAGTTTGTTGCGAATTTAAATACGCGGTGTGTTATAGTTTTTAAGGCCCTGCCTATGGGTTTTTAGCCGGCGTTTAAAACGCCACTGGCTTCTAATTAAAAAAAAAACCTGAGCAGATTAATGCTCTAAAGGCAGTTTAAAATGTAAGCAGATGAATGCTTTGTATTGAATGTTTATTTTTGAGGATTGCACCTCCTTAAAAAGCAAAATAACAGTATTTTGATAATGGTCAAATTGAGTTAAAATGCTTAATATATAATAACTTAAAATAAGTAAATAAAACCTTAAATTTTACATAAACAAAAGTGTTATACTTCTTTGAGTTAAATCATAACATAGTGATGTGCTTAAAATTAGTGCAATAGTGCAGGCGGTTATAGGGTATTCTACACCCCCATCCTCAAGATAAAAATTATTTGATTTTAAGATAATAATTTTTTCAAAATTTTTCTTATATTATACAATTCAAAAGATAAATGTGAGTTTAAAACTTACTTACAACTAGTTATACAATTCAATAATAGTATTAAGTACTATATATGTGATACTTTTACTTTGATTATTTAGTTCATTAAATCCATTTTTTTAATAAATTATTATAATATTCTTTAATTTTTCCATTTACATCTATAATTGAATTTACTCCATTTTTATCGATTATTCTATATGGACCATGATAAGGTGGTTGATTTTTTTTTCTATTCATCTTTTTTATGATTACATTATCTCCGATATTTAAATTTAACGGACTAAAATTTTCATTATTTCTTATTCGATTTTCTTTTGATATTTTTATTAATTCTTCAGTCTTTTTTAATGAATATTCTAATCTTGCTTTTAGTTCTTGCGCATAGTTATCTGTATTGTAATATTTTGAATTTACTGAATTATCATTTGGAAGGTTCGCTAACCTGCCAAAAATGAGTTCAAATGGTGTGTAATTTGTATCAACATGAGGTGTAGTATTGTAAGCAAATGTGAAGTATGGTATCCATTGATCCCATTCGTCACCTTTACAAAAATTTAATAAGTATTCATTTAATACTCTATGATTACGTTCTATAGAACCAAGTGCTTCGTGATGGTATGGAGTACTAAAAATTTGTTTTATCTCTAATAAGTTGCATATCTCTGATAGTAATTCGTTGGTAAACTCTGTACCTCTATCTGACTTTAAAATTTTAAAATGACCATATATCAGAATTAAGTTTTCGATAATAGCTTTTGCGACTGTTTTCGCGTCTTTTGTCTCCATTGGACAAGCAATTATATACTTTGTTAATTCGCATTGCATTGTGAGTATGTATCTGTAATTATTTGTTAAACGTAAAGGGCCTACTGTATCTATCGATACGACTTCGAAACTAGTTCCTGGCGTGTTTGTAATTGTAAGTTTTTCTTTTGTATGTTTTGTTTGTTTATTTATTTTGCATTTTTCACAATTATTTATGAATTTCTTTATCATTTTACACATATTCTTCCATATGTATCTTTGCTTTATTTTTAAAATTGTTTTTCTAATCCCCATATGACCTCCGTGGGTCGAATTATGATATTCCTCAATTATACTTTTCTGTTTTTCTATATCTATTACTTTTTCCGGTTCTCTATAAATCAATATCTTTAAATTTTCTTTATCTCTTTTCAAACTATTATAAATCTTTTTGAATTTTTCTTTCTCTACCGTTTTAAATATTATATCATTCGCATTTAATGCTAATTCTTCTATTCCTAAACTATGCATTTTTGACGACAGTTTCTCCAGAGTCAGCTGTGTGAACAAAGGATTATCGCTGCATCTTGCAATGACTTCATTATCTTCTATATATATTTGGGTTCCCTTAAAACCTTTTTCTGTTATAAATTTAAGCTTTCTTATTTTGTTTACATCCGATATTGATGTGCATTCCCAAGCAATTAGTTGATCAGACGTTTTGCTGGAAAGACATTTTTTGTTTTTAAAATCCGAGTTTTTTGAATGGTTATTTTTATCCATACTCCTTGTTATTGCTAGTATTTTCTTGTCTTCATGTTCCAATCCAGTTGGAATCATGGCTTTAAGTGAGTTGCTATTTAAAATTATGCGCGACAATGCGTCTGCGTTGGTATTCATTTTGCCTGTCTTATATATGATCTCAAAATCATAGTCGCATAGGTCTAACCTGATTCGTGTCAACTTTGACGACGGGTTTTTATGCGAAAAAAGAGACACTAATGGTCTGTGGTCTGTTACGACCGAAAATCTGCGACCGTAAAGATATGGTCTAAAAAAATTAATTGCCCAATGTATAGCTAGTAATTCTTTTTCTATAATTGGTTTATTTAAATCATGTTTTCCCAGTGATTTGCTTGCATACGAAATTGGTAAATCTGATCCGATCTCACCTTGCGATAAAACTGCGCCAAGTGCAAAATTTGAGGCATCAGTTGTTAACACAAAAGGTTTATCAAAGTCAGGGTATTGAAGTACTGGGGGATTTAGTAGTTTAGTTTTTAATATTTCAAATGCATTTTGGCATTTTTCAGTCCAGACAAATTGTTCATTTTTCTTTAAAAGAGAATTAAGGTCTTTGGCTATATCAGCGAATTTTGGGATGAAGCGCCTATAATAGTTGCAGAAAGCAACAAATCTTCTAACGTCATCAGCGTTTTTTGGGGTTGGGTAGTTTTCTATTACCTTATTTTTTGCTGGGTCAGTTCTTATACCCGTAGTGGTAATAATATGGCCAAGATATATAACTTCCGGTTTTAAAAAGGAGCATTTATCTGGATTCAACTTTAAATTAAATTTCCTCATTCTTTGAAATATTTTCGTTAGATTTTCATTGTGATGCTTTAAACTGCATCCAAATACAATTATATCGTCTACGTATAGAAAAGCCTCCGCATCTAAACCACTTAAAGCTATTGTTAGCATGCGCTGAAAGCTGTTGGACGATATTTTCAGTCCAAATGGCAAACGTTTGAATTGGAAATGTCCATTTCCTGTTGAAAATGAGGTCAGAGGTCGTGAGTCTTTGTGTAGGTCTATCTGGTGGAACGAGCTGGTCATGTCCAATGTCGAAAAGTATTTAGCTCTTCCAAGTCTGTCAAGTACGTCTTCTATTTTGGTAAGTGGGAATTTGTCACTTACGATTTTCTCGTTTAATTTTCTAAAATCGACGACGAGTCGCCATTTTTTCTTATCATTTGTTGATTTCTTCGGTACTACGAGTAGTGGAGAATTATAAGGACTGACCGAATGTTCTATTATGTTATCCCTCAAAAGTTGGTCAACCTGTTCGTTTATTTCTGTCATTTGTGTTTGTGGCAGTCTATAGTTTTTTATGTAAACTGGGTTTGAATCTGTTGTTTGTATTTGTTGCGTATAAAAATTGTTGACGCTTAAATGTTCTCCAGGGAGATGAAAAATATCCTGGTAATCTTTAATGATTTCTATTATAGAGTTTCTTGCTTCTGGTCCATTGCATCCAATGTCCAAATCGCTTATAAGTTTGTTGAGCCTGTCCTTGTTGACTGATTTGTTTCCTTTATATTGGAAAACAATGTACTTTTTTAAAAGTTCAGTTTTTACATTTAAATTTTTCAGTATTAAATCTTCCTCTGTTGTATTCAATACTTTAACATGTGCCACGCCTTTCGCGGGTATTATGCTATTTCCTAAAAATACTCCTTTTGCTATTTCTTCATTCAAAACTATGCTATCATCCATAACTTTAACGTTTATGGACACTATTGACTCAGACCGAGCTGGTATTAAAATATTTGTATTATATTTATCTTTTAAATTTATTGGTATGATTAATTCTTTTTCATTTATATTAAAACTAACCGTATATGTTTCAAAATCTATTTTTGACATATATTTTTCTAAAATATCTCGCCCTATGATTCCATCTGTTGCTATTGGAAAATCATCTTCAACTATATAAAAATTGTGCACAATGATTTCTGATTCTACCATTAATTTCAGATTAGTTGTGCCAATACATTCAATTTCTTCTCTTGTTATTCGTGTAAGTGTTAAAATATTTCTTGTATTAACTTCATCTATGTTATTTAATTTACAAATGGAGATATCAGCTCCAGTATCTATCAAGGATTTTAAATCTTTATTAGTATTTTTACATTTTAAAATTATGTAATTTGATAAATTTTTCGATATTTTGTACATTAGTTTTGGCCTCTGCGGGTACCATTCTCTGCTACCCGGCCATAACCGTTTCCCTGTGTTCTGAAATTTTGGTTTGAATTTCTATTTGTGTTATTATTGTTTCTGTAATTATTTCTTTGATTATTATTCTCATAATTATCGTTTTTAAAATTGTTCTTGTAATGGTTATTGTAACCATTATTTCCAAAATTTTGGCTGTAATTGCCATTATTAGTATTTCTATATGAAAAATTATGGCTTTGATGGCCATAAGAGTTGCCCCTGTAATTGTTGTTTCTATTATTATGATTGTTCTTATTATTATTATTAAATTGGTTTCTGTTATTTTGGTACCTTCTATTCTCGATACCAAAATTATTTCCATTCCGTATGTGAAATATTGTGTTACTGTCTGTTTCTAAACTTCTTTCTACAGTCATACACCTTTCTACGGCCTCATTAAATGTTTTTGGTGGATTTGACAACAAAATATTTGTATATTCCCTATTTACGCCTTTCAAGAAAATATTCAGAGACATACTCTCATTTACTTTATAAATTGCATTTTTTTCTAATTCGTTTGGATTATTCAAAGTTTTTATCTCAAAATTACTTAATTGTTCGGAAAGTTCCACAATTTTTTCTCTAAATTCTGATATATTTAATCTATTTTGCTTAAGTGCACTGAATTCACTTAAAACTTGCTGTAAATTCTTTGGATTAGGGTAAGCTTTTTCCAACGAATTCTTCAGCTCTAAGAACGTTGCAGGCTTATTTGAGCGTCCAAGTATACCGCGAACTTGGGCTGATAATTTAAAATTATAGACATATTTTACAAAAATAGGTCTATCTTCATCTTTTACAAGATCATGCAATAACTCGGATTGCGTAATAAAATCCTCCAGTTGATTAAAATTACCCTTAAAAATTTGTAGGTTTTTACCTACCATATTAATGTCAAAATTAGACATTTTTGGCAAATTTTCTTCTTCCCAAATGTTGGACAAATCTAAATTTTCAATATTATTTTCCGACAAATTTTCTTTTTTTTCCTTAATGGTTAAACTATTTATTATTATAATTATTTCTTTATAACAATTGTGGAATTTTTCTTTTAAAATTCGACAATTTTCTTTATTTTCTATTTTTTCTACTTCAAGTTTTAATTTTCCAAAATTTTTTTGACGTTTCAGTCAATGAATGAAAAAAAATGTCGGTCGTGAGCTCGTGGTCGCGTAAAATTTTTCGCGAGTGCTTTAAAAATAAAAAATTTAAGTGCTGAAGTGTGCAAGAAAATTATTAAAAAAATGGTTTTTTTATAAATGTAAGTTTTAACAATATTAATTATTAAAATAATATACTGATTGAAAAATTACTAAATGAACTTAAATAATTCATGTGCCGTGTTCGTAAATGTGTGTGTTTTATATAAATGTTTTTATTGAATATCACATAATAAACGTGTGTTCATAAATGTGTGTGTTTTATACAAATGTTTTTTTTTTGAATATTTACATAATAAATATGTATAACTTATTAGAGTCGTTTGTTTTTGAACGCTCGAAATTGGTCCTCGAGCTCGTCGATTTCCAACCAAATCTTTGATGCCGTCTGGAAGTCCGGTGGATGCTCAGCATTTACAATCGCCTTCAGTGCAGCAATTTTTTTCCGTAGTTTCACCAATCTTCCTCCTCTCCTACTTCTTGGTTGTACCGTCGGTGGTATGACGACTCGTGATGCTTCTTTTAATCTGTTCTGACGCTGCTGATACTCCTCCAGCGTGAGCTTTATTGGCCCTCTGCTCAATGGTATGTACACCGGAGCGTTTGCGTTGCCGCCTGGTGGCACGAACTCTTCTAGCGCTTTGTTAAATTCCGCGTTGGGCAGGATCGCCATGTAGTGTTCGAAATTGGATTTTTGTTATTGTTTGCTTTGTAATTAATGTGAGTTTGTTGCGAATTTAAATACGCGGTGTGTTATAGTTTTTAAGGCCCTGCCTATGGGTTTTTAGCCGGCGTTTAAAACGCCACTGGCTTCTAATTAAAAAAAAAAAACCTGAGCAGATTAATGCTCTAAAGGCAGTTTAAAATGTAAGCAGATGAATGCTTTGTATTGAATGTTTATTTTTGAGGATTGCACCTCCTTAAAAAGCAAAATAACAGTATTTTGATAATGGTCAAATTGAGTTAAAATGCTTAATATATAATAACTTAAAATAAGTAAATAAAACCTTAAATTTTACATAAACAAAAGTATTATACTTCTTTGAGTTAAATCATAACATAGTGATGTGCTTAAAATTAGTGCGATAGTGCAGGCGGTTATAGGGTATTCTACAATGTGTTAATTTTTTATATTTTTAAATTGAGTCTCAAACAAAAAACTAAAAATGTCCGATATCGATCAAAACTGACTATATACAATAAAAAACAAAAAAAGCTATATACAATATTAAACATTTTTTATTTATTTATTTAATATAATTAATTACAATAATTAATTACTATAACTAATGTGTACAGTGAGTACTAGCTGCCATGGCCTTCGACTCAAAACATTTTTATTTTCATTAAAAACATTAGATATGTTAAGTCAAAACTAGGTATTTACTATATGAATTTGATACAAAAAGTTAATGTTCTATCAAAACAGCACATTTACTGAAATTTGTGAAACTAAAACTTTCGACATACATATAAAAAAATTACATTTTCTTAGTGACGGATAAATTATGATGGTGATTTCAAAGCATTTTAAAAGTCGATAATTTCAGTTATTGGACTAACAGTTGCAAAAAAAAAAATAATTTTTTAAGCAAACAATTTAAAAATGATGGATTAAATCTCAAACCCTTGACCATGAAATCATTCAAGATTAAGGAACTTGCATTTATTTCAAGCAAGACACAGGTACAATAATGTTTAGATATCCTACATATTTTTATAATGCACACACTTTATATGACAGTTCTTTAAACATACATATGTAAAAAATTATTTGGAAAAGCGAAAGTTATTTATTTTCATTCCATTTTAACATTCTTATTTTTAATTTGATTAATATTTGTTATTTCCTAATTTTTACTGAACAAAGGTGTATATTAACTAAAAGATAAAATATGTATGTCGAACAAACCCAATAAACATTGTGGCGAGGGGTGATTCGTTGACGAATCGCTTGTAAATAGTTTTTTTCGTATTATTTTCGAATAGTTTGCATCGCTAAAAATTGCTTTGCTAAAATGCATTTAAGATGTTTTAGCCTTCCCAAAATTTGTATTTCCACTAATTTTTCTTTATTTTCTTTTCAGGGACTTGCTATCGAATCATCTTTCAATATTTTTATTACTCGCTAGTGAATCGCATTTTTCAGCCTCAGCTATTCGTAAGCAATTCGCTTTTCTCATTTTAAGCAATTAATCAAATGGTCATTACTTTTATTTTTGCGAATCGTTACCGAATGGTGCCATTTATATCTTACGATTCGTAGCGAAGTGTTTTGTCCCCAATGATTTCTTATTTAGTAATATAGTAATATAAGTATATAGTAATATATGCAGGCTGAACTACTGCAGATATCCACCTTATATTCACACCATATCTTTGTGTGGTGCTCCGGAATTTTTTTGCTTTCGAAAATCCCTCCTAGGTTGCGTTGTAGGCACAATCTTTATGCAGTTTCATTACCGATTTATATGATATACACATACTTATATATATGATACCATATAAGATATGGTGCGAATATAAGGTGGATAGCTGCAGTGGTTCAGCCGTGATGGTCACAATTGCATACGCACCAACGATAAGAATAAACTTTGAATTTACTGAAATTTTTTCTTTAGGAATTTGTTACGGTAAATTTTTGTATGATAACGTATAAATGTTAGACCGTTGTTTGGTTGAATCGGGTGTGAGGATTTAATATCTGGCGTTAGCTTTTCTCTAATTGTGCACGTTTCTTAAAAAAATAATTTTGAAAAAAATTCCTATAGAAAAAATTCACAAAATTGAGGGTGCGATGGGGTAAAGTGTACCCCCAGTCCCCTTTTTTTTGTGTTTTGTTTAATAACTTTTCATGCCCGAACCGAAAATCACCCAGGCAACATCAGATTTTTTGCCTCCATACAAATCGACACAGCCTATTAAGCACACGTGATAAGCACACTTTGTTACTTAAATATACTGTTACTTTCAACATATATAAAGAGATATATGTGACTTACTTCATATCTTACATCTAACGGATTGAAACACAACTAGTTTGCTAAATTAATATTCGAAAAGCAAACTGTGGCTAAAGCACGTAAGCTTTTATCAAAAAGCTTTTTAAGAAATAATTACACTGGTTTACAAATAACGAAAAGTTGTTTGTACTTTGAATGCCACTATCCTTTTCTCATGTAAAATCGGTCGATTATTCCGAAAAATTTTTTTTTTCTGTCACTCCGTTTTCGAGATATTGCCCACTGTAGGGTTTTCAACGAAAAAAAAGTTGGTTCCACTTAATTGTACATATCTCCAGAACCAACATGACTCATCAAACAAATGAGATATCAAATAAAAGCTAATAAAATTTCTTACAAACTATACAAACATCATTTTTTGGTCGAGCTGTTAGTTTTGGTTTTTTTTATTTTTCAGAAAAATTTCCAAAAAAAGACAAAATAGTTGCAAATTTCGTTAAGAAATCAAAATATTTTGTTACTTTTGATATTTTTTACTAAGAGCCTTTATTTTTCCAAATATAAAAAGCTATTGTTGAAGAAAATCTATTGAGAAATGAAAAAGTTGTGTTCAATGGAACGGGTGCTTTCCTTCAAGTTATGTTTTTTTTTACAAATTTTAGGCCATTTCCTCACGGAGCAATTCAAAAGTAATGCAATTGCAACAAATGCTGCTAACCCATGTTAGTATACCGAAACCTTCACATGGAGCAACTTTTTTAAAACTAGTTGGCAACATGTTTGTGATAAGTTCTATGCAACACAGCATGCTGCAATTTATATCACCAACTTTTTGTGTTTTTGCTTTGGTCATTCTTTACAATGCTAAAAATTTAGCATCACTTTGTTGCAACACTTTTACTGCCACGAACAATCTGCTGTTTATATTATTTTTTTATGTACGTCAAATCTTTTTTGACGTTTGTTTTTTCGCGTATAGTACAAGAAAAGGAATAGTTGTACTTTGGGGCCCACGCCACTTGTTTTTTTTGGGCCCTTAGGTAAAATTATGTATATTCCAATAGAAATAATCAATGTTGCGTTGTAACATGTCTTGCTCTCCTGAAAGCATAGGTTGCAATTATGTTTTGAATTGCAGTGTTTTGAAACTTTATACATAATTGTGTTGCAATTGCATTACTTTTCCATTGCTCCGTGAGGAAAAGGCCTTATTGTCATATAAATAAATTGGGTATTGTACTATAATTTTTTATTTTTCATTTTTATTGTTCATAGGAAACAAGTCAAGGGTTTAGCGAAAGAAAAGATAAGAACAAACACGCTACAATAAAAACAGGTCGGCTCACGACTGAGAGTCCAACCGTCGAAACCGTCACAGCAAAACGTCTGATTTCGACACTTATGGCTATAAGAAAGAGAGCCTACCTGTTTTTATTATGCCATGTGAATACTTATTTTGTGTTTTTTTGACAGTTTCGGCGGTCGCACTGTGAGTCGTGGACCTACCTACCTTTATTGTACCTGCAGCACTTTCGAGATGTATAAAAGTAAAAACATTCATGCATTATACTAAAAAACGTGGCAAACAAACGGACGCACAATTTGTAACGAAAGGAAAAAATAAGATATACTTCAAAATAAAAGGAGTAAAAGACTGCGACAATTCCAGTGTAAAAACGACCCAGATATTTTCTGCTACGTGTGCGGTGAACTTACTTTCGAAAAGAAACCAGTAAATTTTACGAATTTACACATTACACAGCTATACACATTACTAAGAATGACAATATCTGCTATTGCGTAGACATTCCTGGCTTATTTAATACCTTCGGTCAGCCGTACATTCCCAAAGAGTGGCGTTTGTTTATTGATGGCAGCAAAGTGAGCTTGAAGGCGGTATTACTTCATATAGGAAACAAAAAGCCATCGATTCGGATCGCACATGCAGTCAACACAAAGGAAACGTACGAAATAATGGCGAAGCTATTGACATGTATTAAATATGAACAACACGACTGGAAAATATGTTCTGATCTCAAAGTGGTTTACAGAGTAGCTACACAAAGTACTGCTGTTTTCTCTGCAAGTGGGATAGTCGAGCACGTGAACACCACCATTACAAAAAGGGCTGGCCAGAAAGAATTGAGTCGAAAGTTGGAGAGAGCAACGTCAAAAACGTTCCACTCGTCAAAAAGGAAAACATATTTCTCCCACCGTTGCACATCAAACTTGGACTTATGAAAAACACTGTAAAGGCGTTAGACAAAGAAAGCGAAGAATCTCGGTGACGAGAGCGACGAACATGGGGAAAGATTCCACCAACAGATGAAAGTAATTGAGAATCGGTACTAAGGATTTTGGGACAAAGGAATGATGGGCGACTATTGTTGGTTTCTCATCAGAGAAACCGATCCCGAATTAAATAAACGACAAAACAAGAATTCTAATCATTTTTAATTTCTGAATGATAAATAAAAATCATTTACAATGTAAATAACAATATAAATGATTTAAGGGAACAATAAAAATTATTAATAATAATTATATACAATATAAATAACGTAAATTATTAAAAGAACAATAAAAATTAAGAATATATGATTTTATTACAACAACCTTTAATTCTCATTTTTTTTTATGGCAATAAAATAAGTCCAAATGCATAAATTGATAATCACACAATTTGGGTTCTTTCGTTCCATTGAACACAACTTTTTCATTTCTCAATAGATTTTCTTCAACAATAGCTTATTTTCCTTTGGAAAAATAAAGGCTTTTAGTAAAAAATATCAAAAGTAACAAAATATTTTGATTTCTTAACGAAATTTGCAACTATTTTTTCTTTTTTAGGAAATTTTTCTGAAAAATAAAAAAAATCCCCGAAATTTAAATTTATTTCGCCAAAACTAACAGCTCGAGCAAAAAATGATGTTTGGATTGTTTGTAAGAAATGTAATTAGCTTTTAGTTGATATATCATTTGTTTGCTTACTGTTGTTGGTTCTGGAGATATATGCAATTAAGTGGAACCAACTTTTTTTTTTCGTTGAAAACCCTACAGTGGGCAATATCTCGAAAACGGAGTGACAGAAAAAAAAAATTTTTTTTTCGGAATTAGCGACCGATTTTACATGAGAAAAGAATAGTGGCATTCAAAGTACATATTGGCTGTAAGCCAGTGTTACAGAGATAAACTTTATAATGAGATTATTTGTATATTGTGTAAATTGTTTGTGTATTAAATGAAAACTATGCACGTGTGAAGTTACAGTTTAGTGACAAGCAGTGTTGGGTAAAATTAAATTGTTTTTACAATTAAATGATTACAATTAATTAATTGTTAATTGTGTGCTCAACAATAAGCAATTAATCAATTGTTAATTGCAACTTTTGCAATTAACAATTAATCAATCGTCAA
Source organism: Tetanocera ferruginea (assembly GCA_958299015.1). Lineage (NCBI taxonomy): Eukaryota > Metazoa > Arthropoda > Insecta > Diptera > Sciomyzidae > Tetanocera > Tetanocera ferruginea. The sequence continues at coordinate 77,273,031 of OY282641.1, read as the reverse complement.
ACTTTGCAATTAACAATTAATTAATTGTTAATTGTGACTTCTGCAATTAGCAATTAATTAATTGTTAACTGCAATAATTAATTAGACTAAAAAAACTAACAATTAATTTGCAGAAAAATTAAATATTTTTTTTCATTCGTTTAAGTTTAAAACAATTAATTTTATTTAATCTTCTAATATATAAAATCAAATGTTTGTCCCTCTGTCATCGGGTGGACAAATTAATTGTAGGTGGGTCATTGGCACTTTTATGGGTTCCATGGAACATTTGGACCAAAATGGATGATTCTATGGCCAATCGGATGCAGTGGGATTATCTGAGGTCACAGGTGGGTCGTTGGCACTTTTATGGAGTCCATGGAACATTTGGACCAAAATTGATGATTCTATGGCCAATCGGATGCAGTGGGATTATCTGAGGTCAAAGGTGGGTCATTGGCACTTTTATGGAGTCCATGGAACATTTGGACCAAAATGGATGATTCTTTGGCCAATCGGATGCAGTGGGATTATCTGAGGTCACAGATGGGTCATTGGCACTTTTATGGGTTCCGTGGAACATTTGGACCAAAATGGATGATTCTATGGACAATCGTGTGCAATGGGATTATCTGAGGTCACAGGCGGGTCATTGGAACTTTTATGGGTTGACCGCCCTAACGCAGCATTGCGTTTAAGCTATAAGCCAGCTATCAATATCAAGCGGATAGTCAGTCAAGATCATACCATTGAAGGCAACAGTTGGCATCCGCCAGTCAAGAGTAGACCATTGAAGGCGACAGTTGGCATCCGCCAGTTAAGAGCAGACCATCGAATGCAACAGTCGAGAGGATACCATTGAAGGCAACAGTTGACATCAGGCAGTCAGGAGTAGAATAACGATCGCTAGCAGAGAACTGAAGGTGAAAGTTGTATGGCGAAGAAGTGGAGTGCAAACGCGGAGTTAAAGTAAAGGAAGGGTGATACGCAGGTAAGGTGTGGTGACAGAAGGACGTAGACGGACCAAGGAAAGGAATTTATATTAAGTTTCATTAAGGTAGCAGGTCTCAAATTATCTTTTGAATTTATATTGAATATTATTAAGGTAGCAGGTGATCTTTGATCAAGTATTATAAGTTTTAAAGTAAAAAACCGACCTTGACGACCAGACACCACACCTCATCGGCAGCAAAGCGTCGAGCAGAGTGGCGGCCACGTATTCTCATCACCGTCTAGAGGTATTGGCCTAAAGACCCAAAAAAATCCTGCCAATTTAATTTCTACACGTCTCTTTAATTTACTAAAATTGTTCCGAACCTTCGAATCCGGCGAGCTTGTCTCAGCTATAAGCCCGGAAGATCGGGAGCTTCGTTACAGGATAAGATACCAAATTTTAGTATGATACAACTAAAACCGTCAACTGTAAAATTTTGTTGGATTTACTGCAGAAAGGAAAATAAATTGAATATTCATTTATTTTTCTTCATATACTAACTTTATCTTGCATAAATAGGGTATTGCCTGGTTGTCTTCTTACTTGGACTAATTTTTGTTAAAAAAAGCTAATTTTTGTATGCACCCCCCATACAAAATAGTTTTAAAATATTATATTGGTGCAAGGAAGGATCCCTCAGGGTTTAGCCGAATTGAATAATTTAGTGCTCATATCTTTTTACATAGCCTTCTGACGAATTTTTGTTAAGATTGAAAAACTTTTGTGTATACCTCCCATACTAGGGAGGTACTCTAAGGACTAACCGATTTCAATAATTTTTAAAATTTTTCTTAACTAGCTCGGAGTACTGTGTACCGTTTTTTGTCATAGCGTTCTGGCCGAATTCATAACAGCTGAAATTTTGAAAATACAATAATTAATTTTTACAAACCTAAATCTCAAGAAACCACGAAAAAAGCCCATGGAAATTGTAAGTTTCATTGTTTTTACGAAACGAGAATATAATGTTCATATATGTGTATTAGAGTGGGTCGAAAAAAAAAGTTTGAAAAAACCACCCCCTATTTTAAATTTGACCTCGAGAGGATTCCGAAAACAAAAAAATTTTTTTTTTTGGACCACCGGAAAAACAGCCAAAATGGTATTTTTTGCATAACTTAAGCATTACATGTCAGATCTTATGTCAATAGATTTTTCGAGAACTTTTTCATTTCTCAATAGATTTTCTTCAACAATAGCTTATTTTTTTTGGAAAAATAAAGGTTTTTAGTAGACAATATCAAAAGTAACAAAATATTTTGATTTCTTAACGAAATTTGCAACTATTTTGTCTTTTTTTTGGAAATTTTTCTGAAAAATAAAAAAAATCCCCGAAATTTAAATTTATTCCGCCAAAACTAACAACTCGACCAAAAAATGATGTTTGCATTGTTTGTAAGAAATTTTATTAGCTTTTATTTGATATATCATTTGTTTGATTACTGTTGTTGGTTCAGGAGATATATGCAATTAAGTGGAACCAACTTTTTTTTTTCGTTGAAAACCCTACAGTGGGCAATATCTCGAAAACGGAGTAACAGAAAAAAAAAAATTTTTTTTCGGAATTAGCGACCGATTTTACATGAGAAAAGAATAGTGGCATTCAAAGTACATATTGGCTGTAAACCAGTGTAATTAAGGATTTTAACAGTATGATTTTAAACAATGATTTTTTGAATAGACTTACTTGGTTTTTTACTCCAAGACGACTTGACACAGAAAGGGAAGTTTTAACAATTTTTGCCAGTATTTATAAATTTTTGGTGTAACAGTTGCAAACAACAATACAAATTTAAATTAGAAGTAAATTGCTATGAATATAGATCAAATATAAATCAGACTTAATCAGACAATATAGAAATACAAATACTTAGATCGTACAATATCTTCATCTCGTTTAGCCACTGCCTTCTCTCTCGCACGTCTCCACAGCATAAACTGCTTTACCAGCATGCGACGCTACCATTCTTTAAAGGTCTTCAACAAATCCATTGCTGACTTTTTCTTGTAAAGACTTTTTCTTAAATGTTTCATTTTAATTTCTTATTTTAAAAAATTGAAACAATTTTTTAAAACTAATTATTATACAAAGTAAAACTACAATATGAACCATTTACCATACTGAATTTTTGTTTATAATTTTCATATACGTATGACTTGTCACTAAACTGCAACTTCACACGTGCATAGTTTTAATTTAATACACAAACAATTTACACAATATACAAATAATCTCATTATAAAGTTTATCTCTGTAATTATTGCTTAAAAAGCTTTTTGATAAAAGCTTACGTGCTTTAGCATAGTCTGCTTTTCGAATATTCATTTACCAAACTAGTTGTGTTTCAATCCTTTATATATAAGGTATGAAGTTAGTCACATGTATCTCTTTATATATGTTGAAAGTAACAGTATATTTAAGTGACAAAGTGTGCTTATTACGTGTGCATAAAGGTATGAATCATCAAGTAGTTTAAAAAGTTATTTTTTTTTTATATTGAATTAAAAAACACAATGCCATTTAAGAGGAATTTAAATAAAAAATTATAAAAATTGTATTATAAATTATAAATTAATATATGATTACAAAGTTAGCCCGGCATTAGAGAAGTCATTCCCTGAACTCAATGAACACATTCACATCTTTTTATACCCTAAACATGTAAGGTGATGGTATATAAACTTAATGCAAACGCTTGTTACACCTAGAAATAAGCGAGTCTGGTATAAAAAAGTATATATATTCTTGATCAGCGTCACTACGTGATTCGATTTCTTCATGTCCGTCCGTCCGTCTGTGTATTGTCGGAAAACACATGATAAGGAGGAGGAGTTGAGATAATTGTAGCAACTATGCACTACTGACAATTTTTGGAATCCGCCACGGACAGACCTACCACCCATACAACCCCAAAATTGAAATGACTATATAGAGAGTTATATTTAAGCTACAGAAGTAAAATTTGATATGCATGTACTTTATACCAAAACCAAGACATACACGAATCGCTTGATAACACACAAACCTCCAAAAATTGAAAACACTATAAAAAGGTTTATGTATAACCATTGAATAATCTTTAATATAAAATTGAAGTTGAAATTTAAGTGCGCCATAGACTCCAAAACTACTGGACCGGTTTTTATGAAAAAAATTTTAAAATTTCATATTTCTGCTACAGAATTACATAGGCGGAATTTCTTTTAGAAACTCAAACAATAAATATATTTAATTAAAGTCTTAAGTTTTTTAGAAAATTAACAGCGATGCTAAGCATTGCTTGGTCGCTTACTTTTCACGCGTTTGTGTTACGAGCGTTTCAACTTCATGTTGCTATCAACCCTTCTCTTTAAACTTTTTTGATCTCGCTCTCGCTCTCCACACTCATTCGAAGAGTAACCAAAAGCAGTTGGCGCTCTTTGACGTGATGGGAATACAAGTTAAATAAAGCTTGCTGTGCTGTTGTTGCTATAGAATGATGAGCTGCAAGCCAATGCGTGCTATTTGGTTCGCCGCATGCAATTTCTTTACACATATTTTTATTGTAGTTTTCCAATTTTTTAAATTACACTTTAGAAAGAAAGATATTTTAATATTTCAAAACGTGGCATAGTGATAGCATATTTTGTATAGATTAAAGATAAATTAAAAGTTTGAAAAATGAAGTGTTCGTATTTCTCTTAACTGCAAATAAATTCCTCGGCGTAAAAAAAGTTTGACAAGGTCAACAGAAAATGCAAGAGCAATGCTCCGCGCTAGGAGAGCAAGAGCAGCTACTCAAAGTGAAAATTGTTGGTAAATTATGCATGCAATTATTTGCTTACACGACTGCGATTGAAGTGAGGTAGTGGCGTAGCTAGGGTTGCTGGCACCCGGGCCGGAAACTAAATTGTTCACCCTTTAAGAAGGTTATACTAAACCTCATAAAAGCAGTGCTTAAAAAGTACTACGAAATTAATATAATTTTTTTAATTAATAGTTTACTGTTATGATTATTTTGTTAAAGTGCAAATGAGTAAACATGTATATTTTAGTTCATTTTATTATTTATAAAAGTCGGTAACAATATACAAAATTAATCTCATCGATATTAATATATTTGTTATCATTTGAAAGATAATTTGTTAACTTATACAAAACTGAAAAATTTTCCGCAATCAAGGAATTTTTCAAAAATGTTTTGTTAACGCAAAATTTTGACTTGCAATAGTAAGTAAATCCCCAAAGATCTATTTTGAATAATTTTGCATAATTGAGGAAAAAATAGGACTGGTAAGTAAAACGTTAATAAATTTTCCCTCAGTTACCCTATATAACAATCAATTTAAATATTTTTTCGAAATCAATCCACGTCTTCTACATAAAAGTTAAGTGAAAATTAGAACAAAATATTAAAATTAATTAATAAACCTTTTTCCTAATTTTTATAAATTTCTTTATAGTTTTACATCTTTTTATACATATCAGCTTCGACTTTAATAGACAAGACTGAGATCTGTAACATTTGACTGCCTTATTCTCGACCATAAATATCACAGTATCACAATATCACAGTGATACCAAATTGATATCGGAAATTTGTTTCGTAGTCATTATCTACATAATTCCCAAAGCAAACTTACCCTGGGAGAACAAGGTCAAGACTCATGAAAATTAGAATAATTTTTAGAATAGTTTTTTCTTAAAAACTGTATTTTTGACAGTTTTTGTTGTTTGATTTGAACAAAATAATAATTATGTATTTTAGTAAATTAAAGCAGTTAGGAAACCATCTTAGAGTTTTAAATAGACATCTTCAAAATAAAATAAAAAAACATCAGAATGCCATAAAATTGTTATAAAACTCCATCTATTTAATTTAAATAAAAAATTTAATGAATTTTAATCAATTTAATTTTTTTAGAAATTTTAAAGCAAGTAATAAATTGAGCTTTTAAATTGTTATGTAACAGGACACCCAAAAACATATTTCTATTAAAAATGATGTTCTAGCAGGTTAAGAGCTGCAAATAAGGCTTGTTTGTCGATGTATAGTCTCAGAAGTCAGATTACTGACATTTATGACATGAGCACGTTTTTCTAAAAAGCTCTGGAGAAATGTTTTGCTGGAGAACTTCATGAAAAGATTTCTACATGTATTAAACAAACATGTAGAAATCTTTATTGGGCTTAATTTGATAGGCTTGATTATTATCAAATAATTATTTAAATCAAATACGTTGTATATAAGATATATTTTAATATATGCGCAACTATATTTGAAAAAAGCGAGAAAAACTTTAAAAATTTGTTTGTTTAAACTTACGCAGTGTGCGTGGGGTATAATAAATAAAACTCTTGCACGCTACCGATGCATATAAAAAAGTTGACAAAGTGCTACAAATACAAGTTGTAAAAGTTGACAAAGTGAAAATAAGCTAGCAAATGACAATAGAAACGAAAAGTTCCTCGGAAAGTAACGTAAACATCAGAAAAGGACTATAACAATAACAAAACAAGTGAAACAAAAACCGAGGGAAATTTTTTACATACAAGCGAAGACAATTCATTTGGGTTATAGAAATGGATAATTATGCGGAGTGTCATTGCTCTTATGTCGCTTCATCGTCGGCGGTGTCACCTTCTTTTTGTAATTATTCAATGGTATAACCTATGAAGGCAAAACTTGGTATGGGAGTATGTTATATTAAAACTTAAATGTGTATGGACGTCATTCGCCCACGAAAACGCCCACCTCCAAGGGCGTCCACAGAATTTTGCAAAGGGGGGCGGGGCAAAGGTATACATAAAGTGACCCACGTATATAGGAATGAGTTTTTATATTTTCTTAGATATTTCGTAAATACAATACTCATGTTAAATAGATGATAGACAAATTGATGAATTCAAAACGCATTAATAAATACTTTATACAGTCAAATCCTATGACTCGTTTTAACTCAAGTACCCCCTATAACTCAAGGTACTTCCATATTTATAGTAAAACGCAAAAAATGGACCCTACTTTTCAGAAATTGGAAATGAATGTTAAAATCATGTTTTTCGGACCCTCTGAGTTTTGTGATTTTATTAATTTTCATACTGTCCTAGTAACACGAAACTAACAACAAAATTATGTCCCCACATAAAATTTATCGGTGAATTCGATTCGGGTCAAGTTTACTCTCACCAGGAGCAAAAGAATATCGTTGATTTTTCTTTCAGATCTCAGATCTCAGATCTTTAATTCTCCTGACCTCCTGATAGATTATTGCGGTATTTTGAAAATTAAGCACTCCAGTTGCTTAATGCGGACTTAATGTTGATTATATTTAAAGAAGCTCCTGGAAACGTCAAAAACTATCGCCCGATAAACTTTGGCGGCCAATTTGAGCGGCGATGTCTCCTCTAGACAATAAACTTGAGGGGTCTCTTCAAGACCTTAAAAATGGAATGTGCGTAGGGTTTGGGTCCCAACCACATTATAACTTCCCAATGAAAACAAAATCAGCCTCGGATATGAACCCCCACTACGTTGACGACCACCGCAAACGAAAAACGGATAATGATTTACGGATATGCACCTGGAATGTCCGGACCCTTTATAGGGAAGGTGCCACTGTCCAACTGGCGGAAGCCCTCGAAAAAATTAAGGCTGATATCACCGCCATCCAGGAGATGCGATGGAAAGGACAAGGCTGCTCTAAGAGAGCAGACTGCGATATCTACTACAGCTGCCATGCGGAGAAGCGCGAATTTGGATGCGGATTCGTCGTAAGTCGGAAACTACGCCATCTTGTTTCCCGGTTCACACCTGTGAACGAAAGGCTGGCGACAATCCGCATCAAGGCGAAATTCTTCCACATCAGCCTTATTTGCGCACATGCCCCGACGGAGGAAAAGGACGATGCTGTCAAGGACACCTTCTACGCGAGCCTAGAGGACGTGTATTATCGCTGCCCGGCCCACGACGTAAAAATAGTTCTCGGCGATTTTAATGCGAAGGTCGGAAAAGAAGTCATCTTTGGCTCCACTGTCGGTCAGTTCAGTCTCCACGAGACCACTTCGAATAACGGTCTAAGACTGATCAACTTCGCCGCGGCGCGAAACATGGTAGTTAGTAGCACCAGATTCCAACACCTCGATATCCAAAAGGCAACCTGGCTGTCCCCGGATCAAAAAACGCGAAACCAAATTGATCATGTTGTGATCGACGGAAGGCACGCTTCAAGTGTACTGGATGTGCGCACATTTCGGGGGGTCAATATTGACTCCGACCATTATCTTGTTGCAGACAAGATCCGCATGCGATTGTGCAATGCGAAGAATGTACGCACAGGTGTGCAACGAAAGCTTGATGTCGATAAGCTGCTATCACAACGGACCGCCGAGGCCTACTCCGCTCAACTCTCGGTTAAGCTCAACCAACCTTACTCTTGCCTCGACGACGCTGGCGGACTTTGGGCGCATATATCCCACTCCATGCGCACTGCTGCTGAAGAAGTCATTGGTTTTCGGCGCCCGCAACCTCGCAACCAATGGTATGACCAGGAGTGTTGCGACGCGACAGCAGCAAAATACGCCGCATATAAAAAGACGCTGCAGTCAGCTGCAACGCGAGCCATGCACGAAAACTATCGCGATAAGAGGAAGGAAGAGAAATGCCTTTTCAGACGTAAAAAAAGAAAGCAGGAAAAGCGTGAGCGAGAAAAAATTGAGGTGTACCAGGGCAGGAAGGATGCTCGAAAATTCTACCAGCAGGTTAAGCGTCTAACCCAAGGTTTCAAGCCCGGAGCATCCACTTGTAGAGATGAGAATGGTGATCTGGTAACAGATACGCAGTGCGCATTGAGATTATGGAGACAGCATTTTTCCAATCTGCTTGCAGGTGACGATACCAACAATTCCGCCCTTGGAGAATGCAGTCTGACACCACCAATCGACGATGATGGAGTGGAAATTCCACCACCTAGCCATGACGAGGTTAAAGTTGCTATCCAGCGACTCAAAAACAACAAAGCCGCAGGTGCTGACGGCCTGGCTGCTGAATTCTTTAAAACCGGCGGCGGTGAATTGATAAGGTGCATGCATCAACTCATCAGCAAAATATGGCTAGCGGAAAGCATGCCCGACGATTGGAATCTCAGTGTGCTTTGTCCTATACTTAAGAAAGGAGACCCGACAATCTGCGCCAACTACAGAGGTATCAGTCTTATTTCCATCGCATATAAGGTTCTTTCGAGCGTTTTGTGTGAAAGATTGAAGCCGCATACCAAAACACTGATTGGACCTTATCAGTGTGGCTTTCGTCCTGGCAAGTCCACCATAGACCAGATTTTTACACTACGCCAAATCCTGGAAAAAACCCACGAAAACCAAATCGACACCCATCATCTCTTTGTTGATTACAAAGCTGCGTTCGATAGCCCGATTCGGGATTGCCTGTACGCAACAATGTCTGAGTTCGGTATACCTGCGAAGTTGATTAGGCTCTGCAAGATGACGTTGAGCAATACATGCAGCTCCGTCAAGGTAGGAAATGACCTCTCCGAAACCTTTAATACCGAACGAGGTTTCAGACAAGGCGACCCGCTATCATGCGATCTCTTCAATTTCATCATGGAGGGGATCCTACGAAAGGCAGGTGTACATCGAAATGGCACCATTTTCTACAAAGGTGTCCAGCTCCTTGCGTATGCTGACGATATCGATATTATCGGCAGAACCAAGAGAGATGTAACCGCTGCTTTCGCCGCTATCGAAAAGGAATCAGCCAAAGTGGGTTTGACGGTGAACGAGGGCAAAACAAAGTATATGCTGTCTGCAAATAGGGAAGTGCGGCGTCTAGGCTCCCATGTTACAGCAGGCAAATATAACTTTGAAGTTGTCAAGGAGTTTACTTACCTTGGCACCGCCGTAAACAGCAACAACAATGTCAGCCTGGAGATAAAGCGAAGAACAACAATTGCTAATAGGTGCTACTACGAGCTAAGTAAGCAATTAGGTTCCAGAGCCCTCTCTCGATCGACAAAACTAACACTCTACAAGACGCTCATCATACCTGTGCTTCTCTATGGCGCTGAAGCATGGGTGGTATCGCAAGCAGATGCAGCCGCTCTTGGGGTGTTCGAGAGGAAAGTTCTTCGCAAAATCTTTGGTCCTGTTCGAGTTGGCGACGACTATCGCATTCGAATGAACCACGAACTGTACGAGCTCTACGACGACATTGACATAGTCCAGCGTATAACAATTCAGCGACTACGTTGGCTGGGTCATGTCTTTCGTATGGATGAAGAAGCTCCAGCGAAAAAGGTGTTTGAGGCGAAAGCCGAGGGTCGACGACGAAGAGGAAGGCCATGCCTCCGATGGATTGACCAGGCCGAGGAAGCCCTTACCGCGCTTGGTGAAAGAGATTGGAGACGGCGCGCGCGAAGCAGAGACGCCTGGCGAGACCTGATGAAGTCGGCCGTAACCCGTCAACGGGTTGTCATGGCCACCTAAGTAAGTAAGTAATATTTAAAGAAGCAATTTTGCAAATCGAACATGTTTTAAACGATATACGATATACTATGTGAATGTACTTTTTAGATAAAAGTGAATTTCTTGTTGTTTACCTGTAAAAGATATTTAAAATATTTTTATTTCTGTTGTATTAGTGTAACAATATGTTTTTCAAAGCTTCTGTACGGGAAAAATGTTTTTGAAGTGCTTCTACTACTTGAAGAATGATTTGGTTTTCGTTCTCCGACGTAGTTAGTTTCTCATAGAATCCGTTCATGAGATGCCCTCTCTGCATTAACGACCTCTATTAACGACTGAAATATTTCTGACGTTTTCTTCAACTTCCAAAAATTTTTCGTTTTATGTGCTTAGGCTCGTCCTGAAACAAGACAATTTTAAAACAGTACCTTTCTTGGTCCATAAATCGCACCCTCGATACAGCACACGGTTCTTTAATTTTTCGCACCTCACCTTTTTTGAGTAGAATTGAGTGGTTTCTCTCCAAGAAACATTTATATAACGTGAAAAAAATGTACTTCATCGGTATTAGTTGTTTTACAGCGAATCGAACATGCTCATCTCGACCATTTGGAGGAAAATATTTTTAAATGCGACTGTCATGAGTGACGTTTTTTGCTCGAATTTGATTTCGAAGAACGACCTTCTTTTTTCTATTATTGGATTACGTCAAAACAGCGAGTTGACAATTTTTAATGTTAAAAAATTAATTAATTATCAAATCGTTTGACGACACGACTATTCATACCATCAAAATTTCTTCAAACCATTGGTTACACAACAGAGAAAATCAAGTGCTCGTAAAATATCTTATAAATTTGCGTTGGTGAAATTAATAAGAATATTTATAAGTTGGCAATGAAATGTTATAAAAACTTAGCACAGCGCAAGTAAAATATACTACTATAAATATATAAAATCGAAAAAGGCTTTCTTATGCGCTAAAATCATATTTCGAATTTTTAAACTCCCACGCGTTCTGCGTAATGGGTATATTAATTTTGTCACGTGTGTAACGCCCGTAAGGAGGCGTAGTAGGTATAGAAAAGTATACATATTGGTGCTCAGCATCACCACCTGAGTTAATTAAGCCATGTCCGTCAGTCTGTCTGTCCGTCTGTGGACACGATTACAGCCGTAATTGTGAAACTATCGTGCTGAAATTCGATATTTAAGCTTTTTTCTATAAAACTAAGATCAAGTTCGAGAATGGGCTAAATTGTATGAAAACCACGCCTACTTCCCATACAACCCCAAAATTAAAAACTATATAAAGAAGCAAATAATGAAGCTAAAAATCTTAAATTCGGTATTTGTGTAGTCTATGACAAAACTCAGGTGTGTTAGAGAAATGGGCGTCATCCACCCACTAACACGCCCACCTCCCATACAACCATAATATTGAAACCTATATAAAGAGGCTTATGTCGAAGCTACAAAAGTAAAATTTGATTTTTATTATTTCTATAAAAACACTAAGACGTCAGAAAAAAATGGACGTAATTCACTTACGAACACGCTCACCCCCCATACAACCCCAAAATTGAAAACTATATAAATAGGCTTCTGTCCAAGCTACAAAAATAAAATAAGATATTTATTATTTTAATATAAAAATTAAGACGTGAGAGAAAAATGGACGTAATCCACCCACGAACGCGCCCACCTCCCATACAACCCCAAAATTAAAAACTAAATAGGCTTCTGTCAAAGCTACAACAGTAAAATAAGATATTTATTAATTTTATATAAAAATGCAGACGCGATAGAAAAATGGGCGTCATCCACCCACTAACACTCCCACCTCCCATACAACCCTAATATTGAAACCTAAATATAGAGGCTTGTGGCGAAGCTACAAAAGTAAAATTAGATTTTTATTGAGTAATAAAGTTGTGGCAGTTTAATTTGTTTATTTAAGTTTAAAATTCTTAAAAAACATATTTTTTAAGAATTATATTTTGAGCTTTTAATGCCAAATAATTCATGAAGTAACAAGCTTGCTACAACTACAAAACTCTACGCAGAACAACCGAGCAGACTAGACCATGGTTTCGTCGGACGCTACTCCGACTCATCAGTAGTCACCAGACTAGCTTGTTACTTCATGAATTATTTGGCATTAAAAGCTCAAAATATAATTCTTAAAAAATATGTTTTTTAAGAATTATAAACTTAAATAAACAAATTAAACTGCCACAACTTTATAACTCATGTAAACTGGTGCGAGCTAAACCTACGAAAACATGATGAGTAATTATATGTTTGCACATATAATAAACATCTGCTCTCAAAAAAACCTTCTTCACGCCTTCTATGGTTTAATACCAACAAAATGTTGGAACCTAGATGGAAACGTGATAAAAAAGTAAACAAAAAGCGCAACAACAAAATCTTTGTAGAATCAATGCAGTCAACTTTTTGAAATTCTGCGACTAGCAGAAGAGTAGTAAAATACTGCTTTGATTAAGTGAAAAGTGCATCGGAATTCCATTTTGGTTTTGCGGCTGTTGCACTTATTAGCTTCTCAAAGTTAGTGGACTGCATAAACCAACAGAGACTACTAATGAGTCGGAGTAGCGTCCGACGAAACCATGGTCTAGTCTGCTCGGTTTTTCTGCGTAGAATTTTGTAGTTGTAGCAAGCTTGTTACTGCATGAATTATTTGGCATTAAAAGCTCAAAATATAATTCTTAAAAAATATGTTTTTTAAGAATTATAAACTTAGATTTTTATTATTTCTATATAAAAAATAAGACGTCAGAAAAAATGGACGTAACCCACCCACGAACACACCCACCTCCCCACAACCCCAAAATTTAAAACTATATAAAGAGGCTTCTGTCGAATTACAAAAGTAAAATAAGATATTTATTATTTTTATACAAAAATAAAGACATGTAAGAAAAATGGGCGTCACGAAGGAACACGCCCGACTCCCATACAACCAATAATATTGGAAACTCTATAAATAGGCTAATATTTAGGTGAACACGTTCACCTCCCATACAACCCCTAGTTGAAAACTTTATAAAAAGGCTTCTCTTTACTTTGCAGGAAAACAATTTGATGTGAATGTATTTTAGACGTCATCAAAATAGTAAAATTTTTTGAAGTCTTATATAAAAAGAGTTGTAATTTAAGATTTTGTACCATTGCGAATCGCCCGTGGGGGTATTTTAACTTCGGCCAAGTCGAAGATGTACCTTCAAGTTTCCAATTCAATTGACGTAGCTCCAAAACATGTGATTTCAACGCATCAATCACTTCTTCAGGCGCAGAAAAACGTTGGCCTCGAAATTTACTTTTGGTCTGGACTAATAAGAAGAAATCATTGGGTGTTAAGTCAGAACTGTACGTCGGATTACTTATCAATTCAAAGTTTTGAATGATAAAAATAACTTTTTTGTGCCGATGTGTGAGAGCTTGCATTGTCATGGTGTAGAATAATTATTTGTTTTCTCTGATTTTTCCGAACAGCTGGGAAACAAATGGTGCTGTACTATTCAGAATAGACCGTTCTTTGTTGCTCTACTGAAACTGTAGTGACATGTCCAGTTATTCCGAAACTGGCGACCATTTGCTACGTGTACGAACAACTTTTATTTGATTTGAGCCATCTTGAAAGATTCATACTGTCAAATATTGCTTAGTTTCGGGTTCATATAAAGGGTCCGCCAAATAACTTTTTTATTTTGAAAATGCTATAAAAAAAACTACTGAATATTTTCTCAAATTTCTTTTTTTATTTGAATGTACAATCCTTCCGGTTAGTAATGGAAAATAATTTCATTCAAATGGCTGCCTCGGCTGTCCATGCAGTACTCTACACGATCGGTCCAATTTGTAAGCACATTATCGATTATATGCAGCTGTATTTCAACCAATGGCTTCACGAATATTGTCCTTTAAAGCGTAAATTGTCTCAGGCTTGTCGGCGTAACACTTATCTTTGAAGACACCCCGCAGATAATAGTCCAACGGTGTCAAATCGCAGCTCCGAGGTGGCCAAACGACATCAGCTCTGCGGCTGATAATGCGATCTTCAAAAACAGGGCGCAAAACATCGAGTGTAGCTTCGGCTATGTGGCACGTACCCGCCAAGATCAAAAAGAGCTTAATCTGAAAAGATGATTTTTTGGCATCTTCTGTAAGTCGATTCGAGGCCCCGAAGCGAAAACGCATTGGATGGTCAGTTGGCTTCAACTCCTGAACCAAGTGGACTTTGTATGTCGTCATATCAAGGTCTTCATGCAAAATTCGTCTCAATGATGTCTCCGAAATGTTCAATTGTTGAGAACGACGGTGATTTGATGTTGATGCCGCTTCACGCACACTTTCTGCCACATCAGCAATATTCTCGGGTGTACGCACTGTTTTTTGCTTTTCACGCTGTGGTTTATCGATGAGGATGCCAGCTTCTTTAACTTTTTTCACAAGATAACGAACATACGGAGCTGACGGTGCTTCTGTTCTTCCAAAATCCGTACGCAATGTTCGCACACATTCTGCAACATTACCATGATTTTCAAAGTAATGTCGCAATATTTCCCAGCGTTGTTCAAGGGTATACACAACCATATTCCTTCAGCGGAAGGATACAATTAATTATCTGTCAAATCAGACATGTGCTAAGTGTTACCATTCACGAAATAAGCACTAGTTGAAAATAAAACGTTAGATGGCGGACCCTTTATATAAGTCCATGATTCCATACGATGTCATAGACATGTTTTGAACCACCGCGATTGTATTATTTCATCATTTCTTTCGACCAATCAACGCGAGCTTCAAAACGCGATTGTCAAATTATGCGGAATCCAACGCAAACAAATATTTTTGACCGTCAAATATTTATGGAATATTGAATTAATGCTGGTCCCACTAATCCACACAGATACCTCTATCTCACGGCAGATTACATTATGATCTTGAAATATTAGTTCACCCATAGCATTGATGTTTGTATCCGATTTTAGATAATCTTCACGAAATTTGTCCTGTAGCAAAGTGCGACCACGATTAAATTTGAAAAACCAGCAAAACACGGTGGCTTGAGATGGTGCTTCATCACCAAAACTCGAAGCAAGTGCATCTGCATAATTCTGTTCATCGGAAATCATCGCACGAAAATATTACCGATGTAATTCCATTCTTTTACCATGATGAATGTTTCAATTATCTGCAATCAACACAAATAACAATTGTATGACAGAACGTTCTGAGTGCGTTCACCATAAGAAATGTTGAACTTTACGATGATAATGTTAAATTTGAAATAATCACAGTAGTCTCACCATAGCTCAAGACTTAGAAGTTAACCTACGTAGTTAAAAATGCATGATATAAATCAGCTTAATTTATAATTTAAAATAAAAAATATTTTTGTATGCCTTCATAATAAATTTAAATAGATAATGAAGTTATTTAAAACTAACTTTACAGTAACTTTAAAAGTAATTGTAATTAATCCAAACAAAAATGCGCTTATTATGCTTACATCCCTTTTAATTGTTTAATTAAATGAGTATTCTTCCATTAAATGAATATGTTTTGTTAATGCATCATTTTCTAATAAACGAAGATTTCGGAGAAAGAAATATCCTTCATATTAAATTTTACTATAAGTACTTCAGTTTGAGTATCAACATTACATCTAGATTTCTCACTTGTCCAAAAATCATTACGAATTAAAAAAACTATTTCACCTGCTGCATAAGTTCCAGGTCAGCACAACGTAAATTGAACAAGAACAAATAAATCTTCATATGAAATGTGTTCATTTTTGTAATGATTAAATATTTCCACCCATCTTTTACCAATTTCAACATGTTGATTTTACATTACTATTCACTATTCTAATTTATTCATAGACAATTGTAACCGATTTTAAAAGCAGGCATTTTTTACGATAAAAATTCAGCACAATTTTCAATATCTGCCCAATTAACTTGCGATTAAGTCAAAAAATAAAATTGAAAACTGTTATTTCCTGTGATATTTGTTTCGATCACAGTAAACATTTTGTTGATATTTGTTTCCTGTGATATTTGTTTCCTGTGACCATTTTTCGACATTTTCTAAACATATTTCATAAACATTCTCTACTTCTTTGTTAAACTTTTATGCCCGGATTTAACTCCTCTAAGTTTAACAATTTGCTTTTTATTATTAAAAGAATAAACTTTTTTTCAAATCGTGATTTATATTGAAGGACAAAATCGCTTGTATCGTTTGAATTGAAAATCGACTGAAGAATCTCAACATTTTATATCATGCCCGCCAAATTTGAAAGAAAATATGGAGACTTGCTTTTCATTGAACAATTTTATACAAGCAAATCATGCAATTGATCATACCCAGGACATTGGTGGTGAGTTATTTATAAATTGTAAAAAAGACAACGCAGAATCACTTCAGATGACCAAAATTATCTAATAACAGATTTGCTTTATTGGATAATCTTACAGAAAACTAGGCTCCTAAAGCACACAAAAACATAAAAAAATGTGATTTCGGGTAAAAGTGGTTCAGTACCACTCGTAAAAGTTTATGTCCGCAAATTTTTTTATATAATGTTAATATAAAAAATTTAGTAGACCAATTAATGTAAAGCTCATGAAGAGATGTTGATGCTTCTCAAAAATAAAAATATTGACTCGAACTATTTTACTCCCAAAGAATTCAAATTTGTTAATTTTATTTTAAGAAGAGTTTATTTTAAAACAGAAATTAAAGACATAAAATCTGCCCTAGATTTGGAAGTCCCAAACACTGAACATTCAGTTGCTAAATTTAAAACGCCTTTTTCCATAAAAAATAATGTTGATACTGGTCTGTTTATCGTTTCACTATTACCAAGATAGAAGCACATTGACATTTTATACATAAAATATCTCTTGAGCCAATCAGTTAAGTGGGAATCACCAACTTTGAAACAAAAAGGAATACAATGTAAAAGGTGCCAGCATTGGGGTCATATCGTTAGAAATTGCAATAGACAATATACCTGTGCTAAATGTCATGCCTCTCATGAACCCGGTGAATGTGCATTAACTAAAACTTCAAACTCGGTTCCTTATTGTGTAAATTGTGATCTATCAGGCCATCCTGTCAACTGGAGAGTGCCCTGCCTTTAAAATGTTCGTTGATAATAATAGTAATTTTGAAACTCGTGAAAAGAACTCGACTGCTGAAAACAATGTTAATAAAGCTTTAATTATGGTCCCAGTTTTCCCAAGGAATAAAACTTTTGCCAGCTATTTTTATCCACAAACGCAAACACAATTTAATAACATTCAGCACTCAAAAAAAAGGGGCCTTTAATTATGGAAGAATTCTTAAATATTGCTTGAAAGGGTTGAAGCCAGAACTGAAAAGTTTTTATTAAATTACAAAAATCTTACAAAAACACAAGGCAGATCGGAATATCTGAGTCTTTTATCTCTCGTTGAGAAAATCCATAAATTTTTAAATCTTTTGACTTTTAATGTAAGATCAATTATAATTATTGATATAAGTAGGCAAATTGAACTTATTCAATTTCTAAAATATAATAAAATTGACGGTGTCTTTATTCAAGAAACTCATTTAACTTTTAGTCATTCAGTTGATTTTTATACGTGATTGAATTTTTAATTTATAAGTGATGATAATACTGCTTCTGGTGTCGGAATAGCAATAAAAAAAATTATACATTTTATTAAGTTCTAATTCCTTATATATCCTTCTCAAACGTTTTTGTCGCTATAGATTTTGTTATTGAGGGTGAAACTAAAAAAATTACTTTTTGGATGTGTTTATTTACCTTGCAAACTTCAAGCATCTGAAATTTATAATGGTCTCTCGAAAATTTATAATTTCTCAAACAATTATCACGGCACGTTTATTGGTGGTAATTTTAACGCAAAAAACTGTACTTGGGGCGAAATAATGGATAATTGTTATGGAAAGTCTATTAAGATGGCTACAGGACTTTAATCCTGTACGTACGAACATTTTCGACTTAATTGATCAAAATTTCGAAATTTCAAGCTTATCAACCTTCTCTGATCACTATCCCTTAAAACCTAAAATAAATATTGTAGAATTTGATATTTTAATAAGCCCTCCGAGTTCTTTTACTTCCTATAAAAGACTCAAATTGGGATAATTTTTGATAAGACTTGGATTTTATCTCCAAGATACATTTCCCCCATCTAACCGAAATCTTAGCAATTTTGAAATAGATAACTATATTGAAGTATACACTGAATCCTTAAGCTCTAATATGGTATTGCATGTGAAATTAATAAATTTTAAAAAAAAACGCCTTTTCGACATTACACACTCTTGGCAAAAAGAGCTTAAAAGATTGTATCATAGTAACTATAACAGAGATAGTTCTGAATACAAGTTACTTTCCAAACAAATACAATTTTAAAAATTATAATAAAGGAACAGATTGAAATTGGCCAAGCTAAAATTTTTAACGAACAATTAGAAAAAAGTAAGCCTTCCGCGTATGAGCAAATTTAAAAAATCTCAAGAAAAAAAGCAGTACTTTCTGTCATAAATTAAAAGAGTGACAATACAATTATAACAAATGAAAATGATATATGTAGCAATATCTTAAATCATTTCAATTCAGTTTATGAAGAAACAACACCTTCTAGATCTGAAATTTCAGAGATTAAAAATATTATTTCATCATCTTTATCAATTTGCCCTGATTCCATATTTTATTTTGATAACAATTTTTCATCTTTAAACAATACTGCTTCATCTCACTTCATTAATACTGAAGATCTTACTTTAATGATAAAAATTTAAATACAAAAAAATCTTGTGGATTAGATTAAATTTCAAATTTTATGATAAAAAAGCTATCACCTTCAGCAATAGATTTCTTAACTTTAATTTTTAACAATTGAACGTAACAGTGTTGGTCGATCGTGAGTGAGAATCGGTTGGGATTGCAGAAGTGTAAATGAATTTGTCAGCGTGATGCAGTGATGTGACACCTAGTATTTCGGTGGTGGGTTTAATCACCACAAGCATGTTATTTACTGTTATCGGAATCGGGTGTGTCATGAATAGGTCGAATTTTTTATGATCAACTAGTGGTAGGTCTAATTCAAAGATGACGTGATTTTTTGTTAATCCAGATTTAACATCCATAATGGTATAAAGTTCCAATAAGTTATTGTCTTCAATTGGCAGTGCCCAATTAGTGGGTAGGTGTCCCTTGACAGTCAGGATTTCTTTAGCAAGTTGTTGCGGTACAATAATTTGTGGACTTATAGTTAAGATGCTTATTAATTCTGCTTGTGAACACTGCAAATCTGTTACAAGCATTGAAAGTTGAATCACTTAAACCGTTAGTTGATGAGTCAATCTTAGTTGAGTACCAGTGTCTTCAATTTTGTTGATGTCCTCGTTGATCAAGCGCTGAATTTCAGTCAGACGTGAGGAAGTATCTGCTTCATCTTGTTTTATAATGTTGATTGTGGAACCAATTTAATTATAGGCCCATCGCTAAGCTTTCGTCGATTCCCAAACTTTTTGAGCGAATTGTGTACGATCGTGTAAAGATTCATTGTGGAGAAGTCATAACAATTAGTCAGCATGGTTTTGTTAATGGCAGATCCACTGTGTCCAACCTTCTCGATTTTACATCTTTCTGCCTTAATACAATTGAATCAGGTAACCAGGTCGACTGCATTTACACTGACTTTAGTAAAGCGTTTGATAAATTACCACATAATTTAATTTTGTTTAAACTCAAGTTATTGGGATTTCCACAATATTTTGTCAGCTGGATTAAATCGTATTTGACAGAACGATCTTATCAAATACGATTCCGAGGAGTTCTGTCTCCTGAATTTGTTGCGGAATCAGGTGTTCCTCAATAGAGGTGTCAAACTATCGATGGCACTATCGATAGTATCGATAGTTTCATATTTTTGTGACTATCAATGAGTATTGATAGTTTTTGTTTTATTATAAAAACTATCGATAGTTCAGTAGGACTATCGAACATCTCTACTGAACATTAAAAAATAACCAAAGCGCGGGTAAGTTGTTTTATAGTAGGAATAATTAATTCTGCATTGTTAAGTATATCAAAAGTATTAAGTTTTATGAAATATATGCTGTTATTTTAGTTGGTTTTTGTTATTTTTAATTGTTTCCTTTTCTATACTGTTACCAGCGACTAAAAATCCGATAGTGCCATCGATAGCGCTATCGATGGTTTAATTTTTATTGAGACTATCGTGAGTATTGATAGTTTTTTTGAAAACGATCGAAACTATCGATGGTGAGACCATCGATAGTTTGACACCTCTATTCCTCAAGGCAGTCACTTAGGTCCACTTCTGTTTATTTTAGCCATTAATGATGTTACCCACATTATTAAACACTCTCACCTGTTAATTTATGCAGATGATATGAAAATATACAGAACAATAAATACTAAAGACGACTCCAACCTACTCCAGGCTGACCTGAAATCTTTTGAAGTTTGGTGCTTTAAAAATAATATGTTTCTTAATCCTGTTAAATGCCAAACTATGCCCTTTTCATGCAAAAGGAATAATTTAATGTTTGACTACAATATTAAAGATACTGCTATAAGTCGAGTATGTTCCGTCAAAGACCTTGGTATTTGCATGGATTCTAAGCTATCGTTCAACAATCATATTGATTACATTTGTAAAAAAGCATCTTCAATGCTTGGATTTATAAAACGCTGGGCCAAAGAATTCAATAGCATGATAACAACCACAACGTTGTATTATGCAATAGTGCGCCCTCACTTGGAGTACGCAAGTCAAGTTTGGTCCCCAAATTATAGTGTGCATGTTGAACGTATAGAGAGAATCCAAAAACGTTTTGTTCAGTTTGCTCTTAGGGGCTTAGGTGGGATTGATTTTTTGAACCTTCCTCCTTACGAGGATCGTTTAAAACTTTTAAAAATCGATCTTTGAGTAAACGAAGGAAGTCTGCGGATATCGTCTATTTACACAAACTCATAACCGGTGTATTCGATTGTCCGGAATTACTTTCTCTTATAAACTTTAACTCTAACCGTAGAAGTAGTAGAAATGCTAACAACTTAATTTATCTACCATTTAGTAGAACAAATTACATGGCTACTGCTCCCTTAAACCGCATGAGTGCCTCTGTTAACAACTGTACATTTTTTGATGTTAGTTTGTCAAAAGGTCAACTCAAAAGTAGATTGAGAGCTATTGTGTAATTAGATCTGTGTTTGTGTATGCATGGTTAGTTGTTATGTCCTGTGTTGTCCCTGAGCCCAATCCATTCTGTGGTGGGTAAATTTTTCCCACATTAATTTGTTTGGAGCCACTGGAATTCATAACATTGAAATATTTCAATGAAATTTGGATTGTGGCTTCAAATAGATTAATGCTGAGAATGTGCGAAAAAGCTGTAGTAGCTGAACTCTATTGTTATTGCAAGTGAATGATTCACGTTTGATTCTTGAGCAGCTTCAAAAGATGGTTCTCGTTAAATTTGACTTCATGTATGGTGTTTGACATTTGTTCGGCATAGCCTAAGTCGAGGTCACCAAACAAAATGCGGGCCACGTTTCCAATGATATTAAGCGCACCTCTTTTAGGACGATTGATGATAATAAGGTTTCCTGCTGGTGCAGATTGTTAACAGCAACTTCAAAATAATCGATGAGTGTGCTGAATGAGATTTCAGATGTGTAAGCTTTCTGAGTGTTCTGATTCTATCTGATAGTGAATTAATTTGCGAATGAAATTGTGCTAGGTCGAAGCATACGTTATGTTCCAGACACCTGTCGATAGTCGAGCAGAACCCATTCCTTCAAAGTAAATGCCAGGCTGGTTACGAAATATTGACATATTAATTGGAGAAGTCATTGCTAATGGCAACATCAGTAATGCAACCAGAATTACAGAGAGAGCAATACCTTAGATGGCGACTTGTTTTTTGGGATATCTTCATGTTGATGTGCACATTTTCACTTTTGATTATTTTTTATTGTACTTGCGGTAGGCTCTATTTTTTCTGTCTCTTCTTCGGTAAATAATTGAGCTAACTTATGTATAGGTCAATTTTATATGATTGACGCTGCTTTTACCTGAACGACCCGAATACAACCGTTGTCTCCTTTGTAGGTTCGAATAATTCTACCAAGGGGTGTAGAAATTTGGTGTTGGATGCTTCCATTTGTGATGGCACGAATAGTGCGGTTTGCTAGAATATGTTTTGAAGTTTAAATTTTAGAACACATAAGTGAATAACAGAGCTTTAAATAAAAGCTTAACTTCAATTAGGCTTAGCATTCGGCTCGTTTGGCATGAACTTCTCTTTAGGATTGACAACGAAAGTACAAACATCTATCCTAAGATTTACAAGAAAAATCTAATAAGCTAAAATACCAACGAAAGAAAAAAAAAACAAGTTTCTAGTTTAACTTGAAAACTAAAGCTAAAGTAAATAAAATAAATCTTAAATTGTGTCGCATTAAAACAAAAACAAAGCGTGGAAGAAGCTCTGCTTTCTATAAATTAGAAAATAAACACACAAATGCTAGCGAGTTGAACATTTTAATCTACGTCAAGCAGATATAGAAACAAAACAATCCCCGTTATTAACCCGGCCAAGATGCAGCATGGTGTGATGCGAACCATTGCATTTAAAACAACAACCGTCACTGGAACAGTCACGGGTCTAATGGTTTGGAGAGGGACACCGGGAGCAGAATTTAAACAGAAGTACTAACCGCAGGCGATCGGTAATATTCCCGGCGACAAACGCCTTACAAAATGATAGCGGGTGCCGCCCCAAGCACACTCGACACTTTAGGGCGACTTCAGCGGGCGATTGTCTGACACTCGACATTTTTGTTGCTAGAAAAAGAAGATTAAATACGTAAATTCCTCGAAGCCACAGTAAGGATAACACGCACACAATTATTACGGACGAAGACATCTAGCTACGACCAAGACGGACGAAGACATATATTAACGTAGGTGGAGGCAGAAGAATTAATTTGACCGCAGGCCGAGTAATAATACCACGTTCCGTGCGCAGATCGGCGACGCGGACACGATTGTCAAAGCCTAGATACACCTTCACGACTCTTCCTAATCGCTACTCGGTGGCCGAGAGGTTATCCGCTTTTATCACCACCAAGTCATCAATTTTCAGGTCTTCGCGGGGATGTTTCCACGTATTTCGTTTGTGAAGTTCTTTGAGGTAAGCATTTTTCCAAATTTGGCAGAACTTCTGGTTCAATGCCTTCAATTTTTTCCAACGATTTATGACAGATATTGGATTTTCGTCAATATCTGGCTCAATTGGAGCAAGTAAGGGTCCCCCTACTAGGAAATGCACTGGAGTTAAGGGCGCAAGATCGTTTGGGTCTGACGACATTGGGCTAAGAGGGTATGAATTCAAGCATGCTTCGATTTGCGATAGCAATGTTGAGAGCTCCATATTTCAGGTCTGAAGCTACTTTACGGAAGTGTAATTTACTTTTGACTCCCGCTTCCCACAGACCTCCCATATGGGGAGCTCCTGCTGGAATAAAGTGCCAAGTAAGGTGTTGGTGAGCAAACTTGGACACCACTTTATCTTTAGAGTCGTTGAGAAAAGCTATAAAATCTTCTTTAAGGGCTCACGAGGCACCGCCAAAGTTGGTTCCATTGTCCGAGAACATTTTCTGCGGACAACCTCTGCGTGCGGCAAATCTCGAAAATGCCGCCAAAAAGTGACAGTGCTGAGATCGTTAGTCACCTCTAAATGAATTGTCTTTGTAGCAAAGCAGACAAAAACACGAATATAGCCCTTGGTTATGAGATAAGCACGTCCCGTATAATTTTTGATGTCATATGGACCCGTAAAATCAATTCCCGTGGAGGCAAATGGACGAGATGACGTTCATCATAAGTGATGTGTTCTGTCTCCGATAAGCGTCCGCCAATTCTAAGTATCTTTTGACTGTCGAGAAGAGGGTTCAAATTTAAAATTGAACTCTTTGAATCAATTAGACTTTTCTTCGACAACTGGGCATATTCAGATGGATAGCCAAATTTTTGCCTCTCAACAACGAGTCGTTTGGTTGCATCTTTAATTTCTTGCTGTGATATTGTAACAGACGTATGACAGTAATTCCTCTTATGCTGCCAGTGAGTTCTATGGTAAAACCGGAATACGTACGACAGAACTCGCAAGGCTCGAGGCAATGAAGAAAAGCGCTCTAAAAAGTTGATATTTTGAGAGCATGCCACATGAGCTTTCATGGCTTTTGCTTCCATCGTTGTTTCGTATTCTTCGCCTCAAGTTGGCCACAAGCTGGGCTCCTGTTGTAGCCAGCCTGGTCCATGCCACCATAATGAACTATCCTTCAAGTGTTGCGACTCCAATCCTCTGCTGGCCAGATCTGCTGGATTTAACGGTCCCTACCTTTTCGCTGATTTTTGCGACTCGATTGGCGATGAAAGTGGTCCAGGCGCAGGGCTGTCTAAGCAACCACGCCAGCACAATGGTCAAGTCTTTCAATAAAAACAGCTGCTTGTTGAACGCTTCTAAATTTGTCAGAAACGCTTCGACCATCTCTGCCATTGGAAGTGCGCCGCACAGCTCGAGCCAATTTTATTGCTGCAATTTTATATTTTATAAAAGGCAAAAAATTCACATTAAAAAACTAAATAAATCTAATAATTAATTTGTTCCAATTATCTTTAACAAATTTATCACTGACACATACTGCTTATTTTTTTAGTGTTGAATGTCAAATTTCGAGGACAATTGACAGACCTATTCTTGCAAATTGACAATAGAAAACTAGTATTTTTCATATTTGAAGCACAAAGAGCAACAACCGGATAACTCTACTTTCTTTCAAAAATCGTTTTTTGATGCAGATTTCTATAGAAAAAAAATTCCGCACAAGTCGGTGAAATGAAAATGCAACTATTTTTACTCTAAAGCATTCAAAAGCAGTTTTGAAATTCTCTTTGATTTCAAAACGGAGCAAGAGTAAGACAACTCTTGGAGTTGTCTTGTTTTTGCACCGCACTAAATAAGTTTTTCATTGGCAAACAGTTTGCGTTGCGAGTATGCAATGTAATTAAGTTTATATTAAACTTATTCTATTGAACTGCAACAGTTGCTGATGTCGCTGTAACCTGTGATTTAGTTATCGGGTTCATAATATGTAAATGCATCTGACGAAGAAGACACATCAAGCGTCGAAACATTACTTCTTCAAAAAGGTAAACCATTTTGTTTTTTCAGTTTGGTTTGGTATGTCTCCTATTCAGGAATAAAAGTGAAGAAAATAAAAGCAAAAAGGAGAATAGCGGAAAGCAAGAAGTATACAAACCGCAAAGGGAATGTTGTTGCAGCAAAAACAGTGGGCCAGCCCTGAAGTTGCAAATAAATTTTTTGGAAAGGAACAGGCATCTACATGCAAAAATTTTTGAAGAGTTTTATAAACTGGGAAATAAATGGCGAAACTTTAAAAAAATTTAATGTCGTATCAGTGACCATTAAAGGAATATTTGATTTTTAACCCAGCTTGGGTCCATTCTACAAAAAAACTGAGACAAACAGAAAAAAGATAATAGATCATTTTAAAATATCGAAGATTTACTTATGTCAAGAAAGAAAATATTACTTCTATATCAGCTTTCGTTAATCA